>CM057158.1:24880962-24948462 GCA_029962745.1 Echinometra lucunter
TCGTAATAACGACCATGTGCCAAGCAGCTGAAAGGCTATCCCGACTTACTCCTGCCATGCCTGCAATAGCTTTGATTTAATGCAATGTGACTTCTGAAAGGCTTGTCGGAGCTACTTGTTAACGCTGTCGTCCAAACAAATAAAGTCTTGTTACTTCAAAGTCCTAAAATGGTATGTCTCAATCATTTCGTATTCAACCCTTTTGCGTGTCTCTCGCGAGCCTTCTTCTTCAATTCTTTGTTTTCTCCTGCGGACATGAATCCGATGAAAATGTATTCGGGTTTTATTATGTCGCTTTTATACATTTTAGTTGAAGCCCTCAGAACTGAGATCTTCTTATTCTCTTCCTTGTCGTTGTTAAATTCTTTATCGTCCCTCCCCATTTTTTTTTTTATAATACGGCACCTGGCATCCATCTACTAAACGACAAAAAATACACTGCTTCATAATCAGGTCACGCGCACATCAGCTGGGGTTCTTTTTGTTTGGTGATGTTGGTTTCATTTTTTGTTTTTGTAATCCTACCCGAGTTTATTCAATGTGAAACGGAGAATACATGATACTTTTTTTTCCATTAAGTTTTGATTTGGGGTTTGTCTGAAAGTGTTATCCATGCAGAACCTCGAGGACATGATATAGTAGCGCCTGGGGGTGTCAATGTGTTCAGACAGACAGACATGACTTAAGCAGTAGAAAAAACTCACTTACACCTTGTTTTCTGAGATGCTTTGCATATCTCCACTGCATATCATATATATATATATATATATATATATATATATATATATTCCCATGCTGTAGTAACATAGTAAGTCTTCGCATAATATGCATGAAATTGTCACATTTCTCAGATACCGAGCAAGAGTTAATTTCAGCATCATAATGATGGAATACTAATGACGTCTTTAAACTCAAAATACTATTCAACGAATTAGGTCGTGAGGGTAAAATATCAACCGGGACGAAGTAAATGCTTTAAGATAAAAAAATATATCATAGTATTATATCATTAATATTTTCAAAACGTGATTGGTCAATCGGTGGTCACAGGGTTGAAAATACTGGCACTAGCTCTGAATAATTTTCATTATTTTTCCTGAGCAGCATTGCGCATGCTCTATTTACTAATTTTTCCCTAGGCAGTACTGCGCATGCTCACTACTCACTGAAGAATTTATTGCAATTCAAAGCGCAGACAATCCACTGAGCGAGTCATAGGCCTTTACGGACTGCTCATGCATAAATTTGCCACCTGCAGTAGCAGCGCAAGTCACCAGTTAGCCTCGATGCTCCATCCAGCTCAGCTAGCTAACTATCGGTTCGGAATCATTTGTAAGGAAGAGATATAAAACAATGTACCAAGCATTAAGTTTGAAATTACAGTGGAATTATATATCTTCTGAGGGAATGGAATAGTGACTATTTATTCCGAGGGGCGATTTGCCAGTCCCTCCTCACATGAATAATGTCCACTATACTTTCTTACAGCTTCAAAATAAATTTATTTGTATACTATCCCATTGTAATTTCTATTGTACCCCTTGGAGATGTAAAGTTTCAGTTCGATGGTTAATCAGGTATATATAAACAACAAATATGAGTTCAAACATGTCAAATGTTAGCTGTAACTGCAGATTGTATGGTCTCACAGGCGTTTTGTGAGGAAAAAAGGGGGAATGAAACACATAGAAGAAAAAAAATAGACATCAAAATGCCAGAGAGCTGTGAAGGCCAGATAAGATTAAAGGAGGATTTTAAGGAGGATTCGAGGGATAATCTTCCAAATTATGACAATTTTCCTGCCCTACATGCAGCTACTCAGGAAAACAGTAAATATTCATGATCCTACAATCATCTACGTGGAGGAGAAGAGAAACTGATGGAGGACAGAATTCATGACTTGGTACCAAAGAAACTTGGAACTATAATCCCAATGACTCTCATGTAACTTTGCAGGGATCTAGCCCTTCACTGGCGTCCTAAATCAGATGCTTTTTCAACTGATGTTTTTGTTTTTGTTTTTGTAGAACTCAGATTGACCTCCATGAGGTACAACAGCCACTAGAGAATATTGTCATAATTAGCATGTTTACAGCAGATAATCATAAAAATGTTTCCCTTTATATCAATTTAGAGAAAAGTTCAAATGCACGTAATTACGTGATTAAGGAAAGAAATCGAAACTAGGGGCATCGCAGGAGGGTGAGGAAGTGCGAGATGTGACAATCCAATCAAGTTCTTTTCTGTTTGCAAATTTAACATTTTTATAGGCTGTCAGTAATGTCTTGAATGCTTTTGAGAATTCTGAGGACCTCTTCAAATCTTTGATTTGTTGGAACATTTTAGTAAATGTGGGCTTACATCTATCAGTCAAATATATCTGTTTGGTATCAGATATAACATGATAAAAGCGAGAAAACGGTTCAAGGATACTTTTGGATCAATGTGTTTTCTGATGCATAAACCTGGACACACGAAAATCGGTAGTCGATACGTTGAAAAAAATTAAAAAGGACACTTCCAGATCATCTGAACATCTGCACGAACATGAGGACATGCACCATTTCTGTCTAGTGAATCCACTAATCAGCGCCATGTTTTTCCTTATCACGATCAGATGGTCAACCACACACCACAATACACATCCAGATAGCTTAATAAACGCGAGATGAGGGAAGGACACTTCTGGATCAATTTTGTTTTCTGATACATAAACTTGGACACACCATCCGTAACTGAAGAAAATAGAAGGACACTTTCAGATCATCTGACCATCTAAACAAACATGAGGACATGTACCAACTAAAGAAAGAAAGAAGAAGAAGAAGAAGAAGAAGAAGAAGAAGAAGAAGAGGAGGAGGAGGAGAAGAAGAAGAAGAACATGGCGCGCCTTGTGCGGCTGAACACCAGGCTAGGAGAAAAGGGGGTCGCCATCGAAGACATTACTGACAAGCTATGGCCTCCCGAATTGTCATGCTTTGGTTTCGATACGGTTGGTTTTGACGAGTGCATTGATGTTTTAAGTGAAACTATATTATGATCTGGAGACAGTTCTAGTCGTATAATAATAACAACAATAATAAGATGATGATCATGATGATGATGATGATGGATGATGATGAAGAAGAAAATGAAGAAGAAGAAGATGATGAAGGAGAACAAGTAGAAGAAAAGCAAAAGGAAGAAACAGAAGGGAAGGAGGAGGAGAAGAAGAGAAGAAAATGAAGGTGTCCTTCGAAAACATTTAGCTCATTAGGCAAACATGGGATAAGAGTGTTAATAGATTCGTGTTTAAATATATTCACGCAAAATGCATTATAAAACCTGCATAGTTGGCCGCGATCTGTGGGAAGCCCTGAATAATTATTAGCGTCTTGCATTTTGTGACGGGCATACCTTCCGCACTTCAGAGCTGTCTGCAGAACAAATGTGAACTTATCGACCCACTCTGATATACATTTGAAATGTCAAGGCGGATAGCGGAAAGCATTAGTCAATTTTAGAGTCAAATACCTTAATCTGAAGGTATTTGAATATCATTACCTCGTAAATTGAAGACTCGCAAAATGCATTTTACTACGAATGAGAGGGTATAAGTTGACAAACTTCCGCGAGGTAAACTCAGTTCATGTCCTCAAATCTTATTCTAAGACATGAAAATTACTTCGTGTTGTAATAATGAGTTACAAATCGTGTTCTATTTCTGAGGGGGGAAAAATCCATCATAAGAAGGATCCTTAGCTCTCGAAAACCAACTATATTCATCAATATTTCTTAGAAAATGGACATGGATAGAAAAATCCACAAGTGAAGAAGTATATTTTCAGAATAAAACTGGTTTATCGCTAATGATAAATTTCCACCAAGATATAAGTCAGTGGTACATATGGTCTTGGGTTTCGAGGCTAATCTTCCCCTCCTTCACCGCAACCCCCCCCCCCCCCCCCCCCCCCCCGACAGAATTCAATGAAATAACCTAAAGTGGATCAACGATGCTGAAATATCTCATGTTAAAAGGATTGATCGTAAGAAAAAAATGGTGATATATCCGCAAAATTTGTCAAGAAAGTTAAACGGCGATTATGTTGACGATAGGTTTTAAGATCGATTAACGATTGTTTACATCTTTGGGCTCCTCAAGTTATAAGCATTCTAATGTATTACAGCTTTTAGAAATTAGAATCTCGGGAAAAAACCGCATTCGTTTATCAGACTGGTCAAACCGATCCGTGTATTTCACAAACTAAATGCAAACTAGATGAATAAATGAAAATAAAAGACGAAGTCTCCCATAATTTAAGACCTCATAAGGAAAAACTAAATATTTTCATGACGGTGAGTTCGTTAACTTGATACTAATTCAACGTGGAATTGGTTCATCCCAATCAAGTCCCTTGAAAACACTCATCATCCCGCTAGGTCATGTACTATAACCGGTCAAGAAAATGCTTGAAATTCACAATAAGTGACATTCATTTGGAAGAAAGCAGAAATGCAATGAATACTAAGGGATGATATTATATCAAGTTTGAGTTGAGCACCGTGGTACACGTTGGTGTTTGTTATACATAAACGATATCAACGTCGGCCACGGTGCACAAGTCAATTGTTGTATTTGAGTGGCAAGGGTCATGTCTGTAAGCAAGAGAGACACAAACAAATGTACAATCAACAGAAATATTAGGCTCACATTTTACTCACACGCGTTTGATTTTTCCTCATAATCTTGATAATACATATATGCATAGACGCCCTACGCAACGCTAACAGAAATGTCCTATATTCAGGGGAAAATACTACTCAAAATAGATCTTCGAGAACTTTTATCCGGATACAGATTTTTTTTTTTTAAAGTAGAAATTGACCTTCAAAAGAACGAATAATCGGGGTGGGGAGGGGAATCGTTTTTTTCCATAAAGAAAATGCTTAGCCATGACTCAGCTTATCAGAAAGAACGTTATTTTGAATTTGTTGGTGTGGGGATGTGTAAGAACAAGTCGTCCTTCTTAATGTTTGGGCTAATAACATTATGAGCCGTAATAACTTGGAATGGATCAATACATTTTCCAGAGACATGTAATTCATAAGGCGTTGAAGGTCGTATAGAAGATCATGTTCTTGCTTTGCATGAATTAAAAAAAAATGAAATTAACTACCGGGAGCGGATTTATCTTCACTGGTAACTTTTGTACTGATGATGTAACTTTTTTCCATGTCGGTCAATTTTGGCACGATGTCTTGCTAGCTTGGTCTTCCTACAAATACTACACTCCGGTCAAATTCAAGGAAATTGCATCACAATCTAATGGAATAATTCATTTATCAAAACTGATGGTAGAACATTTTTTCAGAAACTGGTTTAACAGAGGGATTAAGTTTATGATTGATATTCTGAATGAGAATGGAAGTTTTAAATCATATAGAAAAATGCAACTACATTTTTAATTTGAACGTTAATCAATTCATGCGCTACTTTGCTATTGTTGGTGCTATCAAGTCAACGTGGCAAAATATGTTTATGCATCGAAATTCTGCTCGTTCTCCCGAAGACCACCAAACTGCAGTTATTTTTGTCGAAAAGAAACCAACAAAATTTTGTTATCCAGTGTTTGTAAATAAGTTGTGGTTAAGTTTGAATGATTACAATCACTTAAATAAATGGGAAGGTGACCTAAATTTGAGTTTAGAAACGTTAATTCAGTGGCAAGACCGGTTTAAAGGAATATTAAGGCTACGCTTGATACCAAGATGCGCTATTTTCAATTTAAGTTTATTCATAGAAGAATAGCAACTAATGAATTTTGTTTCGCATTGGAGTCAAAAGTTCACCAACACGCAATTTTGTAGGAAGGAAAGTCAAGATCTTATGCATCTGTTTTTTCTATTGTTCGGTTGCCAAACATTTTGGAATGAAGTAAAAAAGTGGCTGGTTGATTAGAACGTTCTCACTTTGCCAATTTCGGTTTTAGGTATTTGTTTTGGAGTTCATAAAAAAGAATGGTTTAATTAACACAATTTTGTTTTATGCGAAATACTATATCTACAGAAAAAATATACTGAAAAAACATTGGTCTTTTTAAAGCTTTTTCAAAAAGACATTTTTTTGTTTCTAGAGGAAAGTAGAGAGAGTTATTGCAATTAGACAAGGCAAATTTTCAGTTCACTTAGAGAAATGGAAAGCAATGAATATTTCCCATCATGTACTTGCTGAATTGTAAAATATATACTTTTAATTTATATATGATTTGTGATTTATTATTCTGAGATGGATATATTTTGTTTATTTTGAAGCAATAAAATCTCTAATAATAATAATTTTAAAAATGAAACTTAACGCTTTCAGTCTATTTTGGTATTCATAGACCTGTCCACATTCTATACGTGTCAGTATCGTATTAATCACTTATCCATTTACTGGTCTTTATAGTTTACAATATTAAAGTGGAAAAAAAATCGGAGAGAATCTAACATTATACCTTGCAATGGTAGTTATATTCCTTTTCAGCAATAAAACACCCTAAAACTCTAAATCGAGACGAAAAAATTTACGTACATAAGTATTTCCCAGCATAAAAATAAAATAAAAAGAAAAACGCATGAGGAGATTTTGATCTTTCAACACTGCATTTCTTGCCACTTCAGTTTTACGTAAACACCTGTGTCCATGTACATATTTTATACATGGTCAGAAGAAAACTAATTTGCCTATTGATATAAGAATGTGTTGGAAAGTAATGAAGTATAGAACTAACGAAAGAAATCGCAATCCCACTTCATATTCGAATTTAAATTCTGAACATTCCCTTTAATTTAGCCATGCATACAATGAAGACCACGAATAGAAATCATATTTCGAATAATATTCAGTCTAAACAACACACACATTCACACACGCACACCGATACGCCCACATTCTTCACGACATTAGTCTTTTATGTAAAATGTAAAAGGATTGCTGGAAACAAGGTGTAGACGTCCTTCTGTGATCATAGTAGCGTCTTCAGCGTGATTAACAATTCATATAATTTCAATACCGTACGTGCTCGGCGAACAATCATATGTAATTACACTCCACATGCTATTCAATTTCAATGAAAGTTAACTCTCTTGCTACCGCAAACTCCTTGCAAATATACGCCATATACGCCATATCTGTAACCATTACGGTTAGGCAATACAGACTGCCTTTCGTAATCTCCCGTCTATCTCGAAATAGATACACATAAAGAGCCTCTTTATGTGTATCTCAGATTAATAAAGCGATTTTACGGGACGAGAATATTGTCTATCTATGCAGTAATATTTCAATGTTAAGTGTGACTTAGCGATTGCAAAATATGCAACTAAAACAACAACAAACAAACAAACGAAAGGGTTTACAGGCTTACCCAAGTGTAGCTACAGTCAGAAGAAACAAACCCCGTAGAATGTTCATATAAAGATGCTCCATCTCCTTAACTTTTACTGGTGTTCTTCAACAGAACGAGTGAATAATCCAAAAGTGAAATTTCCTCCGTGTTTGAGCTCCCGACGGCTTCGATCAATCTGCAGAACTAGGAAAAGGTGGAGAACAACAACAAAAATTAGAGTTTATATCAGCAAAATTACTCCTTGCATCAGTCCCGCTGTGAAAGTTGGCAGTGATTATCTCGAGGCACGCACGGATATTATATCCACCTTTCAAAGCAAGCATTTGGGGACGTTTCCAAATTGTGAAATTGCCGAGTTCATGACCATGAATGCACACACGGCAGGGAGAAGTTCGTAGTGCAGTATCTTAACCAATTACATGCCCGCCGTGTATGGCACGCCATTAGGGAATCAATACGAAATGTATTTCACTTGAACAAATATATGTTTCTCTTTCACTAAACTCCACTGTATATTTTATTGTGACAGTGGCCCTGGCGAGGTCCCGGGGTATTTTTTTTTGGGGGGGGGGGGCACTGGGGGCTTGAAGGATTGTAGTGGATACAATTTGAATTCAAATTCAAAGTTAAATGATTTAAATCCAAACATTCAGAATCATTCCCAATTTAAAATACATAACAGGACATAATAACAAAAACGGAACATAAAACAAAAACACTGAACAAAACAGATAACAACCATGCATTTCATAATTACATTCAAAGAATAGCATTAAAAACAGAGAGAGAGAGAGAAAGAAAGAACAGTCACAAGGCGATTCAGAATATAATAAAACAAACTGTCTTCGGACTCTTTAAACACATATATAATGAAGATATGAAACAGATAATATGGTGCATAACAAAACATGATATGAATGATATGAATGAATATCTGAGATCTGCATGTACATAAAACACGTATGAAAACAAAGCGCAAAAATTAGGCTATAAATAAATACAACTACTAAACGTTATCTGCTTATATTTCCCCTAACCACTTGCATTCTATTTTGCACACAACCAACCCCCCTTCCTCTAACTAGCTGGTTCGGGGTAAAAATGTCAGAGGTAAAAATGTCAGAGAAAAAAATGTCAGAGGTAAAAATGTCAGAAGTAAAAATGTCAGAGGTAAAAATGTCAGAGGAAAAAATGTCATAGGTAAAAATGTCAAAGGTAAAAATGTCAGAGGAAAAATGTCAGAGGTAAAAATGTCAGAGGTAAAAATGTCAGAGGTAAAAATGTCAGAGGTAAAAATGTCAGGGGAAAAAATGTCAGAGTTAAAAATGTCAGCTCTGGAAATGCCGAAGTGAACGTGTTACAAGTACTATAAGAATATTGAATTTGAAATTAGGAAGAGCACTAGATATTTTTAAAAAGAATTGATACTGTATAAATGGAGTGATCACAATAATACTGCTCTCTGTAAAAGTGTGTGTATGTTCAGTCACTCGAATGGCCTTCCTGTCTTACTCATTTGATGTGAAAGTGATAATGTTGCCCCATTTGAGACCAATCTCGTTTTGGCCGGGAGAACATCCTGGTATGTGCGCATTGCCCAACAGTGTTTTGATCTTCCGAAAACTTGTTTAGCTGATCTGACTCCAAATATAGCAGCAAACGAATGCCCAGTTCCCTCTCTGTGTTAGAGATTTGGCCGCTTGACATGCATTGCCCTGTGAAACATATTTGTGACAATTTCAACAAGCGATAAGTAAATCACGCCTTTTGGGTAAGAAACCTAGCATGGGATGATGTTTCTTTGTGAAATTAATGGGAAAATAAGTTACAGGATTTAAGATCTTAAGTGGAATGTCAGAATGGTACATGAAGTTAAGAAGGGATATCCACGTTTGATGTTCTCTCTAAATTCCTTAGGTTGGAAATCAATCTAAAAGATTGTGGTTGGGAACCAATCCAAAATTAGATTGAGAAAAAGATTGACTTCTAAATCTATTAGACTGAGATTTTCAATCTAATTTACGATTGGTCCCTCATCTCAATCTAAGGAATTTAGAGAGTGCATATGCTAACACAATTATCTAATTGAGTAAAAAAAAAAATTAAAGTTGTAAATTCCGCTGCGTATCGGATGAGGAATCCACGTCACTACAAGCATTGCTTTTTTGTGGATTTCTCTTTTCCAATATCATTTTTTTTTCTTTTAATACACTATGTCAAGCAGACATTTAATTTGTTTTTGATGTTAATTAGAGGAAAAAATGTTGTATGTTTGTTTATTTACGATATTTCTGCTTAAAAGAAGAAAAAAATAATTATTATGTCTTGTGTTATATTGGAAATAAAACCTGAACTTGAAACTTGAAACTTCAAATAATACAAAAGGTCGAGAAATAGATCGAATTAACGATAAAATTTTGCTTACTTCATATTCTTCCTTTATTCTGGGGACAATAATGTTGAAGCATTCGTTCATGTGTACCACGCTTGATTGGAGTAGGACAGGGGGAGCTTATGAAGAGGAATGTGCATATTAAAATCGCGCACTCGTGTGGAATGTATGTTTGTGGTCAGCTACTCATGTTACCAACCCAGTTTTTCCCCACCGTTTTTACAATGCCCGTCCCCGGCCGCGGTGAAAACGAGGGCAATGCGCGCTTACCAGAACGTTCACCCCGCCAACACCATAACCGTTATTTCCAAATGGCCAGGATAATTGGCATTCAAGTAGACACAGTATGTTTACAGAGCATATTTGAATATATCGCACTCTCCATAATTTCTATAATTCAATATTCGTACCTGAAACATGTCACAAAGACATTTCCAAATCTGACATTCCTCAGACATCAATTTCTTACCTCTGACATTTTTACCTCTGACAATTTTTCCTTGACATTTTTTCCTCTGACATTTTTACCTCTGACATTTTTACCTCTGACATTTTTACCTCTGACATTTTTAACTCTGACATTTTTTCCTCTGACATTTTTACCTCTGACATTTTTACCTGGCACCAACTAGCTTGTATAGGGTTTTACTTTATGCGAATTCAAGCCCCCCCCCCCTCCAAAAAAAAAAAAAAACACAAAATGCATAGTAGAGGTGCTGTGGCCCAGTGGATAAGTCTCTTGACTTTGAACAACAAGGTCCACGGTTCGAATCCCTGCTGCGGCAGTAATGTCCTTCGGCAAGATATGAATCTACGTACATTTGCCACTCTCCACCGACGTGTTAAGTGGGTACCCGGTATGATACGATAGTCATTGTGATTTGTTTAGCATTGTGAGCGCGACTGGCTGGAATTAATGCTTCCTTGGGAGTGGAGAAAGTGCATACATTGTGCGCGGGCAAGCTTGCATGAATCCCATGACTGGGGTAATAATATTTCTGCAAAGCGTTTAGATATGTCTCAGAGAGATGGATTAGGCGCTACATCAATGCAGAATCCATACACTCTAAAAAAGGAATAGTCAAATATGACTGATATCTAGTCAAATCTGACTGGGCGAAAGGGTCAGCTGGGAGCAACTGATAATCAGTCATTTTGACTGATAATTATTAGTTATATTTATTTGACTAGATAATCAGTTAAAAATTCTTAATGAATTTCTAGTAATTTCCACTACTTTTCCGAGTCAGTTTTGACTACGTATATAGTTATCACACTTCCACTGATATTTCAGTCATTTCACTATTCATTTCTAGTCACTTTTCACTCTTTTTATCAGTCAGTATTGACAATAAATATAGTCATTCCACTTTCACTGATATTCTAGTAGATTTTCACCATTCAGACAGTCATAGCATACACTTGCATTCTTTCCTGCACCTCCTTAGTCTTTGGTGTTTGTGCCATCACAGTTCAATCATGCTGTAAGATCAAATCATAAGACATTGCAATCGCAAACCATCTTATACATACATTCAAGGCAACATGCAAATATACACTGTGTATTTGATTTAATAGTTTAATCAAAAAAATTTTTAATCAAAGTATTTTGAGAACATTTCATTTACATATATTACAGGAGCGTCAATCCATGAAACAATGTGAAATATTAAAAATCATTATTTTCAACTCCCTTAACCGTAAAAATACTGAGCTATTTTGACCCCCCCCCCCCCCCCCCCCAAGGCTTTTTAGAGTTGACCCTTATAGACCGAGCATGAGATCTTGGCTGTAGAAAAATTGGCAAGTATATCACCCATGACAAAACCTACAATAATATTAGTTACTTTTCAAAGAATTATATAATTTCATTAATTATGCTAATTTACGCATAATATAAATTATGCTAATTTACGCATAATATAAATTATGCTGGAATCAAAGTTTTTGCTCCAAATCAATTAAGGAAGGTCAAAAACAGTATGATGTTCAGTTATAAACCTACTTTTGGCTGGTACCATTGTAAAGCCAGAAATATTTTTCAGAGGAATTGTTAAATGTGATTTGGGAACGTTGTTTGAGATATTAACATTTTTCTGCGCATTTGGGCAGATTCTGTCATTTGTAATATACACATAGGTTGAAAAATCTCATAATTATGCTAATTTATACGTAAAATCAATGCTCTGATTAATTAAATAATGCTTCCATTTTTTATTCAGACTCTTTGTAGGATTCTAATTGGAAATTCAATATCGTAATTCTTTTCTTTTGTATTTTATGGTTTTTAAAATTTCTTATGTATTTACTTTGTTTTTCAACTTTTAGTTTTCTATTGTTTTTTTTTCTGGAGATCGCCCGCGACTTTATTCTGACCATAAACAAGATAAAACTGAGTTTGATTAGTAAAATGGGAAATAATGATACATTTATGAATTTTGGCTAAACACACAATTTACATTGGATTTGTACAAAAATTCACTTTTTTGAGCAATTTTGGGTCAACATGCACTTATGAAATGTGTAATTTCGGAAGTGCATACCCGGGAGTCACAAATTTGGTCTAAAAAATTGCACAAGACTTGCAAGAATAAAGTCATGGAACTGCGCGGCACCAGCTACAGATTTATCGAGAAAAATGTTGAGGTCAGTCTTTTTAGGGTTAAGCCGCCTCATGGTTTGAATTTTTTTTTTTTTTGTGAATTCGGGCCATAGCGTTCGGCCATTGCTGGCATTGTATTCATGCAAAACTAGAGTACAATGAAGAAAAAAAACATATTCATGAGATGATCATGAATGTCGTTGACAATCTAATTCTGAATGTACCCAAAGCTAAGAAACCACTCTTTTTATATTCATTTATCAAATTCTACTTACAGTGATCCTGTTTTTGAAAAACAATTTTTCAAAAATGCCACATGCCTACCAACCTGTAAACTTAAATATAGGACTGATTCATTTAAAAAATAGGAGTCACAGCATATTTCGCATAGATTAGTGTAAGATACCTGGACAATAAGATTTCTTTAACCATATGGTATAATGTATATTAAAATTTCTAAAAAGGAGTAGGGCCTAACTCCTTAAAAAGGAGAAGTTGGTAGGTCTGATGACAATTCGAGAAATTGCCTTTTTTAAGAATTTTGTTATTCCTCCAGATGTAGCCTGTTGTCATTGTTTAGACCATTTTCATGAATTTATTCAAGTAACAAGCCAGTATGACCTTCTTACCAATTCCTATGTTAAATGGTGAAAGTGGCACAAAAAGGATTTTGCATCATCACATGTAACATAGTATAACTATAACCTGTATAAAGATCATGTGGAAAAATTATTTTGCGCTATTTAAAGAAATTTAATTGGTCTACTTTTCAAAAAAGGTCACTTGTCTCTGAAACATATTTGACGCCTCATATCCCATTGACTTTGTACACAAAAGTTGCTGAGCTTTGTCGTGCTTGTTTGAATAAGACTTTAAAGGTAGTAGCCCACATTTGCAAAATATGTCAAAACAAACAGTATAGTTTGCTTGGAGTTTTGATATGACTTCAGTAAACATGTACAAGATAGCATTTCAATCTGCATACTCCAGGAACAATTCCCCAAACAGCAGTTTGTTCTTCTTAGGGGGTGTTGCAAGAAAACATTTACAATCAATCGCAAATTTTGGTTGAAAAATTTACAAGTGATACAACAATCTTAACTAAAGCAAATAATTTATATTTGTTGACCAGCAATCAATTGCAAATTTGAAATTGATTGTAAGATTAATGATTGATTAGGCCGGTACCTGAAAATGACTTGCAATCAATTGCAAGTTTCTTGCACCACTCCATGTATTGATATACATGTAAACTTAAATCTTTGAATTACATAACTTCTAGACTTCTTTAGAAATACGCTCAGACACTTGAAATTGTCATTCGAAGGTGCCTTCCATGGGAAACACAATGGTGTCACATCGTTGATTCGACAACTCGCAGAAAACTGTGAAGCACTACTATGAGCATACTACAGTCCGTATAAAAAAACAGGACAGTTTTGAAAAGTCTGTCAAAATTTTGTTTAAAATTATGACGTACATGTATATATTTTCAAAGTACTTTTTCTGCTTGTATGATGTTGCAAGGTTTTTGAATGGGTTCTGAATTAAATCACTGTCAAAGCTTTGGATCAATCTCACAAAATCTGGATCATCCTCTTCAATGCCTTTTGTTCTTATGAAATCGACTGTTTTCCTCTTGAGGTAAGAAACAATATCAGATGTCAGACTCCCTGCTCCATCTACCAAACTGATCACAGTTGACTGGACAACACTACTGGATGAAAGTAAATCGGCAACAATAGAGGCAGCCTTTTCTTCAATTTCGTCTTCTCCATACTCATCCCAATTTTGAATATTGTCGTCATGCCTTATATCCTCATTATTTTCAACTTTCTCCTCAACAGGAAATTCATTGCCACCATTTCCAACATATCTGTCATCTGGGTCCAATCTGACTATGCCATTTGCCTGCACATAACCATGTTTTCTTCTTAGGTGACGTGTGTAAGTTGAGATATACATGTATTTATCAAATGTTACCTCACATCCGTCCTGGCCACATACTATATTTTCTGTGAAGTTATGTCCCTCTATACAATTGTGAAAATTCCTGAGATGCCAAAGTAATTTTGCCGTATTGCTATATACTACACGTCCACATTTGGGGTATATGTAACCCATGTTTCAAGTACATTTTAGTTATTGAATACTATTGATTTAAACACCTGAAAGAGTGTGTTCAAACGATGTTTTACATGTAGCTTCAAACGGCGCCCGGGGATAGGAATGAGTTCCTTCAGCATTGAGTCATCCTCTGCCAGTAGCCCCAGTGCTTCCTCGTCGATTTCATTTTCTGAAATTGAAGGAAAAAAAGTTTCTAAGTCATCATGCATAACAAAACAAGTTAATCACATTTACTTTAGGCCTAGGCCTACACGCTTTGAAAAAGCCGATTAAGTGTAAACACGGTACCGTAAGCAATGAAATAAATAAGCGTAGACCCTAGTACTAGTAGTACGGTACTGTAGTCTAATCTGCATAGCCTAGGCCTAAACGGTTATATAAACCATGGTTTTGTACCATGGTACAAAAACATTGAAACCTCTTTTGATGACTGAGAATAGATAGATCTAGATCTAGACCGGGCCATAAATAGAGTTCTAGATCTAGGTTAGGAGACAGGATTCCTTCATTTTTTAGACCAAAATTTGACACCGGCATTTGCCATAAGGGTCTATTCTCTTTATTAACAATATTGCCCCGAGTGAGTGAAAACATTTTTCTCCATCATGGCATCAAATCTGACGTCTAACGTAAGATCTAGACCTAACAGATCTAGGGCTAGATCTAGGCCTATGGAGATATAAAATGAAATTGCACAAGCAAATGATTTCCGTAATTTTTTTGACAACAAAGTGCGTAACGTTATTAGCTTGTCATTTTGATTTTTGGATTAGATCTACCGTACGTTCGACTCTCATTCAGTCCCCCATTCATACACACTCAGGTCACAGTCAGTGACTGACAGTGTAACACTCGGGCCTCGGCACTGCCATTGGCGCCATCATCATTCATCATTTGTCAGGTCCGACCACATTTAAATGCAAAACTTAACTGGACTACACGTACGGTCGACCTAATACAGTTCAAACTCACCCTTGAAAGTGTGTATTAACTCCTCCATCCCCCATTCCAGCAGCATTTTCCTCACAAAATCATCCATCGAAATCCAGTTGGCCACAGCTACAGCAGCACAGTCAACTAGTGATCCGTACAAAACCGGTACTTTTTACTCGAACCATCGCGCGATCTCGGAATCGACCAATAAGCGACCGCGCTTGTTCCCCTGAGCGCATTATAGGAAACCCGTCAAACGTAACTACTTCACTTAGTTATTCGTCGATGACAGACATTATAGTAAAAGGGAGCAAATTAACTAGAAATTGACTGATTTTCAAGTTAATTTCACTTGACTGGGAAATCTAGTTAATTATTTGACTAGACTGTTTTTAGAGTGTAGCCCCCTCCCTCGGCTAGCCTCGCCAGACCAAACAGAGTAACAAAAACGGGAGAAGCAGCATCCCTCATTCACCCTGCATAAACCTGGATAAAGTTGCATAATTCATGAACTTCAAAATCATGTGCAGAAGACTCCAAACCCCTACCAAGCCCCACGAGGCAAAACAAGCAAAAACCAAAGTCAGCCTGTAGGAGTAGCACCCCTTGTTCACCCTGCATATAAACCTGCATAAATTGGATAATCAATGAACTTCAAAATCAAGTGCAGAAGCCTCAAAACCCACGTATACGCGTACGAGCTATCTTGCTAAGCCAGAGCTAAGCTCGCCAAGGCCCAGGAAAAAGATGGACATATTTTTTTGGCAGAGAGTGAAATGGTTTTGGTGTGAGAGAAAGCGGAATTAATTTTACGTACGTACACGATCAAAAGCGCGGCGCGTGACAAGCCAATTTGTTACCTAGAAAACAAGCCTATATAAACGATACTAGGTAGGGGCTCGAGATCAATTCATTGGATTGTATTATCCAATAAACGTAAAATGAATTTTTGCTGAAAGTGAAATGATTTTCTTTTTCTTAAAAGTGAAATCATTTTTTTCTCAAAAGTGAAATGAATTTTTGTGAAAAAGTGAAATGTATTTGTGTGAAAAGTGAAATGATTTTTTGTGAAAAAGTGAAAATGGATTTTTATGAAAAGTAAAATCTATTTTTGTGAAAAAGTGAAATGATTTTTTGTGAAAAAGTGAAATGAATTTTGGAAAAAAGTGAAACATATGTTTGTGCAGAGGGAAATGAATTTTTGTGAAAAGTGTATGACTTTCTTGTGAAAAGTGGAATATATTTTTAGAAGTGAAATATAAATTTGCTGGAGTGAAAAGATTTAGTGAAAGAGAAACATATTCCCTAATGGCGTGCCATAGCTGTGCGCATGGGTTGGAGGGTGAATTTGGCTAGTGTTTGAGTGTCACTTCTTATATATGTTCGCAAGGCGCATGCTCAGGCGCCAATCGCTCAGTGTTCCTATGCTTACCAAGTACCCCGTGTCAGCTCTTGGTAAAAGAGTACACTTAAAACGTACACGTTTCTCTCCAGTGTGAATTCTCACGGGTTAGAGGTTTAGCAAAAAAATTGCATGAAACTGATTAGTATATGGTCTACATTGTCCACCTTGCACACAAAGATACATTCGTGAGATCATGCCATCTTTAAATCATACTTTCCTCTGAATTTTAGTGTAAAAAGCACTTGTCGACTTGTGTGAATTTACGTCGCTGACCAGAGATAAAAGGTATTTTTCGCCTTTAATCTGTTTTACTTAATGTGCACATTAATGAGAAAAGGCAACTTCACAGCCTCTTAGTTTTGCTTCTGGCTTGATTCTGACCATCTTACAGCAAGGTAATCTTGCAAAGAATTTCCGAGGGGCTACCAAAACTATACCTAACCTTATAACATGATCATAATGCCCAGCTAAGACTTAGCCTATATATACAATATATTAAAACTTAAATGCAGTCCTAACCCTGACCCGACATCGTCGACGAAATATAGCTCAGAACAATTTTGTGACTCTACTTTGTCATGATTAAATGGAATTAAACCCTTATGGTCAGCGTTCCAGAAATATGTTAAATCTTTCAAATATACTTTATTCCCTAGCACATTCCTCTCGTCAAACATTGGCATGGCTTATTTCTTTCATAGTATAAACACAATAATAGCGCGATTCCATCCGGGTTTTTATACATGTACATTAAAATAGCACAGAACATGCCTGAATGTAGTGGGCCTGTTTTTATTCTCTCTCTCTCTCTCTCTCTCTCTCTCTTTCTCCCTCTCTCACACGAATCTAGTTTTCCAGGCCTTATTATTGTATGAGAAGCTTTAAAAAGGCATAAGTGTTTTTCCCCAAGCAGCACTTTTCAAGATATTCTACCCACAACCTTTCAGGGAAAGAAAGCCCATATTCTTTTCACCACTTGCCGTTAATTCTACAGTTTGCTCCCACCTCCTCCCCCCACCCCCCCCCCCCAAAAAAAAAATACATTATGAAAGAAATCAGTTTGCAATATCAAAAGTTATTGTATATTATGAAACCATAACCATTTCTCTACCAGTTAGTGAAGACCCGGTCCAGTAGTCACAAAGAAATATGGATTTTTGTAAAAAAATGTCCTAAGTCCTTACTGTCCAAGTTTGAATAAGAGAGACCCTCAAATCACTATTAAATCACACTCCTTTTTGAATTGTTTGCAAAGGAAATCACTATTTTCTTCTTATTTGTGTTATGGTTGTGATGAAACAATTTATTTTTTTTTTCATTGTTATCATCATTCTTGATGTTGTAGTTGTTGTTGTTGCTGTTGTTGTTGCAAATGAAGGGAATGTGGATATGTTTTTCCATAACAAAATAAATCATGAAGGAGAAAAGATGATCATTTTTTTCTGAGTTTTTTAGATGCTGGTCATTATTTTGTAAGTTAAAATTCAGTGATTATAAAACAAAATTGTGAAACTATTTCATAAATTTTGTGGATGCCAAAGATATCATTGATAAAAGATGGAGTAAAGTGACCAATGACGAGCTTTACTAAACTCTCTGATCCTTTCTGACTATTGGACTACAGAAAGAATAATTACCTACGATAACACTGCAATAACAATCATAGCAAATAAAAAAAACAGCGATTTCCTTTATAAAACATTCAAAAGGATAGCGGGCCTGTCCATTGTGCTTTGAGTTCTTCATCTGTCCAAACTTGGGCGGGAAGGACCTATGACGTCCGTTTCAAAAATCCATATTTCTTCGTGACTACTGAACCGAATCAGACGGAATCCTCACTGACTGGTAGAGGAATAGTTATAGTTTTATAATCTAAAATGACTTTTAATATTGCAAAATTATTTCTTTCATTATCGATAATTATAGGCCCACGTGATTTTGGGGGGACATACTTTATACATCACAAAAAAGTTTTGAAATAATTGACTTCATTCAGTTTCACCTAGTGGTAAATACGAGAAGCATATATTTCGTGGGAAGGTATTGAAATATCACCTACATAGGATAATGTCTACTTTTTCTTAACTGTTATATTTGCCCATCAGTGAATACGCTAGAACTGCTATATGAGCATACACACGAACAAATATTCGCAATGATTTCATTTAATTTCGTATGGACCTTACTATACAGGTTTACATTTATTCTAAAAAGAGTTCTCGTTTTTCCTGTATCTATGCACTAGTTCAATTATCAGGAAACGGAGTTTCAATTACATTGCATCTGCTTTTTGTCTCTTCACCCTCTTTTCGTATCATCAACTTTGTTTGTACTCCATCATGGATATTGCTTTCCACGATTTTCTTCTTTGATTCCGATCGTTTGCTATTAATAATAAACCTTATGAAGAAGAGGAGTTTTGCTTGGATATAGAAATGGTGGTTAAGGGAGGAAATGTTGACTCACTTCATACGATAGCTGGAAGTGAAAATAGAGTGGTGTTTCAAGAAGATATCTTCTTAGACAAGAATTGAATTTTCTTATTCACTTACAGCTTGTACTTACTGGAATGAGACTAGACTTCTCTATTATTTCCTTGTCGAGTATTCTTGTAGTTTATGCACTTGGGGTAGCCTTAGATCTGGTTATACTATTACATAAAATGTGAACGGTATAAAGCAAACAAACGGAAACATTTGGGAGGTTTATGTTAGTGACAAAACAAAAAAATAATAACTCCGTAGAAAAAAAAATAAACGAAAAACAAGACCAAAAACAATAGCAACAATAAACTCAAACAATCATGGGCCTAAAAGGTCGAAATAAAACAAAAGTGTTTCTGACTTTGTTTGCATTTTGCTGATATTAAACATCCTCGTGTGGCATAACATGAATGAATTAGAACTACGTTTTGACGATTTTTGTCCGAGTATTTAAGTGTCCTCACCAAAAATAATGATCGAGAAAAGTTAGAATGGCTATTACTTTCTAATGAAATAATTAATAATCTCATTACCCTTAATATACCTCTATTTCGGATATAATCATTTCATTCCTTATCCAAAGTCAGTGTCATTTCAATGTTGTACCTCACTCAATTACAGATGAAAGGCCTAGGCAGCCCACTTGTCGGAGGTAGGGTGCGCCCCCCCCCCCCAAGTGATAGCCAACATCACCACATAAAAGTTAAGCCACCACCGACCCTAAACAAGGATAACCCCTGAAGGAACTACATTAATAGTAGGTTTGAAGGATGAACATATAGGAGCGACGTGCTCATTTAGTAAACCGCATGAAGTACGATCTTCTTCACTGTCAACTCCAATTTTCACTCCTCCTTCCCGGGCTATTCACATCTCCTTTAGATAACCTTTTTCACTCAGTGTGAAAGGAACGTACGCATTGCCGCTACTAAAACTAGAGAGTGCCTATGGTGGTGTTCATGTTTTCGGGCATGCGTGGACGAGCGAAAACAATAGACATTATCATTAGTAAGCATTTGGCGTCACCTGGGCCTGGGAGGGGAAAAGATAACTTTATCACTGTGACCCTCTGGTCTCTCCTCCCGATACAAGTTTTTTTGATGTGCAGGTGTACCACTACACCGGAGTCCCCCCCCCCCCCCTCTCTCTCTCTCTCTCTCTCTCTCTCTCCTTCGAATAGTGCAGTGGGTTTCTGAACGTGCAAAGGTAGTAACTCTCCTGTAGACGGGTACTCCATTTAACGTCATATCAGAGGGACGGGGTATTTTCCATTGAAACATAGCCTGCGTCTATGAAACAGGGGAGGGGCACGTTAACACACAACGCAGGAAGATATGAAAAAGGCAAGATAGCCAATCACCCAAACAAAGACACCCGAATCCCAGTTGGAGCGTTTTCTGCTGTCTTCAGAAGAGTCTATGAATATGCAAGAAAGTATTTTGGCTGTGGTTTCATTCCCTGAGTATCTAACGTCTGTATCTGACTAGAAAAGGGATGCTTCTCATGAAATTCTTATCGTGGTTAGGCCAGCACCAGACATAGCCTGAGAGGAAAAGTATATGGGGGAAATCAATGGAAAGCTGTCGATGAGCTCGGATTTAAGCCAGCTTTCATCTTAATTTCCCAGGATAAAAGAATGTCGTCGGAAAGTTTATCGTTACTTTCAACAGAATATAATATAAGAATCACGTTTTGTAGTCAGTCATCCAGGATTCTTGAATAACTTGGTATAAGTAGAAGGGCTAGGGGTGGATTTCAAGACACACCCTCTTGGAATCCCCCCCCCCCCCCCCATCAGCCAACACATACCTTATACCACTGGCCCCAGAACGATTTTTTCACAGGGGTGCTGAGCCCCTGGGCCATATGTTAGGTTACCGCACCTTAAGCAAGCACCGTTTCAGTATTCGGGGAACATGAGGGGGGGGGGGGGTTTAAGACCTAAATTTGCCTACAGAAATGCTGCATTCTAGGTCTAATCTAAGTACCCCCCCCCACACACACACACACACACACATACACAAAGCAAAAGAAATTATTTTCAAAAAATATGGCAGATGTAGATTTTTATTATTTTGATAGGATATTTAGGGGCCGCGAAGCGGTTTTTATTGTTTTTTTTTTTTGTGGGGAACGACGCTTTTTTCTAAATTATGAACCACCCTGTTTTTAAATTTTGGGAGCGAGCAAAGTGAACGATCGGAAAATAGTCATTTCTTGAAACTTCTTGTTAAGAAAGAAGTGTTATTTTGTCATTAGAATACATTGTAGGCCTATAACATGTATACGATATCTGAAGCGAAGCGAGCGAACAAAAAATTGCCATTCTTGTTCTGAAAGGAGTGTTATTTTGTCATAGGCCTATTTAATATCTGAATGATAGGGTTACCTTGCTGAATATGACTTCGCAGGCCTAATTGTTGCTGTCCCGCAAAACATCCCTGTTTATGAATATTACAAGCAGGCGAAGCGAGAGAGAAAAAACACATTCCTTTGACGATGGAAGTATTAAGTCATATATAATGTACATTCGGTCACCTCACTTGCCGGATTTTCTTTAATTTCCGAAACCATCTTGTATCTAGATATCATACGAGCGAACGCTGCGAGCGAGGAAAAATATACACTCTATATAGGTAGAAGTGATAATTTGTCATCACCATTTACCATAGGCCTAAAACAATAATAATAATGATATTCTGCATTTATATAGCGCATAACATATCCCTCTGATGTGTCTAAGCGCTTTACAGAAATATTCAGGCTTGCCCGCAAACAATGTATGCACCTTCTCCACTCCGCCGAGGAAGCATTCTAGCCAGGCGCTCACAACGCTAAACAAATCTCAATGACTTTCGCATCCCTGCCGGGTACCCACTTAACACCTGGATGGAGAGTGGCAAATGTAGGGTCATATCTTACCAAAGGATATTAATGCCGTGGCGGGCTTCGAACTCGGACCACGAGATCCACAGCCCGGTGACATAGCCACTAGACCACGTCACCTCTATATGATATCTAAATTATACACTCGGTCACCTCACTTGCCAAATTCGTTTGCTTTCCCAACCATCCTGTATCTAAATTTTATAGGAGCGAGAGCAACGAGCGAGAAAAAAATTACACTCTTTTTCTTGGTAGAAGTATATCATTTCGTCATCAAAATACGCCATAGGCCTATAAGATATTTATATAAGATAAGTAATTTTGAGTTGAAAATTATGTATCTTATATCTTATACTGTTTTCACACTGCCGAAACGGAATATCCATGCCGTTATATTTCATGAAGCTTCACTTTCAAAACGCTTCTGGTTTCTGTTCACACTGAACCAATGAAGTCCGTTTTGAGCGAAAGCGTAATATTACGGTGTGAGAGAGTGCGGAAATACGTCATTACCCACCATGCATTTTGCTATCTCTAGCTGTATAATTTTTTTGTTTTATTTGATATATGTAACAAAACAAATCAGTTATTCAGAATAAAATGTATAATTATTACTTAACTTATTGCAATTTGTTTAAATTTACTGAATAATTATTTTTTTTTAATTTGTATGTATAGTATGTTTAATTTTTAAACTCATGTACGAATGCTAACGCGTTTGTTTCTTCATACATGATTCGCGTCCATGCAGCTAGTAGCGTCGAACGTACGCTGCACTGCCATGCCGATCCATGCAGCTCGCTAGTATAATACCACTTTCACACCGTGGTGTGATGGAAAAAATAAATGAAATGAAATGAAATGAAATGAAAGATATGTGAAGCGCAGCGAGCTAGCCAAAATAGCCATTCTTGTAACGAAAGAAGTGTTATTTTGTTATCAAAATACATTGTAGGCCTATGATATGATCACTTTGCTGCCAAATGTAACTTTATTTTGGCACCTCGCTAGTCCTATTGTTTGCTGTCCCGCGAAACCACCCTGTTATTTAATTTACAAGCAAGCGAAGCGGGCGAGGAAAAGCACATTTTTTTGATGATAGAAGTATCATTTCATCATCGAATTACACTGCAGTCATATTGCATGTTTAAAATATATGTACATTTGGTCACCTCTCTCGCTGAATTTTTTTTTTTTTTTTTTTTTTTTTTTGCCTTCCGAAACCATCCTATATCTAAATATAATACGAGCGAGCGAAGCGAGCGAGGCAAGCTATATACTTTTTATATGCAGAAGTGATAATTCGTCATCAATACACTATGGCCTATAACATGTCTAAATTCGGTCACCTCGCTTGCCGAATTCGTTTGATTTCCCAACCATCCCGTATCTCACTATCATACGAGCGAGCGAGAAAAAAAACACCTCTTTTTCGTGATCGTCATCAAAATACGATATAATTCTCTATAAGATATCTAAATAATAAATTCGATCACATATTTGCCGAATATCACGCTATTTGGGCACTAAGCTTGCCGTCCTAAACCTCTTTGTTTCTACACAAGCGAGCGAAGCAAGCTATACCGACGAAAGCTCTATTTTCTCTAAAAGTAGATTTGTCACCGAAATACACGAGCTGACTTTACTAATGTACATCTTCCTACAAAATTCCAGGAAAATCGGACACCTCGCTGCCCAGATATAATGTTCGGGCATCTCGCTGCTGGAATAAGAGTGCTTGCTGCCCCAAAACATTTTGTTTTTTCTAGATCTATGAGCGAGAAAAAGACTGGAATTTTATTTACTATTTTATACCACTTTCACACCAAACAAATATAACGGAATAAAAGCGTTTTTTGAAAAAAACGCTTTGGTATGAACACTCGGCAAAGCGTCATATTTGAAAACGGAATCAAATATTCCGCTATCTACGTGTGAGGTCTATCACTAGGTTTTGAGGTGTTTTGAAAACGGAATATTCCAAATATGACGCTTTATTTTTTGGTATGTACAGAAAAAAGGAAATAAAGCGGAATGAAATGTCAAAGGTCAACCAGGTTCCCACCAAAAACCTGGAGAATGCGGGAAACGAGTGAAAGCGCGGGTATCTTCGATCGCAGCTGCATGGACGCGAATCGTGTATGAAGAAACAAACGCGTTAGCATTCGTACATGAGTTTAAAAATTAAATTATACATACAAATAAAAAAATAATTATTCAGTAAATTTAAACAAATTGCAATAAGTTAAGTTTTAATTATACATTTTATTCTGAATAACTGATTTGTTTTGTTACATATATCAAATAAAACAAAATGCATGGTGGGTAATGACGTATTTCCGCACTCTCTCACACCGTAATATCACGCTTTCGCTCAAAATGGACTTCATTGGTTCAGTGTGAACAGAAACCAGAAGCGTTTTGGAAGCGTTTTGAAAGTGAAGCGTCATGAAATATAACGGCATGGATATTCCGTTTCGGCAGTGTGAAAACAGTATTACTTACTAGTATATTGTTACTCCATTCTTATGATTTTATACTGTTTTCACTTACTAGTATATTGTTACTCCATTCTTATGATTTTATACTGTAAAACAGTATTACTTACTAGTATATTGTTACTCCATTCTTATGATTTTATACTGTTTTCACTTACTAGTATATTGTTACTCCATTCTTATGATTTTATACTGTTTTCACACTGCCGAAACGGAATATCCATGCCGTTATATTTCATGACGCTTCACTTTCAAAACGCTTCCAAAACGCTTCTGGTTTCTGTTCACACCGAACCAATGAAGTCCGTTTTGAGCGAAAGCGTAATATTACGGTGTGAGAGAGTGCGGAAATACGTCATTACCCACCATGCATTTTGCTATCTCTAGCTGTATAATTTTTTTGTTTTATTTGATATATGTAACAAAACAAATCAGTTATTCAGAATAAAATGTATAATTATTACTTAACTTACTGCAATTTGTTTAAATTTACTGAATAATTATTATTTTTTATTTGTATGTATAGTTTAATTGTTAAACTCATGTACGAATGCTAACGCGTTTGTTTCTTCATACATGATTCGCGTCCATGCAGCTAGTAGCGTCGAACGTATACGCTGCACTGCCATGCCGATCTATGCAGCTCGCTAGCGCTGCGATCGATGATACCCGCGCTTTCACTCGTTTCCCGCATTTTCCAGGTTTTTGGTGGGAACCTGGTTGACCCTTGACATTTCATTCCGCTTTATTTCCTTTTTTCTGTACATACCAAAAAATAAAGCGTCATATTTGGAATATTCCGTTTTCAAAACACCTCAAAACCTAGTGATAGACCTCACACGTAGATTGCGGAATATTTGATTCCGTTTTCAAATATGACGCTTTGCCGAGTGTTCATACCAAAGCGTTTTTTTCAAAAAACGCTTTTATTCCGTTATATTTGTTTGGTGTGAAAGTGGTATTAGTAAGGTATATTTTATCGGCATCTTCCCTTATCATAGTGGGTATGATGGGAACAGGACGTTGTGGCGTGCGCCTGTAAACCAGCTAACACTGGAAGTTATATACTGATTCTGATCGGACCCAGGTTCGAGTCTGAGTCACGTCTTTCGGATGGTGACGTTAAAGGTCGGTCCCAGACGAAAATAATCATGTAAAAAAATCATGTAAAAACCCAATTACATACACAGGCTACTACTCACAAGGAATTACTTCCTGAAAATTCATCTGTTTTTAGGTCAACTTGCCGATCGATTCTTTACATTTATATTGCTAACATTCTATGAGTAGAAGAATATATAAGATTAGGTAAGGACACATGATGCAAACAAGTTTCATTTTACAACAATAGCAACTACTGATTACTAGCATTGATTAACATACTTGAAATGCGAGTGAGCTAAGCGCGCGAGCTCTTCCCGGGTTTCGCCTTTTTATATTTTTTTCTTTCCTCTTCTTTCCTTTCAATCTACTGCTGTATAAAAGAAAAATTATAATATGAAGATGATGAAGAAGGGATAGGAAAATAACCTATTCTGATGGATGCTACGTTACCCATCATAAAAATCAGGGGGTGCTGTAGCACCCCCAGCACATGTTAGCCCTCTGGGGGTGCTGTGCACCTCTTCAAAAATTCATAGGGGTGCTGCAGCACCCTCAGCATCCCCGGCTGCTAGGGGCCTGCTTAATACCTATACAAAACTGCCTCCTGTTGCCATGGTGGCATAGTTGTATTTCATAGGGAAGGTTCCCAAAGCAATAAAGAAACCGATAAATTATTCAGATTGGGCATTATTCCCGCTCTGTCCAGCTTTTGTATGCCAGAAGTCAGAATACAAGTTAATTAGCTGATTGTCACTTTTGTACGCTTTCGAAGTAACATCGACTACAAGTTGGACAAATTAATTGGCTCGCCAGCAATATCCATAAGGTTTGCTCAACGTTATACAACACACAGTATACACACATGCACACATAACAATATGCCTATATGTAGCACTTTGATTTATTTGATGTACGATAAAAGAGCAATGTAGATAAAAATGCCTTGCTCAAGGGCATAAGTGCCATGCCGGGGATCGAACCCCAGATTGTCGCGTCTCCAGTCCAGCGCCTTAAACCACTGGACCATGGCACCTTCGCTAAACATATGTTTATACCTATCTCTTTTTAACCTATCACAAAATTCGATATTAACCGATATTAGCTATCGATACTGATACTGTGGAGGTGTCGTAGTCAAGTGGTTTAAGGCACTTGATTGGAGATGCGAGAATCGGAGGTTCGATCCCCGGCACGGCATTGACGCCCTTGAGCAAGGTATTTTATCTACGATCTGTAGATTGCTCGTTTAGTACATGAAATAAATCATTGGCAATAGGCATACTGATACCAACTTGTGCATGTGTGTTTCTTAAAAAGAAACAAATTAAAGAAAGATCAGGGACATAGTTACTGGGGCACTTATTTGAGTGATCATTTTCTTAACTGAGGTCGATTTTCAATTGTTTTTCATCAGAAGAATCTCATTTCAATCTATGGAAACACAATTATTCGCTAGATTTAGGGTAAAAAGTAATGTTTTGCCTGGATGATACATGATGATGATACATTTTGTGTTCCAAAATTTTGAGGAACGCGACACAAGGGGGCCATGCCCCCATTGTATGCATATAGTTATACAATACTTTAATTTGTGGGAGTGAAGAATGTGTCATTATTTAGTGGGATATAGAGTTGTGAGGAAAAGGATTGTATATTCTTTCGATTACGCTGTCACATTTTCATTGCATGGTTGTACATTATCTCCTTTTGTAAATGATTTTTATCGGGTTATGATATGACAAGATAAATGATTAATCGAGCCATTCATGTCATCCGATGCAAAACATAAAGTATCATTTTGTTAGATTGATTCTGTTACATAGGTAACCGGCTCTATCTTGAGATACATTTGCAGATACTGCATGACTGTATCAGGTGACCGAATTCCCTCTCAGGTAATGACGTGAGTAATCTGTAATTTTTTGAAAGAACGTGATTTGGATCGTAAAGAATTGTGAAATGAAATGAAAATAATTTAGCAAATCAGTCTTTCTCCTCCCCCCCCCCCCCCCCCCGCACGCTCTTTCTCTCTATCTGCTCTCCCTCTCTCCCTCCTTTTCTCTCTCTCTCTTTCTCACATACACAAATACAGTCTCTCTCTTTCTCTTTTTCTCTCTCTCTCTTTCTTCCTCTCCCTTTCGAAAAGACAAAAGGATAGAGGCTACCTCAACGATCTGCCCTGCAGAATGAAAGACAGTGATATTTTTCTGCCATGACTTATAAAAATCTCGTTCCGTTATTAGAGAAATGGGATGTTCCAGGCACTTAATAGGATTTTGAAAATGGACCACTAATGAATGCCCGATTAGCTATGGCCTGCTCATCTTACTCTACTCAAATGATTTCCATATTTTCTTATTTGTTCAAATGCATTCATCTGTATCTTCAAATGCAATAAGATATCAAAGTATCAATATATAATGTTTTGTTTCCTCCATTACATATATCTTGATGTAGAAAAATCACATGGGTAACAGGAAACAGATTTCCAATATTATGTTCTTTTCCTCAGGACACACATTATCGGTTATTAACTTTTATTGTCAATCTCTCTAAAATGAGAACTATATGCGTTGTATTAACTGAAATGTGTGTTTCAAAATATATTCGTAGCATATAGTCTAGAAAAACAACTCATTAGTTGTTTTAAATAGTCAAATGCATATTACTTTAATCATTCGGAATGTCCTTATCGGTCTGGGCTAAGTTATTCAAGTTGCAATCCTTTTCTCTTTGGTAAACTCGTCAACTGACTTTGAATAGACTTCTTTTTTTTTTTTTTTTTACTATTTTCAGTGCGTTTCCCGTGGTTGGTTTAATTCTATGGAGTCAACGCAAAGAGGAAAGACTATTCCATCTGCTTTCGAGCGATATCCCCCTCAATAATTGTTTGGCATTACCATTCATTAAGGAAGATAGCCTTCTGAATAGTTGGGTTGTCATCCCCCTATCTGCGTTTTCAATTCGCTCGGAATCCGGTAATGCTATTGCTAAACACGTCTGTCTTTTCTGTCAAAATGTGTGATTGTGCGACGAGGTACATCACAGACAAAACTTAGATAGCGAGTGAAGTTTAATCCTGTTACTGCCAAAGGCATGTAAAGCATGCGTAATCTCCTTAATAATCCTAAGCTTGTCTTGAGGTGGGGGTTAATAGCAATATGCACACAAACAGTGCATTATGGAAGGAGAACAGACGTCATCCGGATATTATCTACATTACCGAACATTTTGAGAAGTATCAATCATTAATACTTATTCAGCAAGGTCTGAGGCATTTAGGGATGTTGTTAGACTGTACAGCTTCCACAGCAAATGTCATTTCATTAGGTTAACGGTTTCTCTCGTTAAGATGATAACTATGACCATGGTTATTTGGAAATTCTGACTTTGTCCTTACTTTCGCCTGATAGTGTTTATTGCCGATTTTCCACTTTTTGTTGTTGTCAGTGACTGATAATTTTACTTTGTGCCAAAAAGCATCTTGAATGTCATATTAATGTAAACGTAGACTTAAAAGACAAAAGTAAGCAGGATAGTCCGCCACGTTTCATCGATTAATGTTCACTTTCGCAAAACACGGTGAACAAAATAATAGCCCCATTTTCATAAAGTTCATGGCGAAAAGGAGATTTACATTATGCATTTTTCAAGGAGAAGGGCTGTATCTTTATGTCAAACCAAAGAGTGACACAATTTATGGCTAGATAAAATATGATCACCTAAATGTTTTAATTACACCACAAACATAGGCGTAGGAATGGGGAGGGGGTGAGGGGCTTTAGTCCCCGGTCAAAAATGTGTTAGGGCGGGAATACCCTACCCACCCCCCCCCCCCCCACACACACACACACACTTACTTTTCATGCCTGAAAAGCGAAGAAAAAAGAAAAGGGGAGAGATAGGAAAGGAAAGAGGGGAAAAAAAGAAAAAGAAAGGAAACGAAAAGAAAAGAAGAAAACAGAAAGGAAAGAGAAGGGAAGAAAATTGGGAAAACCTGGAAGCATGCACTCCCTCGCATTTTCAGGCATGTTAACATATTTATGCCAGTTAATAATTGATATTCTTATGAAAGTTAGTTGGTTTGCATCCTGTGTCTCTAGCTAATGCTCATAACATGTTAGTAATCTAACTGCAAGGAATCTAGCGGCAAGTTGACCTTAATAGATGATTTTTCAGGAGATATGGCCTGTGACCAATAGCCTCTTCCTAGTATGAGAACGGAAGATGCCGATAAAATGTACATTTAATTTTTTACTCAAATTATGAGAATGGAATAACAATACACTAGAATCTCTTCTCCGTATACCAAATTCTTTTTTTTTGGGGGGGGGGTTGTTTTTGTTTGTTTTTTTTTTCTCGTTCGCTTGCCTTTGCTCACTCATAAAATCTAGAAACAAGATGGTTTCGGACAGCAAGCACCTTTTACCCCAGCACCGAGAAGCCCGCATATCATAATATATGGGCAGCGAGGTGTACGACTATCATCGAATCCTGCAGGAAGATGTGCATTATATAAATCATGTAGTGTATTCTGATGACGAATCTACGTTCTAAAGAAAATATTTTTTGTCAGTCGCTCGACTCGCTCGCTCGTAGAAACAGAACGGTTTTGGACGGCAAGCAAGGTCCCCAGTTAGAGTCATATTCGACCGATATAGGTGACTAAAATTATTCAGACATCTTAACGGCTTATTTTGGTGACTAAATAACACTTCTGTACCACAAAAAACAGCACATATTTTTCCCGCTCGCTGCGCTCACTCGTACACTATTTAGATACAGGAAGGTTTGGGAAAGCAAATATAGAATTTAGATATCTGATAGGCCCATGGTGTATTTTGATGACGAATTATCACTTCTACTGTTAAAAGGAGTATATTTTTTTTTCGTCGCTCGCTCCCCTCACTCGTACATGTCGAACTAGATACTGGATAATTTTGGAAAGCAAACCAATTCGGCAAGCGAAGTCACTGAATGTATACTCCAGATATCTTTAGCCCACGGCACATTATACGATCCGACTACGACCCGATTTTCGAACAAATGGCATTTTGCATTAAATATGAAAGTTTAAACAAATCAAATTATTCATTTGAAGTTCCGAATAATGATACTAAAATCGAAATCTTGGTTAACTGCAAGCCTAGTGGTCGGAGTAAAGGCCAAAACGGCTTTAAATCGTAGCCGATCGCAAGATTGCTATGACGTCACTACGTTTCGGAATTGGGTTCGCTTAATAATCTAGCAAGAAGCGTCATTTCTTATCAAATTTAAAAAAGAACGATTCGCAGCCCCTAAATATTCCGTGAAAGTAATAGTGATCCGGCTAGGTCTCCCCCCCCCCCCCCCCGCAAGGGATTGCGCGCTTCGCGCTCGTGATGTGAGCATAAATTGAAATTTTCAGGGTGTGTGCTTCAGCCCCCCCCCCCCCCCCCCCAGTTCAGAAAGGCTTCCTTCGCCCATAACCTCATGTTTACCTTTGCACACATCACCCATCATTAAGATACAATCTTGGCGTTCCTGCCAAGGGGGAGGAACTACATCACGTTTATACCGTATAGGTGCTGCTGGTGTAACTCTATGTTTTAATTGAACCTTCTGTTTATTATGCATACATTAGGATGCAGCAAACCATTCCTACCTAACCACAATAGCAGGGTTTGTAAGCTTACCATATAAGAAAATAACAGAGCTGTAACTCTTTCACATAAGAATGTACAGTTTTTTTCCATCCCGACACAGTCTGATTGTACTGTCATGTGCATAATGTGATCATAAATATTGAAATTACATTTTTTTTTTCATCTCTACCATGTCTACACAGTCGTGCTGACAGGATTTAAAAGTGTTTTCTTCGAGAAGAAATAATTATTACATAACTCCCAAACAGAAAAGAGGCTTATTTAATCGGACAGGTGCATTGCCGTTCCTAAACTAAAGGGGAAATATTTTATCTATTATTTAGCATAGTTAAGCATAGTTAATGCCACCCCCCCCCCCTCTCTCTCTCTCTCTCTCTCTCTCTCTCTCTCTCTCGCAAAATAAAGCCTGGAGCTCCATACTTTTTTTTTTTTAAACTTTGAAGATCGTTGAAATCGTGGTCCAGTGTAAACCCAGAACTAAGTTTTTCTCTAGGCGAAAGAATAATATTTCCGGGAGGTGATCAGATCGCAAAGTCTGTTGCGGCATGTATTGCGCTCTACTATGATTTCCACGTTCTATCGCGCTCTCTCAAGATTTGGGATCTTATTTATTTATTTATTTTATTTATTTACTTATTTATTACTTACCTACTTATTTATTTATTTATTCATTCCTTCATTTATTAAACATCTTTAAAAAGGATTACATGCCGATATAATGTTTTTCAACAGGGTCCTGTTAACATTGCAAATAGATTAAAACTTGAAATAGATAACAGAGTTTATCAATACTATCATTAAAATACACCCCTTATATACCTACAATTTGAAATATAACTTCTTATAAAGTAGTTGAAAGGAATCGACTGTTTGAGCAATTTGTATAAAGTTCGGGATATAATTCCATCGTTTGACGCCAGAAAATTTAAAAAGTTTGTTTAAAACTGAAAGATTAACTTTAGGTGGAATTACGTTTAGACTGTCGGCATTTCTTGTTTGGTAGCTATGTCTGTCACAAAGCATTTAAACGCATTTAAACATCGTCGCAAAGTCCTCGAGGGACTAGTCCGTGTATATATTTAAACATTTGTGTGGGGAGAAAGTAATCTTTTCTTTCATCAATTCTTATCGAAGAGTTTTAAATGAAATAAAAAGGCTCAAAGTTGCCAGTTACTTACCTTGCGGCTCGTTTTTTTGCAATCTTTTCAGTTTTATTTTGTGTTTTTCTGGCATCGGAATAATCGTGGCAATTTTGTTAACTGTCAACATTTTGTCACGCTCATCACGCTCATCATGATTTCACCAAGCTCCCTCAAGATCATCACGATTCGACCCCACGACCCCCACGCCCATCACGATTCTCTTAAATCGTGGAGATCGTGGACCATCCAAGAACATAACAAAAGATGATTCAATGTTTTATGTAATTGGACGGGTACATGGCCGTCATTAAACTAAAGCGGGAATATTTTTATCTGTTATTTAGCATAGCTGGTGCCCCTCCCCCCAGCAAAATAAATCCTAGAACTCGACACTTCTTTTGAACCGTGAAGATCGTGGAAATCGTGGCCCAGTGTAAATCCAGCACTACATTTTTCTCTAGTCTTAAGAACGCTATTACGGGAGGTGATCAGACAGCGAAGTCTATGCAAACATGAAACAGTCACAATATTGTATGCCACGAGGATTGAATAATTCGGCCGATTAGAGCTTTCATACCAAATGACTAAGCAGGATTTGGGGAGTTAACACCTTTGACCTTCTTCCCTCTTACCATTGGCGTAAATCCCGAGGGTATGTCCCCCAACACTTTTTAGAGGAGGGTGGCGTGTCAAAATTTACCCCCCCCCACACACACACACACACCCACACGCACACACACATTCCAAAGAAGAAATAACATAAATTTCTGTTTTAAATGCTATTGCAAACCAGAGGTAGGATGGGAGAGTATGCATGTTGGTGTATAGGCGGGTTGATAATGATGTGTTTGTACTCGTGTGTGAATTCGCTGTTTTCCCTTTCTTTTTTTTTTGTTAGCACACATGCCCACTTTGATATCAACCTGGCTATAATCATTAATTTTGTGAATGTAAGATAAAAAGAGCAATGTAGATAAAATATCTTGCTCAAGGGCATAAGTGCTTGCCGGGAATCGAACCCCCATTCCCCGTGTCTCCAGTCAAGCACCTTATACCACTAGACCACGGCACCTCCACCTCCACTCTTGAAATTTCGGCAAAAGATTTAGATCATCCCTCCCCCCCCCCCCCCCTTCCTCCTGGCCAGGCCACACCAAGGAGACGAACACCAGACCAACGACGCACCACAACGTAAAAACGGTTTCGAATCGGTTTGAAGTAGGCTTGATGTTGTGACAGAGGGTGCGTTCATGCAGATTTTGAAGCCAGAAACGTGAACATGAACATGAATCATGATACATAACTACGTTTTGAAACATCGTGTTTTTGCGGGATAGCGTGCATGCAATTTCAGGTTAAAGCTGATGATGGCTCAAATCAAGCTTTGCTTCTGCGCACCTTACTGCGCAGTTAGACCAGGAAGAAAAGCTCAACTTTCACCCTTTCACTCTTTGATTTCATCTTTAATATCATTTTCTTCCTGTTTTTCATTAAGATTATTCTTTCATGTTATCCTACCATTTCTCTTTCTTTCCTTATGTTTTGCTTTACTTCCCCCTTTCATGTTTTCTTCTATCATTTTCCTATGTATTTCCTCTTTTCTATTATCTTCTCTCCCTGTCATAACTTGTGTTATTCTTTGTTTTATATCCCCTTTTCAGCTTTCATTTCCGTCTTCCTTTATGTATTTCTGTTATCTGTTCAATTATTTACCTTTTTATGTTTGCCTATATTCCCCCTTCTTTCATTTTTCTTCTATCCTTCCCGATGTATTTTTTACTTTTCTATCTTCTCTTTTTGTCTTTCCTTATGTTATACTTTGTTTTTTTTTCTTTCTATCATCTTTCCTATCCATCTTTCATTGTGTCATTTTTTCCATTCCAGCTTTCTATCTGATATCTTTCTTTTCTTATAATTTCCTTTATTTTCCCTTCTTTCATCATGTCTTCTGTCGTTCCATATATATTTCTTATTGTTTTTCTGTCATCTTCTCTTACTGTCTTTCCTTTTGTTATACTTTGTTTTTGTCCTTCTATCATTTTTCTTATCCGTCTTTTATTATGTTATTCGTTTATTTCATCTTTCTACCAGCCAAAAAGAGACTCAAATCTAGACACAGTTTTCTCCATTTAACTGAATCCCTTATGGCACCGCCCATAGTCGAAGGATGACCCTGTCGACTAACCCACTCCAGTCAGTGACACATAGGCTTTCTTATGGACCAAGTACTAGTGAATCACTCCCTCCGGTTTCAAGTGAGGCATGGCCCACCTGGTCATGCCTACGGAATGGAACAGGACGATGTAAAACCCTCATGCAGAAATGGGGCCGAAATAGGGATAGAGAAACTACTTCCGACTGCGGGGAGGATCAGACGATGCAACATCTTTTTGATCTGCCCCCTCCTACCAGAACCGCGCACTGTCAATGACCTTGAGGTTTTCAACGCCAAAGCCAGATCATGCACTCTTGTAGTGACCTGAGAAGAAGATCTTTATCTTTCTTTCCTTATGTTTTCCTTCATTTTCCCTTCTTTCATCATTTCTTCTATCGTTCCCTATGGTTTTTTGTTTTTGTTTTTCTATCATCTTCCCTTTTTGTCTTTCATTATGTTTATCTTTTTTTGATCTTTCTATATATCATCTTTCCTTTCTGTCTTCCGCATGTTTTCTTATTCCTTTGTTTCTTTTTCTTTTTACCTTTATTTTTTCCATATCACCTGTGTATTTTTCTATTATTCTCCTTTTACCTTTTTTTCAATCCATCTTTACCTAAGTTCTTTGTAAATTCTTACGTCTATCTTCATCATTTAAACATAATTGAGATCTCCGTTGGGTTCAGACGATTCCAGTCATGGTGATTCTGGCAGAAAAACGCAATTTTTTCTGTGTTTCAGTTTGGCGACCTCAATCACGATTAAATTTACGACCAACAAAAAATTGCATGAACGCAACCGTGTTTTAAACTTAAAGTCTTTTAAAACCATGATTCTGGGCCGAAAAAATGTCGCTTATTTATTTGTTTATTTGTTTATTTATTTATTTATTTACTTATTTATTTATTTATTTATTTATTTATTTATTTATTTATTTATCTATTTATTTCACTTCTTCATGTGCAGTAACCTGGGGAGATTTTTGTCGGTGATTTTCACTAACTAATTTGCTCTCAGCCAATCAGATGCAAGGATTTTCAGTAGTTTGTAACATTTGTCAGTGAAAATCACCGACATAACTCTTCATGAAATGCCCCCCAGTTCAGCTACATGTCAAATCAACAATGAAAAGAAAAAATAAAAGCTGGTTTACAACAGGGCTCTGTTAATTAAAAGAAATACACAAAGAAATGCTATATATGCGAATCATACAAAAGGGACAGGGGTAATGCAGGTTTACACACCCACCAACCAACACTCTCGTCACTCCTCCCCTCCCCTTCACACACGCACACACCCACACACACGCACCCACCCTCACCCTAACGCACACACTCACGCTCCTTGCTTGAAGGCGACCTAAGGCATACTGATTCATGTTCGTCAAGAAAACCTTACTGACTTTCTCTAGCGGAATGTTCCCATCGAAAGTGTTTTCGTTTCAACAGGTTGAATGTCTATTTATATATAAAAGTGCCCTTCTCCATTAACTCTTACACTATGAACATGACGGACAAAGAAAGCGGACAAAATAAACAACCCCTCATTCTACCCTTCACAATGGTTCTGGTAGTCAAAAGAACATCCCTTCACTGCTATTGTCTAAAATAATGTGGAACAGGTGTCACATGCATATTCAACTGAACTACATGATGAAACACAATAGCTGTGAAGGGATGTTCTTTTGACTACCAGAACCATTGTGAAGGGTAGAATGAGAGGTTGTTTATTTTGTCCGCTTTCTTTGTCCGCCATGTTCATAGTGTTAGACCTCTTACTCACAGCTGTAGCTCATTGGGGAGGGGGCGATGGGGATGGAGTGACACCCTCAATCAAATTTATGGTGATAAATCCGTAGTAGTCCATCCTCGGGAGATTATAACGCCTATCATGAAACCTGTCGAAATTTCAAAGTTGTAAGACTTGCCTTGTTAGTTGATTTTTGTTTGTAAATTTTCCTAGCCGGACATAAAATGATCCGCAAAGATTGCAAGATGGTCAAAAAGGGCCCCTCATTATATCACAATGTGTCGTATAAAAATCTCCGTCACTGTTTCCAATACTTTCCTTTTCCACTTAAAAATCCATCCGTTATCTTCTTTTAGCATACACCGATTAATGCCATTTGTGGAACAGGTTATACCTTCATGAAAATTAAAAGGATGTGACCATACAAAAAGACATACACTATTTACAGTTCCTTTTATCGATTGCACCTTTGCTCATCTAAATCACAGTATCCATCATGTCCACTGCAGCATGTCTTCAGAAGATGATGGTCAATGGCCCTTTTGCATTTTATATCCTTTCTTTTCTGCATCATACCTGATGTTGTCTGTTTAATCGTTTTACTCACACGATAAGTGAACTTTCCTTTATCCGTTTAACTGATGAAACATTTGGTTCCATAAAAATTTTCAAAGGCCTTTTGGAAGTAAAATTTGAATATGATTCATGATTACATTTGGCACGGTGACAAATCGTCATGACTTTTCATTACAGAGACAGGAAATGAAAGCGCGTAGATTTGTCTGTCTGTAGTTCATAAAGCTATATATCACCCATTTCAGTCCCCCCCCCCCCCCTCTCTCTCTCTCTCTCTCTCATGACAGTCAACAAGTGAAAAAATATTCAAAATATTCAAAATTCAGCGCTTGGAAACATTCGAAGTATTATTATCAATTAAAAATTGCTAACATCCAGCCCCGACATAGCACCTGAAAAAGCTCTCCGCATGCCGCATAATAGTCGGTTTGACAGTCCTATTTAGCTATTACAGTGTAACCTAGAAAAGTTTTTTCCGTTGAAGTTTTTTGGCTGATTTATGTTCCTGTGTGGTCTATGAACATTTCAGCTTGGTTGCCCAAACAGAAACTTTGAGCAATTTGCCTAATTTGCATCAGTCTGTATGCATACAGGTTGTACAACGCAAAGACAACTTACACAGAATGTTCAAACTGAAATACGTGCTAATTGTGTATATGCGCTGATACGGAATTCTAATAGTGTTGCCCATCTCGTGAATGCAACCTGTAATAAAACGAAACGACCCTAATACACACAATCAGATATGGATGCATATCCAACTTGGGTTTGTGGGACATGGAAATCATTTCAGTGCAGGGACGGCGCTACAGGGGGCGGGGGGCGAATGCCCCCTATGATTTTTCAAGTGATAAAAAAAAAGAGAAGAAAAGCCGAAAAATGAGGAGGAAGAAGAAAGAAGAGTGAGGGGAAAGAGAGGCTGGGGGCTTGCAGCTATATAATACCCATGTTTATTCATTTAAAACGTCAATAAATTCACCTATGGGTCACTTTGCCCCCCCCCCCCTATAAAAATACGCCGGCACCGCCCCTGTTTCAGCGTTATTTTTTTTCTTTCAATTAGAAACCACGCTGTTGTACTATTATCAAGTTGCTTATCTGTGAATAACTGTGAGTGTATTTTTGCACCTAGAATGAGAGTAGGCCTGCTCCTAATGAACGGGGGTAATAATGTGCGCAAGCAGGTTGGCAGCCTTCTTGTATTGTTTTAGTTTCTTTTGGGGTACATCTTCCTGTAATGTTAACCGTATGGATTAAATTAACGTTATTTGAACACCTGGAAACCACAAGTATGTTTCCAATTCAGTTGCATATTTTAAAAAGATTGTGTTTTTTTTAATGTGAAACGATTGTTGCAATCATATAGGGGGCATAATGATGTACATATGTATCTATTCAATTATAAGACTTTGTATTTTTGTTAAAATGCTAGAGCCCAAACATTTTCCCACTGATATGTGATTGTGTGCGTGAATGCTACTTAAGTCCGACTAGAATATGACTGCAGTAAACATTTTTTAAAGATAGGCCTAAAGGAAGAATATATCGCTGTTAGTACCATTCTTTATGAATGCATAAGACTAAGTTTCCAATCATTATAGATAACGAAGTTGACATATCCTCGATATTTAGTACTAAACCCTGACCTGTAATTGCAAACATTATGTTTAAACTTTATTCAACATCCCTACGAAACCCGCTATTTTATGGAAGTATACACATCAGTGTACCCCATTTCATTTCATCAACGTGATCACAGGTTGAATTCACGAGCTTGACAACGCTATTAACAGATTAAAGTTCCGTATCACCGCACATACACAATTAGTATGGAGTTCAGTTTACACATTCTGTGTAAGTTGTCTTGCTTAGCGTATCCTGTATTCATATAAATTTATGCAAATTTATGCAAATTGCTCAAAGTTTCTGTTTGGGCAACAAAGCTGAAAATGTTTATAAACCACATAGGGACCTAAATCAATGAAAAAAAAACTTCAACGGAAAGAACTTTTCTTGGTTTGCAAATTGTCAAACCGACTATAACACCTCACACATTTTCACTGCCTGTTTTGTCTTCTCTTCAGCGTTCGTCTGAAAGTTTTTGTCTATTGCCTCACTCCAAACCCGTGCACGGGTTTATTTGGATGGAAAATGAAGCTTTAAAAGAATAAAGGAATCAGTTACTTGTAAACAAAATAGACGCCATTGCATTTGCAGCTGCATACACCGCTGTATGTTCGGCGTTTCAAGAGGGATAAATACCGTCCTTGCAATTATTCAGCGAGCTTTTCAATTGGAAAGGGTGGTTTCTTTTGTTCATTAACCCTTATTCTTTATATTTACAAACAAAAGATTTCAGTAATCGGAATCGGTTTTACTTCCCTTTTAATGGTGTGAAATATGGGCACGTGTGAATACACTAAATTCTTTATAATTTGAGAAATAATTGCACTGCAGTTATGTTCATTCTTTATGGGACGTCGTCTGCTTGTACAGCATGGCCCATTTTGTGACGTCATTGAAACATCGTTATTTTTCTGGCGAATCGCTCGTATATCACAGATGCTGGAAGGTGGTTTTATTTGCTTGATTTTTAATGCCCTGTTACGTAGTTGACGTTAAACTGATACGATTGCGATCTGTTAACTTGAAGTTTCTAGTGATACATTGTTTGCCATATGTGTGATTTTCCTTGAATATGTACTTTAAATAAAAAAATTTAATGTAAGTACTTTCCAAAGACTTTTGACGGCCTTTTTCATCAAGACGAAGTATTCCATTAAGTGCTTTTATCTTATTTGCTAGAGGTTCGCGAATAACCCCGAAATATATGGTGGCCCTGAAGTACGACAACAGGTCATGTGCGACGTGAATTTCGCGGCCAGCTTAGCGCCCCAGTCGAGAAATTCGCGACCCGTGACGCGAACTTTACATCCCAGTCGCGAAATTCGCGACCCGTGACGCGAACTTTGCGTCCCAGTCGCGAAATTCGCAACCCGTTACGCGAAATTCATGACCCGAGACTCGAAATTCATGATCCAAGATGTGAAATTCATGACCTGGGATCCGAAATTTATGACCTGGCATGCGAAATTTATAACCCGTGACGCGAAATTCACGACCCAGGATGCGAAATTTATGACCCAAGAGGCGAATTTCGCGACTGGGACGCAATGCTAGCGCGAAATTCACGTCGCACATGATCCGTTGTCGAGCGTACTTCAGGGCCACCATTAATAAGATATGAACCAACAATTAGGATGTGCTCTTTTCTCAATTTAAAAAAAAAAACAAAAACAAAAACAAACAAACAAACAAACAAACCTTCTCTTGATGTACTTTCGAGAGTGATAAACAAATGCAAGCCCGAGTATTGCAAAAGCCAAAGTGGTCACGTCGTAGAGGGGAAGGGTAGAGAGTGTTATGGTGGAATAACCAGAATGTTGCTACAAAGGGTTAAAATGCAATTTTTCAGATGCTTCCCCCTCCTTCTTCAGGCGCATTAAGTGTTTTTGCTTGTGCAAATATGGTATTTCCAAGGGGGCAGCGGTGCCCCCGCATTCCGCAGGAGAGGGCTGAATATTTATTGATGGGTGTGAAGTTTACCCCGTGACTAATCCTCCCCAGACAGCAGTGGTTATTTCATTTTGGCACAGGAAATGAAAGTGCATTAGCCTCTGTAGTTAGGAGTCACTTAGGCTGAACATTTTCTTCATTTTCAGAGCTCCCACAACGCTATCCCATGTCCACCTCTCTTTATCTCTCTCTCTCTCTCTCTTTCTTTGGTACTCTTTGTTTATGTGAGTTACTCCTCATTTTCTTCTTTATTTTTGATTATTTTGGTTAACTCTTCAATTCCCTCCATATAGCTCCCTCCCTTTATCCATTCTTTTCTATTGAATAATTCCGATTGTCTTTTTACTCCTCTCCACTTACTTTTCTTTCTCGATCCCCCTCTTTCTCGCATTCTACATGTCCCCTTTCACTGAGACTTTCCCCCCTGCGATACAGTTATCCCCGCCCCTCTCTCCCCTCAATGTTTACTTTGCTAATGTATACAAAATTTAATTTGTTTGATATCGGTGAATCATAGCAATAGTAGGGACGACCTTTCTCCTTAGGATTGGGAGGGATCTCCTGCTTAAACAACCGTAGTTCCGTTAAACTAATTCAGAAATACGAAGGATTTATGCAAATGTATATCGCATGCTATAACTGACCGTCTGGATATTGGATTAGATAAAATCTCCGGGATGTCAAATGTCAAATAATTTCTTCTTTGTTTCATTTCCTCCGAGTATTTACCTGAGCTTCTTTCTAAATTATACATACGGCCTTGTTACTATTAAACAAAGTATGGTATATTCCTGTTTTTTGTAAAAAAAAATTATGCATGAATTAACCGAACGTCTTTCAATCTATCAGCCAGGAAGGCTTTAGTTCATCAACTTCTCATTTGGAGAGCCTTCTAACTCAAATCAAATCTGCGATAAAGCAAGCGTTTTTTTCCAAATAGCACTGGCAAGGACTCTTTCAGGACACGATAAAAAGATATGGGTAAAATTCTGAAATCGATTTTAAGTTTGATTTTTTAAAGTGGCATATCCCTGTACTTTGTACGAAATCTTTGTAGAAACATGAGGTAGAGAGCCCTGACCGGCAAAAACGGAGGCTCTGTGTTTTTTCTTCTCTCCATGTGCCTGTTCATTCCAGATTTCTGTGTGACAAGCAAAAGACAAAACAAACAAACAAAAGAAAAAGAAAACTAGAACACCCACAAAACAAACAAGTAAAATCAAAACTGATTTTATTACTTGCTTGCTAGTTGCCTTTTTTGTTCCAGACATTGGCGATCAAGGCTTTCCATCTACTTCTATCTCTGGTTATTTGTAATGTGCTGTTATTACTGTTGCCAGTCAGCCTAAAGAACTGGTCCATGTACTTTATGCGTTGCCTCCCTCTACTTCTCTTTCCCACAAGTTTCCTGTCAGTATCATGTTTTCTGTGCCTTCTCTTCTCATGATATGCCCAACAAACTGCAGTTGTCTTTTTCTTATGATGTTAAGGAGGGATCTACTGACACATGCCTCATCGAGCACTTCTTCATTTGATATTCTATCAGTGCAAGGTTTTATTATTTGCTAGATTAATCTATGTATCTACCTATTTTGCTAGTCTTCCGACTGCGCAAACAGTGGAATGGGATAACTTACATTAAATCAATGTATCTACCTATTCTGCTACCTTCCGACTGCTCAAAAGAGGACCCTTACGAAAAACAGCACTTTCCTGATAGCGTGATCCGTCCCGCAAGTGGTAAATAAATAAATAAATAATAATAAATAAAATAAAAAATACCCCTCCCACTGGACACCATCTTCCTCCGTACACGGACGCAAAACGCGCCCGCACACTCATACTCTTAACGAGCAGCCTCGAGCGAACTCTGGACATGTTGCGAGGCAAGGAGTGGGGAAGGAGGGTGGGACATTGGTAGATACATAGATTTATCTAGGAAATTGTAAAATCAGTTCTGATTTTACTGATCTTCTACAATAAATCAATGTATCTAACTATTTTGCTAGTTGACCAGCACAAATAAGAACGGGGGGGGGGGGCATGTCCCAAAGAGGAAGGTAAACCCATTGGGTACAGGAACCGGGTGACCAGTCTAGGGAATATAACAATTACGTAGTTAACGGGCTAAAGGGGATTCAGGGAAGACGTTGCTGCTCTCAACGTCGCAGTGGAGCAGCATTCTTCACCGACCGAAATATCATTCAGACAGAGGGGGTGAAAGAATTAGACGAGTGCCAAATAGTAATCCTCGTGTTGTCTAGAAGCGACACGACCAGAAAAAGAGCCCAGGAAGCGCTAATACCCTTAGTGTAATGAGCACGGGGTCTGCCACCAGCCAATAGGGCATCAGGCCCAGCTAGCTACCTGAATGGCTTCCACAATCCATCTCGAGATAGATTCCCTCGAGACAGAGAACAGCTCACAGGTGATGAGAAAAGTTGATCGTATTAGCGGCAAGGCTTATTCAAGGCCCTCACCGGACACCAGACCTTTTCTCCTGAACCGGGAAGCGGTCTGAAGGGGCTAAGAAAAATCCAAACCAGCCCAGAGGACATTAGATTCTTAGCGACAAAAGAGGACTTACAAAATAAGTCGCACAGCCCGGTTTTCCCAACGGATACGACCTGGGGGTGTAACATAAAAAATACAATCAATCTTACGATTGATATCAATCGTAAGTCTGTGGCAAACCATGTACTAAAGAGATACAATTAATTGTAAGATTGATTGTATCTCTTTATGTTACACCCCCCTGGCATGCCTGGGGTGATACAAAGGGCGTGAAGTGCACTTCTTCTCTGCCCCAAGCCAATGGCAATTAGGAACAGTGCCTTGGCATTCATATGATGACGTGAAACCCTAACCATAGGTCCAAAGGGAGGACTGGCCAGCGCATCCAGAACCTTGGGTAGACAAGCTAGACTCTACTTGAGGATTGATGGACATTGCAGAAGGAACGAGTCAACCTAGCCAAAAGAGGAGAGTTAGAAACTCATCATGATGAGTCGTCGGAAAAGCTAACGTGATCGATCTCCAGAGGACCCCACGTCTCCTGGAGGAGACCGAATACCTCTAAGTGGTGTGTCCACTCCGATGGCAGGCAAAAAAACAGGAACAACAACAACGCAATCCGATTGTCTTGTCCAGGAATGTAGGAGGTTAACGGAACTAAGTTCATGGATCGGCATTACCTCCACGGGTGGGTGTTCCGAGAGGAAGACCGAGTGCCACCTCACACTGTGTAACCAGCAAGAGCGGGCTCGAAATGCGAAGAGGCAAAGAGCTTCCGTCATTTCTAGTTCATTGATTAGAGGAGCGACTCTAAATGAGCCTTAGTCCCTTGAAACCATCTCGCAAAGATCATGGCCGCCCCAGCCGAGAAGGGGTGGGGCGTCCGCCACAAGAAAAACTGACAGAAGAGGTGTGCGAAGAGGCTCGCCTTTGTCAAGGAACGCAGTTCGTCTAGTGGGCGAGAAGGAGATTGATATCTCTCCGGACGGAAACCGAACCGTGAGAGAATCTGTGCTTGGATAGAAAATACTGACTTCTTCCAGTCCAGCAGGAAACCTAGGTCTTGCGCGACTGGTCCTCTATGAGGGATTCTGAAATGCAACGAGGAGCCAACGTCCAAGAAAAGCGAACAATCGGAGGCTGGGATTCTTCAGAAATGCTGAAAGGAAAGGATGGACCCTTCTCAAGTAAACACTCGAGGGGCCGGCCGTAGCCCTGAAATGCGAACCCCAACAAGCCTCTAGCCATAGAATAAATGGGGATGTACAAGCACGCATCTTTGAGATCGAGGGAGATCGCGAGGTCGTCCGGCACAATCTAGGGCAGAGTGGACCAGAGTCTCTATGTGACAATGCACTGGAGGGATTAATTTGAAGAACCGTTTCATGTTTATGATCATCCGCAGTGTCCCTGAGTGCTTAATAAAGTGTTCGGGGGCAAGGCATTAAAATGCCGACTCGGCCTGGGCTGGAGCCCTGGCGCCGGCCATACGCCCCCTTCTTCCTCTCGACGAAGCCCTACCACCATGGGTGCTCCGGGGAGGAACGTGGGTAGGGACCAGAATGGTGACTGTCCCCCAACATACTGAACGCTTAGCGCCCGAGGCCGACACCTTGGACTTCGTCAAAGTCTTGGCAGGCTAGTGAGGGAGGAAATGCTTAGCCATCTCCTACGCTTGTAAACTACTTTTTCACAGGACAAAGGGTCTGCCAAGGAATTCGGACTCAGAGGAAGGTACGTCATTCTCCAACACTCCGAGTGTGAAGAGCACAATCTTGCGGCGATGATGCATGATAGCAATAGCCGCAGACGACAAAAGAGACCACTGGAGTCCAGCGAAAGTAGGAGGTCATCCAACAAGCTGAAATCACCACCAGATACTTCAGCTCATATAAAAATGTCCGGCATGTACTTCTACAAGAGGCTTGGCATCAGTCTCCATCTGGAGGACCAGAGCAAGTTTCCTCCCCTGCTGCTGGTAAGCGGGGGGGGGGGGGGGGGGGGGACAACTTGTGAGGCTGACTCCGGCAGGTTTGTCCGAGGCCCAGGCCGGGTTCAGTGTCAACTAAGTCAATCAACGGGAAAGAAGCCAGCTCAGTTGCCATCAGACCAGGGGGGCTAGAGCCCAACTTGCTGCTTGGCAAAGAATACCATAAGCCTCAGCAAATAGGCCTGAGAATCGGGAGCCAGCGAGGTCTAAGCCTTTCTGCCCGACTAAGGCTCGTCTTTAGACTTGCCCTACTAGGGGCACCAAGAATTTTCCGAGGTGGACTTCCCTTGCGGGGGAATTCGGACAGTGCGACACCACTCCTGTACTATGAACATAGGAGATAGAAGCCTGGGAGTCGGGAGCGCGAGAGGGCTCAGCCTTCCTGCCCGACTTAGGATTGTGTTTAGACTCAAGCTTCCTGCTGGGGTTAGAAACCCCAGCACTGGAAGCCTACAAGGAAGCACGGGTAGTTGTCGGTCGCTTGCTAGGGGCAGGTACACCAAAGTTGTCCGAGATACCCCTTGCAGGAAAACTCGGATCATGTGCCCCTCCTATACTGAACATAAGAGGTGGAATCATCATCGGTCATATTCAGCTTAGCTGATATGGCCCGGAGGCGGATCATTAAGCCTAGGTAGGCCGAGAGCTTCAGGCCCGACCTGACCTGGGAGGCCAGGTGCACAAGGGGACTATCGGCAGAACTGTAGGGCTTGGCACTGAAGTTAATATTCAGCCATTGGCCCATACCAATGATGTCTGGGGACAACTTCTTAGGAGTGAAAAACCTGCGGGTGTCCTCCAGACTTAAGGCAAACGCGTTACCCAAGGAACGAGGACAGTTTAGGGTCCAGGCAAGCTAGGCGGAAAGTATCCTGCATGTATTTCTCCAAAGAGCTTTTGGCATCAGCCGCCAATGTCTGACAAGGCTGGGGATCTAGGCCAACTTGTAACTCTGATACAGACAGGGAAGATACCTGGGATACAGAGTCACAGTCAGGAGAAAAGATCGGGCAGCCATACCCCAATGGGGTGGATATGCATAAGAGACAGAGCAAGTTCTCTCCCCTGGCGTGGCACCGAGTGCCGCTGGTGAGGGGGGATAGCATCTGAGGCTGACTCCATGCAATTTGTCCGGGGTCCAGGAAAATTGGGCCGGGGTCCAGGTCGGGTGCCATATCCACTAAGTCTGCCGACGTAGAGGAGGGACCGGACTCAGTTGCCGGGCAGATCACGGGGATTAGTGTTTCAGTCTTGCTGCTCGGCAAGGACTTTCATAAGCCTTAATAACTCTGCCTGAGAATTGGGAGATAGGGTTCGGCCTTTTTACCCTTGTCCTTAAACTTGCCCATCTTGCTTGGGAAAAGAGCCACAGCATTTGAAGCCTGCTTGGAGGTAAGGGTAGGTGCCTGCTGTCCGGTAGGGGTAGGTACATTTATCCGGAGCAGGACACTGGGCGGAACCCTGAACGAAACGCCGTGATACCGCCAGCGGCAGCCGTCCGTTGAAGCGTGAGGAAAATTCCCGTACTCAAAGACTCGCCGATCCATGTTACACCGCATGAGTGGATGGGTGGCAGCTGTGGAGACGTAATCATGGCTCCGGTGTGTTCGGGCCCCTTGCCTACCCAACCAGAACTTCTTGCACTGTTTTACACTGTCTGGCTGTGTAGCAGCATCACTGGTTATTGCCGCCGCAGCTTAGCGGCCTTTCTGGTTATAACCCCCCCCCCCCTTCCCCCCCCCCCCCCCCCCCGGCAGATCCCGCAGACGCGGGCGGCTGGGAGATTCAGTAAGGGCAGTCTCTTGAACAAGATCCCGCAGAGTCGGGCGGCTGAGAAGACTTCTTAGTTATGCCCAACTTACCTGTGGCTGCCCGACCCAGAGCGCATGGTAGAAAATACCCTCTCTGGTGGACAGTGTCTCCGATCGCGACCTCAGGTCGCCTTTCCATCTTATAGACCAATCTCACCTCCGGTTTATGTATTTGGCCCTCTATCGGCGACGCCATTGCTACGATGGGCAAGCGCGCTGACCGCGATTGGCTCTGTGTACAAAATGAATGTAAGATATGAGATATGTCCTGATATTGTTCCATTTACTTTATTCTAGATCAATAAAATAAAGCATGGATACATGGGTAGATGAGGTAAGACAATGGCCCTATCTGACAGATGAAGGTATGATTATTTTTGTACTTTCGATGGTTTTTCAACTTAGTTTTGTCAGTAAAAGTTCGATTGCAGCATAGAAGCCGTAGTAAACGGGAGCCCTCAATCTTACCCTGTTTACAACGTAATTTTTTCACTCATTAAATTTTACGCCATAGTACATAATGATAATGTTTCTTGACTTAAAAGTCCTTTCTGTTGATGTTTTTATCCACTGCCGACGAATTCCGTCACATTGCTTACGGAAACCTGTGTAAGGAGTACGGCTTCTCACACAAACAGGCTTCATGAGTCAAAAGCGAGTGAATTTCGCAGTCAGTTAGCTTCCAATTTTTAAACTTTCTCCATTTCTTGTGGCATTCGAGCACCGTACAGCTGCGACCTGAACTTCCCTGATGATTTCTCATTGCAAATATTAAAAGAAATCTGCATATATTGGTCAAAATAGACAAAAAAATCGAACGAATGTACATAACGCGCTATTGACTTGTGTACTATAAAAGTTGGAGCGCCCACCACAGTATGTCGAACTGTGTCGAACAGTCTGCTGCCCTCTTGCGTTGTGGGATTGGTCTATAGTCGACGCGTTTGCCTCGCTGCAATCCGATTCAAACACGACGGTCCCTACCGCGCTAACAGAGGTTAGGCATATTCTGCATATTCTGGCAAACTGATCCTCCCGCCCTCTGCTATGCACAATGTGTTTGTAACCAAACAAAGTCAATGGCCCGGGCGCGCGTTTCCGTTTTACACCGTAGCCTAGGCAGTTTTTCGATTAATTGCATCAAACGTGCTGGTTTCAAAGTCTAGGTTTCGTTTCAGCCATAGAGATGAATCTTTCTGTCTTCAGCTCATGCCACGTACAGCGGCGCACGCGGCGATCGTGTACGTGTACAGAGAGAATAGATGAAAGAAAAAGCAAAGAAATGCAGAAGGAAAAGGGGCCTTCAAGGAACTGAAGGCGAAGAAACAGATGAGAGAATTGCCCAAAGAAATGTAAAAAGAAAGATGGATCCATAGGCCTAGAAGTCCATAAAGAAAAGGGAAAGGTATAGATAAAAGAAAAAAAAGGAACAGAAGATATACAATGAATTTTGTATCCTCTGTTCTTTCTTCATGTATTTCTTTGTTCTTCCCCGCTCTCATCTATCCTCTCCCATGTCCGAATGTTTTTTTTTTCTTCCTTCCATCTATCTTCTTCTCTCTCCTTATGTATTTCATTGTTTTTTTTTCTCCGATAAGATCAGGCTCAGCCATAGAGAAATATATATATATATATATATATATATATATATATATATATATATATATATATAACTCTATGGGCTCAGCTCGTTCGCGCACATTACAGTGGATATCTTGGCTGTCGTCTATGTGCGCTGAGGACTTAGGCTCTTTCACCAGAGCACTTGTAGGATTTTTTCGCGAAAATGCCTAAGCAACGGTGTAAAACGGAAACGCGCGGCCCGGGCGAAGTGAATATAGCGGCTTAATGAGAGATCATAATTATAAATCCTTCCAGTTCATTCATATTTGTAGGGGGTCTTTTTTGCAAAACCGACTGTTGCACATCATTTTGTAAAGAAATGGTTCACTGTTCGTGAATTCTATAAAGAAATAGATTTTTGAGTGAACTTTTGACACTAAATTGTGCAATTTTGAACCAAATAACTTAGTTAACACTTGGCGCCCTATACCCATGCATGCCACGACCCGAGTGTTTTCCAGCGCGCCGCACGGAGGAAGGCGGAGTGTCCTGGGGGAGGGGTATGCACAGCGTATGCACTTTTGTGAGTTATGATACTCGAATGGCTTGCTAGTGGGAAGACTAACAAAATATGTAGATACAATGATTTATTGTAGTTAATTAATAAATAAGCAAACAAAACAAAAGAAAAAGGAAACAAAGGAAAAAAATCTTAAATCAGTTTGTTTTTAAGTTTGATTTTTTTGAAAGTGGCATATCCCTGTACTAGAGTCGAAATATTTGTTGAAACGTGAGGTAGACGCTTGAAAAAGCACCCTGACAAGCAAGGAAAAGGCTCTAAGTTTTATCTTCTCTCCGTGTGCCTTTTCATTCCACATTCCAGATTTCTGTGATAAGGAAAAAAAAACACAAAACAAAGGAATAAACAAACAAACGAAACAAAAAAAAAATAAAAATAAAAAAATAACAAGAGAAAATCTGCCGAATAAAACATTACAAGGGAGGCCTTGGATATTGTGTCCGCTCCCCCAGGAAAAAAAAATCAACCTTGACACCCTCCAAGGATTTTCGCCCATGGCCCTGTAGTATCATTCCCTATGGAACCCCTGTAATAGAATCCCAAGCATACAAAGAGAGAGAAAAAAATGGGCGATTGGTCTCTTAAGATTTGAAAGGCCTGACATGAGCGGATGCAGAACGAGACTGGCATGCCTCCCCGGTAAAATTAATGATATGCTACAAAGTGAAACGTAATATCCACACCAAGATATCACTGCCGATTAAAAAGTGGAAGGTGATATGACAGACAGGAAATTTAGATGCAAGGAAAAGGAGGATCCATTACGTACTTTCCAACAATGCAATCTTCGGTATTTATAGGAATCTGCTTGAAAATGTTGTTGCCTGAAACACTGACGAAGAACATCAAATTTTGGAAGACAATTCATAACTAGCACCACGAACGTCTAGCACAGGTGGCTCCCTTGGGGGATTTCATGAAAGTTGTCGGCACTGACAAGTTGTCAGTCACTGACAATTTCAGTAAAATCCTTGGTTTTGATTGGTTGAGAAGCTGACAACTTGTCAGTGCTGACAAAGTTCATGAAACGGTGCCCTGGTCGAAAGGAGAGGCAGTCATCACGTGGTTGTGATTAACATCTATTAAATGGACGAATAACAAAATTCATATCAATCAATTAGTCAGTTGACTCTAGACAAAATTAATGAGCAATATTCATCGTGCACAGTTTTTTTTTGACTTTGTTAAGAAGTTATACTGCATTCTCATACAATGTCTTATGTTTCGACGTTTCAGCACCACTGCAGGTTACTAATTCGATGTGTGAAAATACAAGCAAAATAAAATCGACAGAGGTTAAAACCATGGAGCAGATGGAACTTGACACAAAAACAATACTTGTGGGACTACGCCTAAGACACAAGCGTCATGGGTTTTGCATCTTCGCGGTTCAGCTGCCGTTAGGAGAGAGATGAGTCAATCAATAAGACCTCATCAACTACCGTTCCCAAGTTTACACTCCTCACGGTACCAATTTACAGAGCTACGCCTATATTCCATGAGCATAATTGCCCTAGGCGACCTTACGTATTCATTGACACCACATATCGTATCAGCCGCCTTCGATTAATTCCTGCAGCTTACGGCGGACATCTTATGCTGGGTGACGTGAGTAAGGAGCTTAAAAGCCGCAGACGCCTCGACCGCTTAGGCATTGATTTTCGGCAGTCAATGGCAAAAGGATCGATGACAGTGAGCATAAGAGATTGAAATACATCCTTATTTACAGACATGCTCTTTCCATGAGACACGTTGAAACGAAATGTCAGGCGAAACTCTCTAATTAAGGTTTGTTTAGTCAAAGTTTAATAATCTTTTTACAATAATCTACGTCAGCTGGAAATCAGCCCCAGAAAATGAGGGCAAGGTTGATTCAGGCCTTATGTATACACGATGTTTCTTCTAATAGGAACTTAAGGAATCCTAACTTTCCCCTGCAAAATCATCGAATAGAAAGCTAAACACACGATCATGCATCATAAAAAAGCAGTTTTCTCTCATTTTATATGACACCACAGTTTGGATAATGGAATTAGGGACAATCGAGTTCTACCGAATTTAAATCGGCAAAATCAAAAGTGATTTGCGCTCGAGTGTAGTAATAACAATGAACGACCATCACGCTTTTTGCTTTCGTTTGCTTCATGGATCTCATAAGATCTCATAAGATCCATAGTTTTCATGGAAATGCTCGGAAGGAACTTTTGGGCCAATCTCATTTTGAAACTGCAAAAAAATGCAATTGATTAATGAAAGAACATCATGAAAGATCACCTACCTTTGTATGTTTTGTCTTGTAATCCATTGTAATTATATTAATACATTTAATATTCATGACTGTTGTGCGCAATCTAATTTTTGACATTACTCAGTTGGTACATTTTATTTTCATTCAAGCGTGGAGATGTAACACAAATGGTATAACATGTATAATGTGAAAGAGGAAGAGCTGACCTTTGACATGAATTTATTATACATTAAAATTTATCAGGAAATGATCATTTTTTGAGTAATTGAAAGGAAAATTTGGATTTCCTTCTCCCAAGAAACACTGTATAGTTCACTCCGTAAGAATTCACGAAGCTCCGAGAAGAGTTTGTTTCTAAAACATGCTACATTCATAGATTTGCATCAACACCATAATTGGTATAAAAGTTCTTATTCTCAGTAGTTATAAACAAGAAGCTATCAAAGGAGATGAATCAAAAACAAATTCTGATCATGAAAATGAGTTTAGTTCCTGAATATGCTACATCCATATAACAGAGACCCTCTCTGGAATTTTCTTTTGCAACTAATGGGAACCACATTTGAAGTGAACATGAAAAGCAGAAGGAGCTAGGGGAAAAGGGTAACAAATGAGACGGGCCACTTGTTTGAGAAGAGAAACAATAAAAGACAAAGAGAGAAAGAAAAAAAAAACAGCGAAAAGATGGAGAAGAGACAGAGAAGATCTAGGGATAAACAGAAAAGCAAGTGAGACGGAATAAGCTGCACCATCAAATGTTGTACAAAACGATTCCTATGGCAGTACATGACCAACTTAATAGCCTACCACCTGCTGATAAAATGATTACGCATTCCTTTTACGAAATTACGGCAATTCTTCTTAGGACTTATGATAAGATCCATCAGTTCAAAACCCTTTTCACATTAAAAAATGATTTTGCTCTGTAATCAAATTCGATAAGGGCGATGCATTTATCATCTCTGTAAAGTATCGTACGTTTCACAGTAGTAAAATCCCTGTAATGGTCACGTGACCATCGGGGTCGCCAAAAACCAGAGCCACACAACCGAGTGTTACTCGCGAGTACTCGCAACTATCCAATCGCAGTTAACGCAACACTTGCGCTACACCTCTCGATTTACTCACAAAACAAGACATGTTTTTATATCATCAACGAAAAGAAGACGAGGAGCTCAGTAAGGGGTTCAGTGAAACCCTCTTTTTCACTCGAAACTGATTTCTGCTTATCTATATATACTTTGTTTAGATATGTGACATGTATAGAAAACATATACACGTATTATGGAAACTCAAAATTTAATGAAAAATAGTAACATCGTCGGAAAATATCAGTTGAAGGGGAAATGAAATCTAAATTCTCATTTTGATTCGATGGCTTTTGTTGTTATTATAACTTCTTTAATCTAACAAATTTGTTTTAGCTTAGCCCGTCCAATCTGCAAAAAAATGGGACTTCTATTTTTGTTCTTACAAATGTTGCTTTTGTGTCTGATAAATTAGGTCTATATGGCATATCTTTCTACATGCCCGATCGCTACCCCGTTTGAAAAAATCTAGAGATATACCTATGGTAGCTGAGAATTAATATTGCTTGAGATTATAAGCAATTGGGGGACACTAAGACATGTAAGAGGTGCTAAAAAGAGAGGTTTAGAAACAGTGCGATGTGAAACTGTTATTTCAGGTGAAAATGAAATCGATTTTACTCTTTATAGCAAGCCTTGTGTACCTGAAATAACAATTAGTATGCCATCTCATTGTTTTCAGTCTGTTGCAGGATCAAATCATAAAAGTAAAGTGGTATGAGAAGGTTTCCGCCTGTGTGATATTGTTTGGTGTTTATTCAAATCTTGGGCCTACAGATTTCGTCAATCAATTTTTGTACCCACACGTGCTCCCTTTCTTCTTCTTCTGTTTTTTAAATGTGAAACCCGGCAAACTGATTCTTTTGATGTTAAAATGATGGCTCTTAAGAGCCATCATGATTGTCTTTATCCCTCCCTTGACATATCTGCATCACCGGCGTAAATCTGTTTTGAGGAGTGGGGTGGGGGTGATCTTCTGCTGAAATGTCTAGCTCGAACTCACACAAGAGTACACGCACAACCACATACACACACATACCCCACACACACCCTCATCTACCTTACACACAGCCACATACAAACGCTTCAAACCTATCTTTGGTTTATAATAGCATTTCAAACAGAAATTTTATTGCTAGAACCGTCCTTTATGATAGATGTATAAAGATATCCAACCACTGATAGAAAATTATTTAATTCTTTGAAAAGTTGGAGGTATATTTGTACGTTCCATCCCCCTCTCTAAAAAGTGTATGTGTGTGTGTGTTGGGGGGGGGGGTATATGCCCACATCCCCCGAGATTTACTCCAACTATCTGAATCCACGTGCACCAGAGTGCAGGTATTCCAACAAAGAGCAACTTTATCTTGAAGATGTAAACATTTTCGTGCAATATGCCTATTCCCCACAAAGATTTCTGCATGTTCCTCTAGGCAAAAATTCAACGGGAATTTATCGGTCTTTATAATAATTTTCTGACTCTTGTTGTGTAAAGTTGTTTAGATATCAGAAAGCTGCCATAGGAAATTTCGGGAGATGCTCTAAAAATAAGATAAATGGTCTCTCAGACACTTCACTCTCTAAAATTACAAGGAAAGAGAATTTTGAACTTAGCAGCTTAGGATAACCGATCTGGTTATGCTTCCAATTATTCTTGTCCGCAATTTACATACATTTTACAGCAGCAACATGTATTTACAACTAAAGAAAACACCCAAAACCAGCAATATTTTAATGAGATGAATAAACAAGGTTGAAATAAGCGATGAAATATATCAGAAAGGAAACCCCAGACAAAATGGACCATCGTGATTGCTAGAAAATATCATGAACATAACACAAAGCAGTGCTCGGATCTAGTCGCTTGCTTCTGTCATTAATCAGTGTGGGTGGTTTCCACCGATCCTCCTTGCTCCTAAGGCGGGGTGCATAATATGCTGCCTTATGTTTGCTTTCTTTCCCTTCCCCTCCCTCTTTATCCTCGTCTCTCCTCTCTCCCTATCTCTCGTTATCTCGTTCTCTCTGCATCTCTCTTTTACCTTTAACAATATCGACGAAGAGGGAAAGTGCTTCTATGCCTCTGCGTAACACAATATTAGCGACAGAAACAGTGAATACATTTAAAACCACCGCCCTCCCAGATGCTCAACCAATATTCAAGTTGCCGTTGTTAAAGTTTTATATATGTACGTGTTCACGAATTTTCGCCGTGTTGGTTACCTGCTCAACGCATTTTCGTTTTGTTCGTGTTTTGGTAGCAAACTTGGTCAAAACTTGTGCAGAATGAGGCAAAAGCGTTTAAAAACTCTGCAACATTACTATTGGATTGAAGAAAATAGAGAAAGCAAATGGTGGTAAATATTTTGATATTTCCTTGTATTTCAAGCAGGTTTTTTTTGGGGGGGGGGTTTAAAGTTTAGACACAATTTCAAATTTCAATACAAAAATCAAATAGTAGAACCAATATTTGCTTTAATCTTATTGTTCAAATTCAAATTCAAATTCGTATCTTTTTATAGCAAAAAGAAAAAAAATACATTGGCATTGCATAAGTAAAATTACAGAAAAGATGAAATGATATAGTTAGGTGGTCTATCATCTATGACAGATCACCCCTAAATTTCGTCAGAATTTTCTTTCTTTCTTTCTTTCTTTTTATTCCTTCCACCCACTTTTTTGTGGAGTCGATATCTCCAAATCGGCTGGGTCAAATTGCATCAAATTGTGGTCAGTTATCAGTCTTTATAAGGTCTACGTTTTCCAATCATTTCAAGGTCATCAGGTCATCCTGACGTCATCCAGGCGCCATTTTTAAAAAAAAATCACCTTTAGGTCATATCTTCTTAAGGGAGGGTCATTTCTCATTTATATTTGGCAAGGTCAAAGTTAATTTAAATCTAATAATACGCAGACGCGCGCGTATGCGTACATCCGCACGTCAGCGTGGGCACAACTAAACGCACAACATTACAAAATGCTCAGAATCGTCTTTTTGTACACGTTTAAGGCCATTTTAAGCATTTCGCAAATTTACCAGCGTGCGCAGAGGGTAAACAACGTAAAAATGTCCCTTTTTTCACATTCAGATTCAGATTTTTTTTTTCAGATTTAGATGTATTTATTGTCCTGTTGTAGATATACTAATGGAAATTTACATTGTTCACATATCATAAGGAGTATACATATAAAAGTTAACAAAAAAAATAAACTACTTAATACAGAGAAACAAGAAACGGGGGGAATGGTGTTCGTTAAAAGATAGGTTACACTTCGTTATTTCGAAGGTTCATTATTCCGAAGGTTCGTTAGTCCGAAAACGAAAAAAGGTACGTTATTCCGAAGGTTCGTTAATCCGAAAACGAAATAAGGTTCGTTAGTCCGAAAATGAAATAAGGTTCGTTATTTCCTTGGTTATTTTCGGACTAATGAACCTTATTCACTAACGAACAGCTAGGTATACGCACTTTGCGTGTTTCGGAATAATGAACCTTCGAAATAACGAACGTTCGGAATAACGAACATCACCAAAAGACCAATCGGTCGTTTAACGATTGATACATTCAGAAACTAAATGAATTTAACTTTTACCGTTACTTTATTTATAGGGTCTATTCTTCATACTAGATGACGTGTTATTGTATGCTCGGATTGAGGATGGGACAAAAGAATTCATGAACCGAAATAACGAACCTTCGGAATAACGAACATCACCAAAAGACCAATCGGTTGTTTAACGATTGATACATTCAGAAACTAAATGAATTTAACTTTTACCGTTACTTTATTTATAGGGTCTATTCTTCATACTAGATGACGTGTTATTGTATGCTCGGATTGAGGATGGGACAAAAAAATTCATGAACCGTGAGGTTCGACAAGGCAAAGATCGTAGACATGTACCTGATCTCATGAATTGGTAATTATTGAACAGTGTGTGGTCTTGGTTGACTCGGATTCATTCACTTTCTCCAGAATCCTGTTTGCACACTCATCATTCAGACTTCTCCTTTCACCTATCATCCTACTAGCTTGTTTCGCCATTCTTTCTAACTTCTGTATATCTTCCTTTCTACCTGCACTAAGCCAAGCTATACTAGTGAAAAGGAGAACACTCTCGACCAGTGCTTTGTAGAAAAGCCCCAAAATCGGTCTTTGAACATCGGCAGACCTTAACTTCCTTAGGAAGAACATTCTAGTTTGACCTTTTGAGAGTGTGACCTTTGCTTGCGGTATCCAGCTACGTTTGTGCCTAGATACTTCTAATTCTCTACTATCTTAATAGTATTACCATTAATGATAACTAGTTGTAACTGTGTGGGAGATCTCCTAAAATCCAAGATCAATTCCTTTGACTTTGTTGGGTTCAAGCGAAGGTGACTGTTTTTGCATCACTCAACAAAACGATCAGTAACCATCACCATTCAAACCCAGAACCACTGTATCATTGACATCTCGTTTATGGTTGGTCGATTTTCTCCAGGACTTTGATATGTTGTAGCTGAGACAATTCCCTACAAGACATTAGTTTTTAATTTTGACAACGGCATCATGGTCTATTTTGCAATAAATGGAAACAATTTTCACATTTTACGTGTATTCTCTATGGGAGGGAACTCTTTCTCAAATCTTTATTCTACATTCCAGTCTTCTTTGAGCAATACATTCGTTATTTCTCCTCGATTTTTGCGGAGCTTCGAATATGTTCTAGTCTACAAGGAGGGTGACGTGGATTTTTAATGAAACTTAATAAAAAATTCAGTCGGCGTACCATCACCGACGTTGAGGGATCGTATCCCGTATCAAATAGCAATTGTTTCTTAGAAGCCGAAAATATCTTGTATTAGACAACTAGCAAATCGTCAGTTTTATTTCCGCTGAATCTTTTTAGTGCTAAGATTCAAGAAAAGTGACGACAAGTCTTTGAAATGATTACTGGGTAAAACACATTTATCAGACTCTGAAAAAATTATCGTTATCAAACATGTTAAACAAACATAAAGCCATCAAAATCGCCATGAGACATCCAGATGTTTTAAAGTAAATGAGAAAATGAAATGAATTCGCCTGCTATGTTCTTGACTGGTTTATTCAAAAGGCGATTTTTATTTTTATTCAGAGTGTAAGTTGGATATCTTAGTTTTAAAAGTCTCTGTACAGACAAAATCGGAGCTTTAAATTACAGGCCTTTCGTCTTTAATTGAATGGGATGCGATGTGAAATGACATTGGCATTGACCAAGGGAAGAAATAATTACACCCGAAACAGTCAGGTCAACAAATGCATCGATGATTAGAGTTAGATTTAAGGGTGATGAAATTATATATTATTTCATTAGGAAGTATATGCCCATTCTAAACCTTTTCGATCAATGGTTTAGGGAGGAATACTTGGAGAAGAATCTTCAAAACATAGCTCTGATTTGTTCTTTTTATGCCGGACGAGGATGTTTGGATTCAGCACAATGCAAAAGAATTCATTCATTCATTCATTCATTCATTCATTTCATTCACCATAAAAAATACAGCAATATGACACATGCACATGAGATAGAAATGATAACATAAAATAATTATAAGGTAGGAGATTAAAAGAAAGCATTTACACAAGAGACATTTTATGGGAATTAGGGTCAACAAAAAGGCGCTGATCCCTATGTACGATAAATTACAAAAGCAAAATATATCTGATACACAAAAGGGTGGACAGAAAGAAAGAAGTACACATACAGAGAAAGAAAAAACAATCGAAGTCATGCATTCTCACAAGATGGAACTTAAAATGTTTTTAAAAACTCTTAAAAGAAGGGATGATTCTTAAAGTGATTGGGATATTATTCCAAACTATGGGACCTTTAAAATAAATTGAATTTTTCGAGACATTAGTTCTAATTTTAGGTAAATGAAAATTTGTGGCAGTACGAGTGTTATATTCATGAATGTTACTGTTGAGAGACATTTTTAGAGTATGTATGGTGGTAATTATCCTTTAGAACACATAAACATAAAAACAGCAATATTCAAAATATTTATATCATATACTCTTAACATATTTCACTGATTAAAAATTGGTAATGAGTGGGCATTATATGGCACATTAGAAATTATACGAATTGTTTTTTTTTTTCTGAAGTACAAATACTTCAGTAATAAAATAATCATTTCCATTGGCCCAAGCAATATTACAGTAGTTATGTGTGACAGAATCATTGAATGATATAACATCATTAAAATATATCTAGGGAAATGTTTAAGCCGAAAAAGAACACCCACACATTTTGCAATGCGATTGCACACGACACCAATGTGTTCATGCCAAGTCAACTTATCGTCGATGTTCACACGTAGAAATTTAGCAACAGAAACCCGAGATATGTTCTGACCACTGAAACTTAGAGTAAGATCATTTTCGTAAAATTGTCTTTTTGTAATAATATATGTAATAAATTGTGTGTTTTTTTTACGTTTTTTACATTTCACATTTACTACAAGTTTATTATTTATCAAACAATCATTCACTTTAATCAATTCATTATTAAACATGTTTATCAATAAACTGAAATCTGGGTTTGACATGAAGACACTGGTGTCACCTGCAAATAAAATGAAATGCAAAAGTTATTATTCGTTTCACAACATAAATATCGATACCATCATATCCTGCACTGGTTCCATTCTTTAAAGCGGATACAATATCACTAATTTACTTATAAGTGATAGGGGGAAAATAGGCGGATTTATCATTTCTAAATATCTATTTAGGGTAACTATTGTTACAATACTGATCATTATTTGTGAAGTTAAAGCCAATATTTACAAAATAATTATTAAACGCTTCGGATATTTCTTGTTTATTTGTAACTATCTGCCCAACAACAATAAGTTTATCAACATGTTGCTTAGAACTGGTGTTAACACCTAATGCTTCGTTGATTTTTTTCGATGTTGCTTTCATATTGCCTTTATAATTGTTAAATCTATTCTTGTAATATTGATATTTAGATTTTTTTTTAATTTCACAAGTGACCTTATTCCTATACTGTTTATATACACCCTTCCTGTATTTAGCTGGCTTTTTAATGATTTTTTTTTAATACAATCGCAATTTCTTCTTTATCATATCTGCAAGCTCATCACTAATCCAAAGTTTGTTTTTACGTTTATTTCTTACATTTATTTCACGTAAAGGAAAGCATTCATCATATAGACCAATTTCACGGCCGGTTTATGTATTTGGCCCTCTATCGGCGACGCCATTGCTGCTGTGGGCAAGCGCGCTGACCGCGATTGGCTCTGTGTACAAAATGAATGTAAGATATGAGATGTGCCCCGATATTGTTCCATTTACTTTATTCTAGATCAATAAAATAAAGCATGGATACATGGGTAGATGAGGTAAGACAATGGTCATATCTGACGGATGAAGGTATGATGTATTTTTGTAATTTCGATGGTTTTTCAACTTAGTTTTGTCAGTAAAAGTTCGATTGCAGCATAGAAGCCGTAGTAAACGGGAGCCCTAAATCTTACCCTGTTTACAAAGTCAAGTTTTCACTCATTAAATTTTACGCCAAAGTACATAATGATAATGTTTCTTGACTTCAAAGTCCTTTCTGTTGATGTTTTTACCCACTGGCGACGAATTCCTTCACATTGCTTACGGAAACCTGTGTAGGGAGTACGGCTTCTCACACAAACAGGCTTCATGAGTCAAAAGCGAGTGAATTTCGCACTCAGTTAGCTTCCATTTTTCAAACTTTCTCTAATCCTTGTGGCATTTGAGCACCGCACAGCTGCGACCTGAACTTCCCTGATAATTTCTCATTGCAAATATTAAAATAAATCTGCATATACTGGTCAAAATAGACAAAAAATCGAACGAATGTACATAACGCGCTACTGACTTGTGTACTATAAAAGTTGGAGCGCCCACCCCAGTATGTCGAACTGTGTCGAACAGTCTGCTGCCCTCTTGCGTTGTGAAATTGGTCTATATACGCAAAAACTTTGCCAAAAACTGTTTGTAACTAACACTGGGATCATCAGATTTTAAATTCCAATAGATATTATGCAAACGCTGAATTAATACGTTGATATTATTATCATTAATTTTTCTTTTAAATACTAGATCTCTTTTTGCAAATATCTTATTATTACGAGAAATATTGAAATCCGGGAAGTGGTCACTTACATTCACCAATATGACACCACTAAACTTATTCATCGTGTCATTTGTAAAAATATTATCTAATAATGTGAATGAATGGTCTGTCATCCTAGTAGGGTGGTGAATAAGTGGGTACATAGAAAATGTAGTAAACGTATTCAAAAATCCATTTGATTCATGGCAAGAGGTGGCAGAAAGCAAGTTAACATTAAAATCACACATGAAGTACAAAATTTTATTTTCGTTATTTACAACACTTGGAATAGAGCGTAATGAATCACAAAAATTGAGCAGTGGTTGATCAAGAGGTCTACAAATGACGGTCAATATTATATTTTTTACCAAATACATTTTCTATTTCAATAAAACAACTTTCGAAGATATCATTATTCATATTCAAATCATGTCTGGGTTTAAAACGTAATGAATCCTTCAGGAAAACACCAACGCCACCACCTCTTCTACTTACCCTATTGTTGTATAAAAAGTTATAATCTTGAATATGACATAAACCAGCAAACATATCATCTTTTAACCAGGTTTCGGTAACCCCTATAATAGAAAAGTGAAAAGACAAGCTATCTAGCAATAATGTAATACCATCCTTATCTTTCAATATACTACGATAATTGATGTGTAACATAGATAAATTTATAGAATCCAATGCAAGATGAGCAATATTATTATTCAATTCATCACACACCTTTCTGTTTATATCGCATTTTTATTTCGGATGTTTGTTTGGGTTGGTTGTTGTTGTTGTTATCATTATTGTTGCTATTGTTGTTGGTCTTGTGTGTTTAGTTTTTTTTAAGTAAGGCATAGATACAGAGAAAAACGATAATATATTTTTTTAGAATAACATGTACACCTGTATAATGAGGTTCTTACGAAATCAAGTAAGATGAAATCATTGAGAATATTATTTTGCTAGTTTGTATGCTCATGTAGCAGTTCTAGCGTATTCACTGATCGGCAAGATAACAGTTAAGAAAAAGTAAGCCTCATCCTTTGTAGGGTGATATTTCAGTATCATTCCATAAAATATATACCTGTTGTATTTTTATCAATAGGGTGATATTTAATGCAGTCTAATAATAATAATAATAATAATAATAATAATAATATACAGTTCTTGTATAGCGCATATCACATTATGATATAACGTCTCTATGCGCTTCCAAAGGACTTGGATATTATTACCCTGGCTTTAGCCCGGCAGCCGTTTACAGCGCGCAAGCATTTCAAGGAATGAATTCCTGCCAGGTACCCATTCACCTCACCTGGGTTGAGTGCAGCACAATGTGGATGAATTTCTTGCTGAAGGAAATTAACGCCGTGGCCGGGATTCGAACCCACGACCCTCTGATTGAAAGACGAGAGTCAGAACCACCAGACCACGACGCTTCCAATCTATCTCAATTTCCAATCTTTTTTTCTTTTTTTTTTGTGGTGGCTTTGAATATGGGCTTTCTTTTCCCGTAATTTCGTGGGTAGAATATCTTGAAAGGTATTGTTTGTAGGAAAACTATAAGAAGAAGAAATATGCATTTTTTTAAAGCCTCCAATGCAATGATAAGGTCTGGAAGCCATTTACGTGAGAGAGAGAAAAAAAAACCGGATAGAATCGCGCTATATATTTGTCTTTATACTACGAAAGGAATAAACCATGCCAATGTCTGACGAAAGGAATGTGCTAGGGAATAAAATACATTTGAAGATTTGCCCTGTTTCTGGAACGCTGACCATTAAGTTTTTGTTCCATTTACTCATGACAAAATAACCTCACAAATACCCTTTGGGGCTAAAACGTAAGTGCTGATGAGTCCACATGGCAATGCTTCAAAAGAGCACCAAAGACGGGAGAAGAAATGACTGCTAACAGCAATAACGGTGTGTTCGCATGAAGACTTTTTCGTGATTTGAATTAAAGGTAAGAGTATTTATCACGCTTTCTATGAAAACCTGAAATGAATAATTGTCTATCAAACTGAATAATGACTGAAAATTGACATTTGAAAGGGATAGATAAGGTTGCGAAAGGGTATTTTGTTTATGACATTTGCTAGTTTTCTGAGTGAGTTTTGTCAAGGTATCTGACTTTCAAAAAGAATGTCTCTCGACTAATTCTTCACAATGAGTTTGTTTTATTCGTTTTCTGAAAGTCCCAACAATTTGGGCGGGATCTCACACATTATGGATGCAAAAGTAAAAGTCTTTGAGCACTTTGAACTGTGCAAAAACACTTAAACCAGTTCCTCCCCAAATGCACTTTTTTACTACCAGAATTCAGTATTAGCACTTGGCAAAATAATGTAACAAAATTTTAGTAGGAACACATCAGGCAGTTTTGCTTTTCTTTATTCGACTACCTTAGGGTGTGTCATATACTCTGGCCTAGAATCATCCTAACATGCCTAATGGGCTATTTGGGTGAGTTTGCGATTCACTAGTCATCATTACTGCGTCAAATCGGGTTTCTTTTTCATCCCGTTTGCTAGCTGGAGGCGGTAGTGCGCTACTGACATTAAAATAATGTATCTTCAAGATTTTCTAGAGCTTTATCAAGAGAGCGAGGACCCAGAGCCGACACATCTAAAAAAATATATATATCAAACCTCTTGTGGTTAACTTCATGACGGTGAGTATTAAATAATCGCATTTACAACTTATGTTGTCATGAAAACGTATTGTTTCTTAATGAATTAAACAATATGAAAAGTCCCAACTTTGCACATGTTTTATATTGTGAAGACTGGAACGATACCATTATCAAAGTCACAATTTTCATTTATAAAGTATGTTTAAGTTTCTCAACTGCTTTGTTTTGATGAATATAACTTATCAAACGTTCAAGACTTAAAATTTGGAGACATTTTGGCCAATATAAATTATGTCTAACATGTCTAAGATATATTTCTAAGAAAGCATTAAGAATAGCTAGGACTCAACATTATGTTATTTATAAATGCACAAATAAACATTATATAAATCATACATGTATGTCATATTTGTGGAAATGATATCACTATCTAATTTGTACTTTGAGAGCATGGCGAAAGAAACCTTAGCGAAAATTCCAAGGGGAGGACAGGAAAGGGAATGCTTACAAGAGTTTTTCAAGAATGATTCTCTTACTTTCTTTTCACAATATTCCTGTATACGTTAACATGTACATTCGTGGAATTTGAGAGTATGACTTTGTAAATAAAATGGAGTAAATTGTTTCTAATGTGAGCAAAATTAATCTGATCTGACACTTTTCCTGATGTAATGCATTATCTGGATATGATTAGGATTCGTATGATTGGCAGGCATAGGTGCCGGAAGCGGAGGGGGAGGGGGGCAAAAGTCGATTTTTGCCCCCCCCCCCCCCGGGCCCCCTCGGAGGAAAAAAAAAGAATTTTTTGGATCATATACAAGCATGTGAAATGAACATATTGACATGATTAGTGCTCTAAAATGCAAACTTTCATCATTCAAAAATCAAAATTTTCTTACTCGGTCGCTACGCTCCCTCGCATTGCAATAAGAAGCAACGTTTCTCGGTATTTATGAGTTCTGTCTATCTATGAAAAAGAGCAGATGCTTGCTTTATTCGGGGGATTATTTTCATAGGCGCTGGAAGCGGGGGGGCAGGGGGCAATTGCCCCATCATTCGAAAGGGGGGCAAAATCAGATTTTGCCCACCCCGGGCCCCCCTCGGAAGAAAAGAAGAGAATTTTTTGGATCATATGCAACCATGTAAAATGAGCATATTGACATGATTAGTGCTCTGAAATGCAAACTTTCAGCATTCAAAAATCAAAATTTTCTTACTGGGTCGCTACGCTCCCTCGTATTGTAATTAGAAGCAACGTTTCTCAGTATTTAGAAATTCTGTCTATCATCTAATAAAAAAGGGCAGATGCTTGCTTTATTCGGGGGATTATTTTGCACCCCCCCCCCCCCCTCCTCAGTATCTTCATATATTAGCATAAGGGCGCTCGTATTTTTTTATATTTGGGCAATGCCGGAATATATGAAATTTCTGTACATTTTCAACATCAAAATTGTAAAAAAATTGCGCACTCGCACGAGCGCGCAGACGAAATTGTGAAACTGAATAGATAATTTTCGGGCAAAGGGTGTCGGCCCCATCGCCACATAACCCTCCCATTGCCATGCCCGGTCTCCTGAGTCTCTCACGCCATCCTAGCATGCTAGAAACGGTGAACAAATAATCATGTTTCAGTACTAATGATGAGAGAAGATGGGAAACAATTTTTGATTATACAGTATTGTCTTAATTTAAAAAAATCTTAACTTCATATATATGAATAAATATGTATAAGGGGGTAGAAAGGTGCTTGTTCGGGTGGGGGAGGTGTATATAGGGTACGTTGTATGCTGGTAGTAAGCATTTGAGGTGGGCCCCCAAGAGTGTTTGCCCCCCCCCCCCCCAAAAAAAAAAAAAAAAAAAAAAAGCTGGGACCCTGTTGGCAGAATGTTTATCCTGGAAGCATTTCGTCATCTTTAGAGAGCTCTCACATAACAAAGATGCCTACAATTATCTGCCAAGAATATGGCAGGTATGGCAGAGATTATGCTCATTTTTCTGATTTATTAACACAGGCTGATCCAGGTGTACTTGCCAATCCTTGTCGGACAAGAGCATTTGTCAATTGCTAAAGAGGATTTAGGCTGCAACGACAATGCTTTAAGATAAATCATTCTTGATGAACTTACGGAATAAAACATAGACCAATTTCAAAGGATAAATATTTATGAAAATGAAACATTCTGTGATTTGTATTTATTAATTGCTTTATAACGTTTTGAAAATGAGGAAAATTATGTTTAAATCAGAATGAAAAATGCTCTCAAAACATATTGAGAGTTGTCCTTCTAAACATGCCATTTTGAAACAACACTGCCAATTTTAGGATCTCTAAAGAAAGTATACTGAGATTTTTCAAACTTTCATAACTTCTCATTTCGTAACCGATTTTTATTGAAGTTTTCAAAAGTGCTTCTCTCTATCCTCTCTGTTATATTTGATTGATACACGTCTGTCAAAACCCAATACGAGAGAGAGAGAGAGAGAGAGAGAGAGAGATTTCTTTTCATGAAAATTTATTTTTCCCCAGGGTTCATTCTCCTATTAAGGATGTAAATGCTTGTTTGTTTTTTGTTTGTTTGTTTGTTGTTGTTTTTTTTGACAAATTGAAACCGCTGCTGGGATTTGTAAAATCTAATTCATGATAATTATCCGCCATAATCTAAAGTCCACTATATATGTTATTACGGGGATTTGTTTTATAATGGCACATAAATATATCACAGTGGGATTTCACAACGTGGTCACATACAACAGTGAAATGCATCAAAGAAGGGGAGCTATTCAAGAGCATCCGGGTTCCTCCCGTCTGCGCCAATTTCTGTTTCTTAATGAAAGTGAAGAATGTTCTCAAATTTCGCTTTTATTAATGACATTCCTTCCACAAACCGCGGCAAGATGTACGAGAAGAGATGTGAGCTCACGCTCCCATCTCCTTTTGCTCTGACCGACGTAAACACCCACAGGCCCTCCTTCCAAACGAAGGAAAAAGGGACGACTTCCTAAATTCCACCATACGTTCAACATATTTATGCACGACTCTCTTTCCAGTCATATATAAATGGGGGAGTGAGTGAATAAATGAGTGTATTTCAGTCCTAAGACGCCTTTGATAGCTTTGATGCCATATCATTAAAACGTTGACCATAATGAGGATTTTATACAGCTAGCATTTACTTCCTTACATAATTATGATAGCCAGCCATCTTTTACCGCTTACACAAAATGGCTTGTCGAATGCAAGAAGGAGGTTAATTATGGACTTGAATGATAAACCGATAAAAATCTTAATTGTTCAAAAATATTCTTGGCTGATTTCAGCATTGGTGTGTTTAGTATAATTATGTTCGACCAGCAGCTTTTTCTTTATTGTCCAAATAAACTTCTGCTATACAAATCGTCTATTCAAAATGAAAAGATGGGTGGAAAATTGTAATTCAAGTTGTGCATTAAAAAAAAAAACATTTTGCATTACCTCACAGAACGTTTATTAGATCTTTATTATCTTCACGACCACGCACATCCCTCCACGTATCGGAATGGACTTGGTCTCTGTTTAGACCAAGAAATCTGCTCAACGCACAGAGCCGGATTGTCCAGACGATACAACCCAAAAAGAACTTCAAGAGGAGGCGGGATCTGTGGACTCCTCGTGCAACATAAAATCTGAAATAACCAAAAATGTTAATGAAGTATACAGAAACCCGCATAGGAGGCGTCGATATTCGGTACGAATTCGTACCTACATAAGAGAGTAGCGACAACCCATGATTTGAACGCTATTTTGTTTCCACTGTTACGCAACATTTCTATTTTACTCCAGTGAGCACCTGGGTATTCTAAATAGAAAGAATTTGAACGCCATGTTGTTTCCAAAAACTAGGACGTCCATGTCGCAAACTCTGTCTATACAGGGACTCTAGTATGAATCATACGCCAAAAACCCGAAGAACAACAACAATCACATCGCACCCCTGTAAAGAGTATGGTAGTGTATTGAACTTGTGACGGACATCTGCTTCCTGGCAATGCAGGGTCACGGTATGTCTTCCCGTGCCTTAAAGCCATAACTCCAAACCAACTCCAAAAAAAACTCGAAACCAACCGACTCTCGGCAGGTCCTTATAATATAATTTTCTTGGGTGGTTTGTCCATTGGGGTATCAGGGGGGTTATGGCGCAAGTCTTGAAATGGTGTGGTAAACAAAATGGCGCCCAGCTGCAATAAGGTCATCGGTATTTAGGTAGAAACGGTGATTCGGTTTATTCATCCCTGTGTATAAAGATAGTACACAGCGTTGC
>CM057158.1:24953462-24993462 GCA_029962745.1 Echinometra lucunter
AAATCTATGCAGAAACAAATAAACAAAATGGAACAAAGGAAAATAAAGGAATATACCACTAATTCATAACTGATTGAAGATTCCATCTCGGCAGCGATTAATATCCTCGGGTTAGTCACGCATCTCTTCTTGTGTATCTCATGGTTTGCTTCTTCAGTTCTTCCGAGAAACCTTTGGAGTAATCCATTTCAGAGAGTAGCAGGAAGGTCCGATATCCTTAACTCGATACTCACAGACTGTGATCCATCAAGGGCCAAGGAGGTGTAAGCATGAAATATATGAATATTTCGTTATTTGGCTTTGAATCAGTTGATCACCATCAGAGTGCTGGATTCGTAGACAAGCCAGAGGCAAGTACGACGACGGAAGTTAGAGACAGGATTTGAAAAGAGAAAGAGGGAAGACTAGAAATTCCCACTGGAGGCGTTCAGCCTCTCCATTCAATATGTGTCAACTCCCACTGCGTGAACGTATGTTCTAAGACAACTTACTGTATATCCAAAAGATTGCCATTTCTATTATCATCAGTTTCCCTGACTTAATGTGGCACTAGTTACCCAGAGTGATAAACGTGGCCCTTATGAAAGAAGGTATACTAGCCTTTGTAACTTACCTGAATTTCTTCTGTCAACATGGTCAAAGAAAATATTTGGATCTATCAAGATATCTTTACTGAGGAATTAAACTCAGTATTGTTATCACCCTTACGCTAGCTGTGCTTCAGGTTATTATCATTATTTGTTTGGCGCCACCTGTGCCTGGGAAGCGAAAAGCGATATGAATCACTGTAACCCTTGGGTGTGTCCTCCCGATATAGCTGGGGGTGTGCAGGTTGACCACTAAACCGGGATTTCCCCCTTCTCTTATACGAAAAATGCAGCGGGTTCTTAGCGTGCAAAGGTGGTGACTCTCCTCTACACGGGGCCTCCATTTAACATTCTATCCGAGGGACGGAGTATTTTCCAATGTAACATAGCCTGCGTCTATGAAACAGGCGAGGGGTACGTTAACACACAACGTAGGTTTCAGTCATCCGCCTGGGATGGACTCGAACCCACGATGTTTGGTTCGACAGGCATACACTGTACCGATTTAGCCAATTCAGTCGGTAAAGCTATCCAGCATTTAAAACTTTTTTTGCCGGCTACATTATTTAGCTAATCTACCACGTCTTCCTCGGAAGATAAGTACTTTGTTAGTTATTAGGAATACATAACTTTAGGTCCATAGTTTAATGCCTTTCACTGGACAACATCACGATTATACATGACGCTGCGCATTGCCACTTCAGTTTCCCTCTCTCTATAAATTATATATATATATATATATGTACGCTATAGAAAACGCGATGGAAGTCCTCACACCGATGGAAATCGACCCGTACTTAAGATCAAAGCTGATCATGCTGCTTTAGTCAGGTTATCACCTATGGAAAGGATATCTTTGATACATGCTTAATATTGAAGAAGTAAACTGATTAATTTGATACCGTCTACAGAGCGTTTGGTGGGATGGTGCCAAATTAGTCCAGATGAATACTTTATACAGATGCGCTAACAGCTTGAGAAGCATATACTGAGTGAATCCAGCACTGAATGAAACAATAATATAGAGACTGGTAAGAAAGCCACGTTACCTGACGATTTGAAAGGCAAATGCATTATTCTGGTTTCAAATCAATCACTGACTTGGGAGAGACTTCCAGGAGCAATGCATGACATTCCTACAGTATGAACCTTAAGCGAGATGAAGGCAAAATTATCGCATAAACATCAATATGACTGCCTTTGCATAAAATACTGCGAGGAATTTTGTACCAAAGTGGCCCATGTTCGCATATTATTACGAAGGAAAAAAACCTCACTTTGATGTGTGACCAAAACTATCACATAATTGTTCATAATTGTGTTTTTTAGTCATTTGAATAGTGGGAATTGGAAGTTATGGAATCTCGATCATTTTGTCGATGGAGTCTTCATACAATGATAAGTTCATAATGATCAGGTTTGATATACGCTGGAATGTAATATCATCTTCCTCCCTAATATCATATGAAATATGAGGTAGTTTATTCTTTTACTCCAAAGGTTTTAGCTATAATCTTTTGAGAGGTTTCCTTTCCTCATTAAATGTTTGATAGCAGATCGACGTCAATTTATATGCAAATGCTGGTAACTGTTACTTTGTAGTGCCATCAATATGATCCAGGAACCTGAGCGACACAGTTACAGTTACAGTTACAGTAAACTGGTAAAGTAATAAAAGCCTGCAGCAAAATCAATTAGACTTTAGAGAGGAAAGAATGAAATCATGAGAAATAATCTCAATCCTCATATGGATGTTAAGTTTTTCTGAAAATGAAATTCATGTAGCTTGGATATTGGTTTTGTTGTCAGGATTGTACGGCATGTTGGGAGAAGTTTTCTTTGACTCATCATGATCATTGGCTACTGGAACCGGTCGGCTCCTGTATCAAGCCTATGGGAAAGAGAGAATTCAGTAGTCGACGGGTTAATTAAAAATTGTTTCTTTCGCTTATTCATTGTCAGACATTTTCTTGCCAATTTAAGGATTCAAAATACGTTTCTTTTACGTGTAAGGCATTTTCATGTCATTATTTCACATGTTGCAGTGACGGATCAAGAGGGTGCGCAAGGGGCCGCAACTACCCATTTACAAACCAATAGATAAGTTCTGATTCATCCAGGTAGACATTCAGTTAGCAAACAATTATTCAATCATTTCGTCTGGACTTACGATTGAATTCCGATAACGGTTTCCCGTCCGGTCCTGGACGCTCCATCAGCTCCTCTAAGGTGGCAGGAAAACGTCATTGCCAATCGGCGCAGACGCACCATTAATGTTTTGAGTCAGAAGTCGAGGAATTCTCCGTTCTCTTAATAAGGGCGGGGGAGAGGGGCTGCGACATAACCCCCTCCGGATGTAAAGTGCCATAATCAGGAGAATTCCTCGACGTCTGCCTCAAAACAATAAAACTGATAGTGAGCCTGCCCCACCGGCGTAAATCCATTTTGAGGAGTAGGGGGGGGGGGGATGATCGACTTTTTTTGCCGATTTTTTTTTTCTGTCGAACTCACACTTAAGTATAAACACACGCCCTCACCCACCTGCACAGACCCCCTTACACACATTTTAATTTTTATCGTGCGAGCGAGCGAAGTGAGCGAGCCAAAAATTACCACTTTTCTGGTTTTCAATAGCATTTTCAAATAGAAATTCTATAATATGTTGAGCGAGCGAAGCGAGCGAGCCAAAAATAACCACTTTTCTGGTTTTCAATCGCATTTTCAAACAAAAATTCTAAAATATGATGAGCGAGCCAAAAATAAGCGCTTTTCTGGTTTTAAATCGCATTTTCTAATAGAAATTCTAAAATATGATGGTTGTTTATGACAGATTAGTGAAAATTTTATTAACTAATTAATTCAAATATCATTTCTTTCTTAAAAAGTGGGGGGGGGGATATTTGTACACGCCATCCCCCCTCTCAAAAAAGTGGGGGATATATTTCCCCATCCCCCTGGATTTATGCCAATGGCCTGCACCGATTAGCAACGATGTTTTCCCGCCACCCAATGAGACGAACTGTTGAAGCATCCAGGGCCGGACGTGAAACTTTTTTCGGATGAAGCGTCAAGGGCTGGACGTGAAACCGTTCTCGGAATGAAATCGTAATCCAGATGAAATGATTAAATAATTGTTTGTTATTTCCATTATAATAATAATAATAATAATAATATACAGTTCTTGTATAGCGCATATCACATTATGATATAACGTCTCTATGCGCTTCCAAAGGACTTGGATATTATTACCCTGGCTTTAGCCCGGCAGCCGCCAGCGCGCAAGCATTTCAAGGAATAAATTCCTGCCAGGTACCCATTCACCTCACCTGGGTTGAGTGCAGCACGATGTGGATGAATTTCTTGCTGAAGGAAATTAACGCCGTGGCTGGGATTCGAACCCACGACCCTCTGATTGAAAGACGAGAGTCAGAACCACCAGACCACGACGCTTCCACTTACAAACTCCTCTTTTGTTTTGGGAACTTTGATGAATAAATACGATCATGTATGAGCTTTTGGCCACTTCCTGCTGTCTCTATCATGTCTATACCTATTAGTAACAATTTCGTCGTTGCATGTCTTTGCATGGAGCGTGTGATTGTTATTAGCAAGTTATTAATCACAAAATCCTCAAGACATCTATAAATCAGCCCCTATTCATTTCCACCATATTCTATCTAGCAAGCCACCAAGCGAACACCGTCATTCCACATTACAATATGGTTTGACGGAATAGCAAAGTTTCGTATCCTCGTGCAGCAGTAGCGTATCCAGACATTAGCCTCAGGAGGAGCAAAAACATCATAGCTTTGGGCGAGGACAAATAGAATGCACTCTTGTTCAGTTGTTGGCTTTAGTTTGTGTGAGTAGAGTTGTATCGTAAAGGGCTAATATCGAGACCAAGAAAAATCCTGGGATGGATTGGATCTTGTAGCGTTGTTTTGTTTTTGTTTCTTTTTCTTAATCATGATTTCTTGATAACATATTCACCAATTTGTTATATGTTGAAATATCGGGGGGGGGGGGGGGGGGGGGGGGCCAATGCTCCCTTGACGCTCCTTCAAACACGCGAGTGCTGCCCATGCCAGCCGTGTGGGCGTGCAATCAGGAAAGGAGCTCCGCTGAAGTCTTTCTTTCTGGTTCATGGGCGCCCAATGACGAACAAATTATCTTTCGTGCTCGTCGCGAAATTGCACTTGGCATTTGGCCACCTGTGCTGCTATTATTTACATTATAATCCTGCAAACTGCCTAATTACAAACCGCTTTAAGCGCAGAGTTTTACCCCCAGTCTGAATAGCAATATGACGGGAATGTTAATGGCAAGCGTAATGCAATGTGATGGAGCCACTTAAAACATGTTAAACACAGAGTGGGGTGACATATCATGATTTTGTCTTTGCTAGAATGGTACATTGAGGTGATAATGATTTAAGGCGTCGGGTAATGAATTTCGTGCAATTGAGCGTTCATCGCGACGCCAGTATACATGGAAAGAGTGCCTTCTTAGAGAAAAGGTGAATGGGCGATACCAAGCGCATTAGTTTCTGCAACCGAGACTGCAGCATTGCATAACTTGCCCTTTTTTACTCTTCATATTTTACATTAGTTTACTGGGTTTATTTTCCCATTCACTATATATTTGTTTCTTTGTCTGCTTCTAATGACGAACTTTGTATATTACAATTCGTATTCTAAATTTGTCAATGGTACTGCACAATCGATGACTGCTTAAGCAGAACTGATTCTGAAAGTATAAAGCTCACTCCTATTCAACCAATTCGACAGCATCATTTTGAAATTTCATCTTGTATCAAAAACGTGCAACTATCATTGCCATTAAGGTATTTCCTGAATTTGCCATGAAAACACGCGCAGATGTGACAGGGATATAATATTTTTTAAAACCCCGATGGCATAAATTTAAACAAAACCCTATTAAGGAGACCCCTTTCAACATTAGGACCAAAATCAACATGGAATTGTAGCATGCTATGGAAATGCATAAGTCACGTGACTTCTTCATGGACTTTTTTTACCTTCTTGATTATCTAGACAATTACATTTAATAACTAGCGCCGCTGTCGTTATGAAACATAATGTTTTCGGAAAGGCCACTGTACCGAGAGTCGATAAGGGCCAAATAGGATGTGCCAATAGACGCTGTGGCGTGCTCAATATAATTGCTATGTCCTCGCCAACAGTCCTGTTTAGATTATCAAGTATTATGATGACATTCATTTATTGGACGCTCGGTGAATAACTCTGTGGGGCCTTTTGGACATCGAATGACCGTATTGTATCTCTCATAATCGTCCTTCACGAGGTTTGAATCAGTTTGCCTGGTGGTTATCCGTTAAGGGAAGGAGGAAAACATTTTCATCCGCGAAACATGTTATAAGGATTTAATAGTACAAAAAAACCTGTCCTTATCCCTCTCTCTCTTGTTTCGTCTCTCCAGATCTTTTTCTCTCTCACCTTATGAATCAAAGAGCCGATATTTTTAGAACCTGTATTTGCTATTGTGTTGTTTTTTTTTTCTTATTTTTATCTATCCCTGTCTACTACAAACACCATCTACGACCAGTATCCCCTCTCTCTCCCTCCCACCCTCCCTCCCCCTCCTCTTCTCCTTTTCTACATGGAGATAAGGGGTCTCCACTACATTATCTTTGGGGTCACCCCGGCATCCATGACTCAAATCAAACCGCTATCTCCTACTCTTCTAAGACCCATCATCAGCCGTCGATCATTTTCTCATCGTCTTCCTCCATCAGAAAATGCAGAGGTGAAATCAGCACTGACGGCTATCGGATATCAATTCGAGGACCCTTTACAAAACAACACAATCACTTTGAAGTGTATCGCCGGGAGGAATGGCACTGTTTATAGACCACTCTCAACTCCCTTTCCCAAGTTTTCCCCTCAAACATGTCAGGGGGTCGTCATCTAGTGGGGCAGTGTAGCCTGCAGAAGGACGTTGTAAAGCGCGTAGAGGATGTGAGCGAGAGCGGGAGAGAAAAATGGTGATAAACAGAGAGAGAGAAAGAAACAGTTTGGGTGTGCGCGCGCGTTTGTGTGCATGGGTGCGTGTGTGTGGGTGTGTAGTGTGTCTGTGTGAGAGAGAGCGAGAGAGGAGAAGGATATAAGGGCAAAAGTGTGTTTAAATACGAGGCACTGAAACAACCAAAATGATAGGGGAAAAACGGGTTCCCCTTGCTTCGTAGAAAGCACCCATCTCTGCTACTGGTGACATAGGCACCAGAGATAACCTTAATACGCATTTCATGAAGAATATTTTTAATTTCTTTGATGATCCTGTCTAGCTATAATTTCATATCTTCAGGAGATGAAGTTATTGATTCTAGGACAACCATTACCGGTTAATACTGCCGGAAAACAGTACCTTTCGACCACTACCCCTACCCTACTCCCTGAGTTCGTCTCCTCCCTTATGGCAAACTATCCCTCTATGACAACTTCCCCTTGCACTATTTAACCTCGGACAACAACCGGACAAATATTCTCTATACAGGAAAACTACCCTTCACAAAAACTTCCAGCTGAGACTACTCTAGCCCCGGATAAGTATTCCTGGAGACACACATATTTTGATAGTCGTTAAGTAAAGGTTTTGTGTTTTGTTTTTTTTTTTGTTTTGTTTTTGTTTGCTAGTTTGTTTGTCTGTTTGTTTTGCACTCCAATAGTCAAGCGTACCTCGTACTTTATTTCAGTTTAATGAGCCGCGAAATGGTTAACAGACTTAATTTGTGTGTAACCCGATTTGTTGGAAGAGTGATATACCATAATTGAATCCATGATTTTTTTTTTTCAAATGAATGTTCTACACAATCATCTTGCTCTTTTAAAGAAAATGGCGGGGAAGGAAAGAAAACAAGATACCGTTTATTGGGAAAAGTAAAGCTTTCCATGTGGAAGAAATGGGCATTTAAGTTGGACAACCACTAAAAATTAATATGAGTTCTAAAAAAAATGTGTGTAAATTTCACAACAGAGTTGGTAAATTGAAATATGAATATTCATGAATTTGAGTTGCGTATGGTTTGGGGTGGTCTGATTTACAAACTGTCACCGAATAATAAGGTGTATGTAAGAGCTTGTATTTCATTTGACAAGGAAAGGAGGAGGTAACGTCCGCAGTCAGCTCTTTGTCTTCGCGTACAAACTTACTTTGATCGAACCCAGGTTCGAGTCTGAGTCACGTCTTTCGAATGGTGTGTTAAAGGTCGTTTCGCCACATTCAAAGAATCATATTTGATTGATACATGTCTGTAAAAACCCAGTTGCACACACACAAGCTGGACAGGATAGGTAATTATGTACAGGATATAGGTATTAGCTGGGCAAGTGAAGACGGGATGAGTTCCTGGATACAGGATGGGACAAGCTAGGTTAAGACAATTTAGGAAATTCGTTTTACAGGTTTGCTAGGCTATTCGGCATACATCTTTATTCTTTGCTGTTGTTGTTGTTGCTTAAGTAACCCTGGTAGGGGTTTGGCAACTAAATATGCCCACCAACATCATATTAATCACCCAGTTTAACAGAATAGGGCAATAATTGCTCAAAATTGGTAACACACCTACGGGGTAATATCTCGGTATTTCGGAGGTTGATTGCAACATCTCTCCATAAAACTCTGTCTGTTGCAATTTGGGTGTACTCTTGCAGTTTTAATCCACTCCAGTTCTTGATGTTCTGCTCCCAGATGATTCTGGGTTTCCCTCTCGGTCTAATTCCTCTACCTTTCCCTCTAACATATCTTAAGAGACTTTGATGCCTTTTAACGTGACCAAAGCACGTGTATTTGGCTTTTTTTCCGAATTAATCCTACCAGTGCAGTTTGCTTACGCCTCTCAATTTGCAATATTTCTTGGTTTATATTTGTTTCCATGATATAGTATTCTCATCATTTTCCTTTAATCCCACATTTCAAAAGATGTAAATCTGTTTTCTGTGGTCTTGATATCCATGTTTCCGCGTCATACAATAGGACAGACCACACATAACAATTCATTAGTCTTAACCTTAGCACAAATTTGACGTTTTATCTGTAAGTTTTTCATTGCCAGGAATGTATTCCTTGCCATTTCAATTTTTCTTTTAATGTCTGCATTGCATCTGACATCAACTGTGATTTTTTGTCCTAAATAGATGTAATTATTGACCTGCTCAGTGATAATCCATCTAGTTTAAGACAGATTCTTGACATTATCTCTGCCGTGCTAAGAATATTAGTTTTCTTGACATTTATGCGGAGGACAAACTCTTCAGTTTGGACTTTTACAGCTTCCAATATTTGTAACTTGCAAATTTGTTTCATTCTCTACCCAAAGTACAGTATCATCAACGTAGCATGAATCACTGATAGAAACCTCCAATACTAACACCTTTAAAATCGGAAATTTCCCTGAATATCAACTTATTGCACAAGTTGAACTGAGATGGGGACATTACGCATCCCTGATGTACTCCTCTTTTGATTTTTATGTAACCTGTAATTTCATTATTAATTCTGATGGCAGTTGTCTACTTCCAGTACAGTTTAGATATGAGATGTATGTTCTTACCATCCAGTTTAGTCTTTTGTAAGCTTTCAAAAATTGTTGATTTAAACTGATTATATTTTTGGCCCAATTAGTCTTCAAGGTTACAAAGAAATGAAATTTCACACACCCTCGTTGCACTGATTATCATCGTAAAAACACATGAGGGTTATATCAGAGAAATGTGTCATGACGACTTTGATTATGCATTAGTCTGAGCTTCAGGCATTTTGGCATAACGAAACAAATTATCAGGAAAGGATAAACTTGCAAATGTGAATAATCCAAGTCTAACAAGACAATTTCCAACTATCCTCGAGCCAACAAGAATGATTTATGCATGCTAATGCGATTTGTTAGATTACCGCGCTTCCACCTCGTGGAAAGAATATTTCTTGGCAATATTTCAAAGATTTTCAAAATATTGCTTTTACAGCCCACGTTTCCTCTCGTGTAGCGCGAAGCTAGCTTGGTTAAAATTCGATGCTTGGAATTTTCCCTATCCTCGGTAATATGGGAATATTGATTTGGGAAAATCCCTTCATGATTTCTTCAGAGGAATACATTGATCGGTGTCTGCAGTGCGGACAAAATTTATTGAGTCCGTTTTATCGCTCTGTAACAAAAACGTTGTATCGCTCTGTAACAAAACCACGAGATATCAAGATAACAGTAGAGCTTCGTACGATTTATTACTATTCTTTAAAGCATAATTCATTTAGTAGATCTACTCATGATTTCCAAGTAAAAAGAAACTTTAAGATATACAGTACGTTATACGTTCGGAACTTAGAGTGCTCTTGGTAAAATTTGATGTATATTACACTCAAAGTAATTTCCACTTTGCTTCTGCATATAAGTCTATTCTTATAATAGTCAAACACAGGGGGAAAATATCATAGAAATTACTTTTGTGGTTTTGAATAGTAAGTGATCTGAGGCAGAAACAGCTTCGGTTAAAAGTGTTATACGTGATAACTGCTTTGATTAAGACTCCTATAATTGAAAAACATGTTTTTGTATATAAAATGCAATAGTGAACAATAGCCTCACCAGACATCCATGGAATCAATAGATGTGCCAGGCAGCAGACTCTCACTGAGAGCCCCAGGGGGCCAATCAAACGGTTCACTGCCACTCTTAATGACTAATTAACTAATGAAAATTAAATTGCTAATAGGTGTCATGTGTACGGTATATGTATATATTTCTCAAATAAAAAAAAAGTTAGATACTTTCATTCAATTCATTTTAATGTTTATTGGCGGGGGGGGGGGTCAACATGGAAACAGTTTCCACAGTTAGTGAATATGATCCTGCGAGTCTGTGCATAAAATACAAAGAAAAAACAAAGTATTGGATTACATGGATGATATTTTAGAATCATTATTTGTGGAAGTGCTAATAGGTGTCATGTACAGACCTCCAAAGTCTTCATGTATAGATGATTTTCTGATGGTTGCTTATGAACTTTTCCAGAACTGAGCATTGATAAACAGCAATTGTATCATCACTGCAGTCATTCTGCAACAGTTTCCTTGAAATTATGTTGTCCTCTTCTTTCTTGCCTTCATTTCCAGACCTACATGAATTACTGATCACTCTGCGACGCTTACAGCTAACATATTCTGTAACTCTCAGCCTCTTCCGAAAGCTGGTATTGTTGTATCAGACCTTTCCGATCTTTTTTTTTTTTTTATCTTTACCCATATTAACATAATACAACCAAACTCTAATAAAGAAAATAATTTGAGAGTCAGTCGTAATTTTACTGATGAAAATATTGCACTTCTTCAAGAGAAGTTAAGTTCTATTGACTGGTACGATGTTTATAACTCTAAGGAGAATGTTGACACTCATTTGACATATTTATATTATATTGACTGGCCTTGAGGGGAATATCGAAAATGTTTCCCGCAAAATGAATCATATTGTCCCCAGTCGAAGACGAGGGCAATATGGATCTTTTAAGGGCAACATTTTCGATATTCCCCGAAAGTAGAGCCAGTCAATATAATTATTATTACCTACAGCTATAGGATGATGCAAAATTCAAGCCTATCATTTTGTAGCAATGACAAACATGTCTGCTAATTGCCTGTCCGTCCCTCTGATTGCAGCTTATTCAGGCAGGTATGTAATCCTGGCTAAGCGATTGTGACGTAAATGGTTACCTCGCGTAGGTTGTTTTTAACCTCTATCGCGTACACAGTACTGCGCGTTTGCACTTTGCTAAATGCGCGCAAGCTTATACAAGAAAGGTGGAATATGGATATTATGGACCGATAATTTAGTACACAGGCGCAATAGGAAAATGACAAATTTCGCGGAGGAGGGAAATATGAATATTATTACCCTAGTCATACAGCTGAGCCCTGGCTGAACCATTGTGACGTATTTTGTGTTGAGTGAATCAATTAGACAGACAAAATACGCGCTCCAAAATGCCTCATTCAGGTAATAATATGGGATATTTTCAATGGCTGTTTAAATTCCTGTGTTCCTCTAAAGAAATATCGAAATTATGATTACAGGCGTGTTCCCAAACTTTCATGGGTTTCACAATCACTTATAAGGTCTATTTAATCGTAAAAGTAATTTGTACGTTTCATATATATCAAAACCAAATGATATCTCACGAAAAAGTTACACATCTTACCCTTACAACCACTCTCCGTCTGGCAAAAAGGAGATTTTACGCAGAAAAATTACAAATATTTAAAAACGACTTTGAAAATACCTGGAAAATCATAAATAGAGCACGAAACAATAGTAAGAAATCTAGTGCTGTAACTAAATTGTGTGTTGATCAATGAAGATAGTCGTTCTATAGCTGACGCATTTAATACATACAGTATTTTTCCCAAGTTGGTCCCAAGTTAGCTCTAAATATTATTCCTGGGGAAAAATCCATTCAAGACTTTTTGGGTAAACAAATTGATAGTTCGACTTTCCTTACTCAAACACACAAGCAGGAATTACTTGAGATTGTATCAAATTTGAAGGCAAATAACCTGGTTACGATGGCTACCAATGGAATCATGAAATGTATTATAAATTCTGTTTCTGATCCTCTGCTTCATATATTTCATATGTCATTGGAGTTTGGTCAAGTCTCAAAGAAGATGATAATAGCCAAGGTTATACCCATTTTTAAAAAGGGAGACCTCTTACCAGCTAGTAATTACCGCCAAATATCTTTATTAACTACATTCTCGAAAATTCTAAAAACTTTTTAAAGGATACCTTACAATAGAACAGTTGCTTTCCTTAGGAAATATAGTATGATATGTGATAATCAATTTGGCTTTAGGGAAAAGCATAATACAACTCATGCAATCAACATTAATAGATAAAATATCTAATTCTTTTGATAATTTTGATCACTCTTGTCACACTGTCGGGTTGTTTGTTATCGAAAGCGTTTGATACAATTGATAATGAAATATTTTTATATAAACTTTCTAATTACGGTATCAGAGGGAATGCATTACAGTGGTTTAGGAGTTATTTTACTGATAGAGTTCAATTTGTAACCTTAAACGAATCAGAATCTTCAACTAAACCAGTTACCTGCGGAGCTCCACAAGGTAGCATCACTGGCCCTCTTTAATTTGTCCTTTATATAAATGATATGAAAAATTTATCTGACGTTCTTTCATTTATTCTCTTTGCTGGCGACCTCAATATTTTCTACGCAAATCATGATCCACTATTGCTTGTGAACACAATGAATGCAGAATTTAATAAGATAACAAATTGGATTGAAGCTAATAAACTATCACTGAACTTGCAAAAAAAAAAAACCACTACATGCTTTTTAGTCACTCACTGCCACATCTGCCGCATCAAATACTATAAGATAATACTGAAATAAAAGAAGTGCAAACGCCAAATTTGTTTAGGTCTTGCAAGTGATAAAAAACTAACATGGAATTCTCATATCAACAATGTTTGCAAAAGTGTGGCAAGAAATATCGGAGTCATATAAAAAACTAGATGAATCCTCGACCGAGCGCGGTCGAAATTTATGCCTCCGCAATTGCCAGATCGGAAATATATGGCTCATTTATGTTGATTTTTTTATTTCCATGTATAAAATGACATATTTGACCTTGTGATCCCCAAATCTAATGAGACAATTATGAGACTTCCATATGCATACATGAGCCAAGTTTGGAGATGAACCGTCACAGAGTTGTTAAGTTATCGCAAGAACAAGCAATTTTCATATATATAATGACCTCTATGACCTTTGACCTTTAACCAAAAATCTAATCACATCATTGTCCCTCCCATATGCATACATGTGCCAAGTATGAAGCTGCTCCGTCAAATGGTTGTTGAGTTATCGCGAGAATGGACCATTTCTATGTACATAATGAACTCTATGACCTTTGACTTTGACCTTGAGACCCCAAAATCTAATTAGATCATTGTTCTTCCCATATGCATACATGAATCAAGTTTGAAGTTGATCCATCAAATGGTTGTTGAGTTATCGCGAGAACGAACCATTTCTATGTACATAATGACCTCTATGACCTTTGACCTTTGACCTTGAGACCCCAAAATCTAATCAGATCATTGTCCCTCCCATATGCATACATGTGCTAAGTTTAAGATTGATCGGTCAAATGGTTGTTGAGTTATGGTGAAAACGAACATTCTATGTACATAATGACCTCTATGACGTTTGACCTTTGACCTTGTGACCACAAAATCTAATCAGATCATTGTCCCTCCCATATGCATACATGTGCTAAGTTTGAGGTTGATCGGTCAAATGGTTGTTGAGTTATGGTGAAAACGAACCATTTCTATGTACATAATGACCTCTATGACCTTTGACCTTTGACCTTGTGACCTCAAAATCTAATCAGATCATTGTCCCTTCTATGTGCATGCATGAGCCAAGTTTGAAGCCAATCTGTCAAATGTTTCTTAAGTTATCGCGAGAACGAGCCATTTTTATGTGTATTATTACCTCTATGACCTTGACCTTTGACCTTGACACTCCAAAATCTACTCAGATCGTTGTCCCTCCCATATGCATACATGAGCCAAGTTTGAAGTTGATCCGTCCAAAGGTTCTTAAGTTATCGCGAGAACGAAAACGGGACGGAAGGACGGACGTACGGACGGACGGACGGACGGACGACCCGAAAACATAATGCCTCCGACGACCACCTACGGTGGGCGGAGGCATAAAAACTAAAAAACGTTCTTCAAATACCGGTACTTACCATGTTTTATTGTACAGTTATTCTGCCTTATCTTAATCATGGGATTCTGGCATGGGGAAAGCTACCCAAACAAGACTTAACAAAGTGTTAGTACTTCAGACAAAGGGATTGAGAATATGCAATGCTCCCTTTAGAGCACATCATGATGAATCATTCCTCAAAAACGTATTCTTAAAATATATCGCTCACATTTATATCAATTTATGTAACAGCTTGACAGAAATTATATACCTAATGGCTTGGAAAAGAGATTCATCAAAAATCATTCTTTGCATGCGTATAATACTAGACAGTTAAATGGCTATCACTTTCCTAAAAGCAGAACAGTATTTTCGAGCAAAACTGTATTTTTCACAGGACCCCAAGACTGGAATATCTTGAGATAAAACAATAAAGAAGGCAGCTGCTCTCAACTGATTTAAATCACTGGTTAAGAAATGTATGTTTAAGTCTTAATGATTTCATGAAATCTATTTGTTATTCATCCATGGATATTCAGCATATTTTTATGTATATTTTTTGTACATAGTGTACGTACACATACGCATATGAAACGCACTTATCTCTTCCCGGTTGAATGCAGCAAGGTTTGTGCGTTGTACTAGAATTTAAAAAGATGGGGATGATTGAATATCGGTGCTTCGGTTGTCACACGTCTGATCAAGAAAGTAACCATGAACACTATTTTCTTTTGACCTCTTATTACCTTCTAGTAAAGAAACTAAGCCATGAAGAGCTCTACCAAATCTATAGTACGATCGTTATAATCACCAATCTGTTTTCTTATCTGACCTGCTATTCCTCTCGAGATTTCCACCGTAAGGTCGTGATGTACACAGACGGAGAAGGTCTCACCCTCTTATTGCTATGCCCATCGGCTCACACCGCTTGCGCCCAAAACGCAAGAATGATTCCGCCGCAGGAGATCACTAATGAATGCAAAAATCCGACTCACATATTTTCGTTAGCATTTCCTATGCGGCTTTTTTTTTCTCATGCCAGCAAAAGCGGAGGAGGCATTTCATTTCTCTTTGGATTATTCCATTAATGTCTTTCGATATCCCTGTACTCGCGTCATTAGACGTCTTAGCTTATATAGGGAGGCATTGATTTTTGTAAATTCAGTTTTCTCTTTTTCGATGTAGTCTACATGTAATTTTCGGAAAAGCAAAAACATAAGAAATACAGTTTTCGTAACCATGATTGGCATAGTTCCGAGCGATGGAAGTATATACCTCCCCCCCCCCCCCTCCCCCATCTTTTAGCATGTTTAGAGAGAGGGGTGTCGTGTATAAATAAAGAAAATAATATTTGCAAAGAAAAATAACATTTTAATTAATCAATTGTTGAAATATTTGGTAAATCTATCAGAAAATGACCGTCACGGTTATAGTAGTAAAATTTCTACATGAAATGCTATAAAAAAAACAGAGGTAGGATTAGAAGATCCCGAGAGTATGTGTGTGGGTGTGTGTGCAGGTGGGTGAGGATGTGTTTTTTTATATATATAATAACTGATTTCATCTTTATTTTTTCTTAAGTTATACATAATTCGTATACATTATATATATATATATATATATATATTTTTGTTGTAATTTTAATGAAATCGTCTGGACTTCTCCTTTAACTTTATTTTCATATGTCAGTCTTTAACAACAAAATTCTACATTTTATTCTATCCCTTTATTTACCTTCTCTTTTTCTATCATAATATGATTTAGAAAAAAAAATCTTTATCACTGTTAAACCTAACCAATAAATTCTTTTAATTTTACACTTTTACTCCTATCATTCCATATTATTCCTTTCTTTCATTGTTTTGTATTCCTCTCTTATTAATTTCCCACAGTTCATCTTTGTACTCGTTCCATTCTTCCTCGTTTCCATTCTGTCATACCCCCTTCCTTGCAGTCTTACACTTTCTTTAAAGTTCATTTTATCTACCTAGTATTCTTTCTTTCGTATTGTCAATCCTTATTCTTGTCTTCTTATTTTTCTATCAGTTAATGAAGAGCAACTTTCAACTTTTCTTTTTTTATATAGTAGATTTTCCCCTCGAACCTGCCTGGAAGACAACAATGAAAAAGGGTTGTAAAGACATCGCGAATTTTAAATAAAATTTTCCCATCGTGTAGGCCGATTTGAAGACACCATTAAAAAAAAAATTGGCTCAGAGAGCTGCGACCCGAGTGTTTTCCAGCGCGCCGCGCCGCGACGCGACCCGAGTGTTTAGTATAAGCCCTTTGAAGTAATAATTATCCTTTCTGGGCATATTCAGAGTCTCCAAATAGTTCCAAATAAGCCATTATAGCAATATCACAATACGAAAGTGGTATAAGACGCAATAATTCCAGTGAGTGTATGAATAAATGATGGCAACTTTCAGTCTTAACAACCTGACCAATGTGTTCTAATGAAAATCACCCTAGAGTTATAAGAACCAGTGCAAGTTCACAGCAAACTCGTACAGTACGACCAAATTTTCCGTGGCAATGTTATATGATGTAGTTTAAAGATTCAGGAACAAAGCGCCGACGAACAGTGCAAAAATAGTACTTCGTAAACACTTGTTTAAGTGTTTAAAAATAGTACTTCGTAAACACTTGTTTAAGTGTTTAAGTGTTTAGGAGGCGTTTGATAAGCACTTGTTTGCAAAAATGACCCAAAGAATGTTTCCAGACTAAACATGGTTCACAGACAGATCTTTGGAAACAAAATTCATTTCCTTGTCAATTATTGGTAATAATCTATGAACATATTACATATTATACTTTGTACACAACGAACTATAACACCCTGTCCAAACGAAGAACAGGTATATTGGCAGAAGCAAATTATGAAGACGGCTTAGCTAGGGATATGATTCGCAATCCTAAAATGTATCGCCTGAAGAAAATGGGATTATGTGTTTTCTAATATAATCCCCTATTCTCCCTAATGGGACACATTACACAAAGCACCAAAAACCCGGGGCGTATAAGACCAAACTAATTTTTAAAACATTTTTGGAAAACACGAGTTGCTTGTGAATTACAAAAAAAAAGTGATTTCCCAGTTGAAGTAATGAAGAAAAACCCGTCATGAATTATGAGCTAAAGGGTCAAAACGTTTTCTTATAATATTCATTTGTTTGTGTTTTTACTTTTCTTCACACGAGAGTTTCAGAATCTGTTTTTTTTACAAAACTAGAATTATCGTAAAACCTGCAGGAGGTTATTTTCTTTCCTTAAAGACTACCAGAACGATAACAATTTGAAAAGAAAAAAAATTTTGGGCCCCCATATTAAGGTTTGCAATCAATCGCAAATTTAAAACAACTATTCTGATTGATCCAGGGTCACCTTTCTGAACGAGATGTGAATGAAGCACTGCTCTTGATTGGCTGTTACAACTTTGCGACTGATTGCAAATCTTTGTGTTACGGAGCCCTGGACATCAGTCGCTGAAATGAAGAGTGGACGCCTTCAATCTGGAAATGAAAAGTGGTGTATGAGTAATCATAAACCAGTAGATGGTAGAACATTCCAGAGATTCGCGAGGGAAAGTGGTAAAACGGACATACCCAAGTCCTTACTGAATTTTTTAAACTTCAAATTTCCAATAAACATTTATTTTCTTCGACTAAATTTCAGGATTTAACAAAATTATTTTCTAAAATTGTACAGTTTATATAACATAAATATCTTACAGTAGAATAAGCAATATATGGAAGAAGGCGAGTTCCCTGAAGCAAGAGCTTATGGCAGGCTCACCCCGAAACATAAATGAATATATATATATATATATATATATATATATATATATTATAAAAAGAGAGGGTCAAAGAGAGGGAAGGTAGGATATCGAGAAAGGATGAGGATGAGGATGAGGAAGAAGAAGAAGAAGAAGAAGAAGAAGAAGAAGAAGAAGACTGCAACGTAGTAACAATTGTCATGATTGTATTTTATGAAATGCGTGTAAAAACAATCGGTGACAATGACAAAATAATTATATGTGAAGTTGATACAGGTACAGGTGTTTTTACGATATGTTTACAGTATTTTTTATGAAAAAAATGATTAGAAGGCTCAGTCCCAGCCAGCAGTGTTTAAAAAAATTTTGTATGGTTGCCACGCACTGTATTCATTAAATGGACTATCACGTCAATCATTCATGCCCTCTAATTCTGACACTCCTTTTGTCTTGAAAATCACAAATACGAAAATTGCAAATTCCATAGACAGCTGAAATGCTGATCCCACACCGTACAGAGAGCAAACATGAGAGCGATTCCGATCTAGTAGGAATAAAGATGGACCAAGAACACAATTAATACACAATACACCGCCTTATCCAGGCTGCGTTCTCACCATGCTCACGACGTAATTATAATTCTGGAGTGAGAACGGGACTGGACGAGCAGAAGCGGGGAGAGGATCATGAGCGAATTTGCGAGATTTATCGATCTGTTCAAGGAGATCTGAACCACTTCTTCGAAGAGAGGCTCTTGATCAGGTATAGCTCTCCTTTGATCTCTTACTTCCCCTTTTTCAACGTGATACGAGAAGCAGGACGACATGCTAAAAAGCTGTCGCCATGTACAGAAACGCTGAATTAGCCATTGTTCTTGGGCCTTCTTGAGACATAAAAACGACAGCCAGAAGAGGAAAGCTATAGAATTCCCTCATCAGTGCCGGAATATATAGCTGTTTACATCCTTATGTAGTAAGTGTTTTCACGTTGGACGTCAACATTGCTTCAAAATACTCTCGAGAGGGCGAAAACTTCCTGTAAAATCTTGGGGCTGCACAGGAGATGATTTCATAGGTTCGTGATTCAGAGAGTTCAGAACACTGTATCCTTACCCTTTATACGTATGATAAGTAGGACTCTTTTGGTATTCATCGACTAAGGACCTTCGAAAGTGCTTTTTACCCTGTAAATGTCAGGAGGGACAAAACGAAACTTTAGCCATCCCCAATCTTTAAAACACGTGCAAAGCACCCCCAGTCAAACCGCAAGTCCTCAAAAAGTGCTCTATTTTATTTTCAGTTTTCCTTGAGTAGGTCAGTCTCTGAATACATAATGAGCAGGAACCCCCAGGAACATCCAATTTCCAAATGATTGAATGGACTAGTTAACATTTACCGATTGTCATGATTTACACACCAAATAAAAGAGGAGGATTTAGAGATTCATAATAATGTTAAATTTATCTCCGAAAAATGTAACAAAATTGGTGAACAAAAAGGTTATTTATGATTAAAAAATGGAAATGAAACGAAAAAGTAAACCTGTGAAAATTTCACTTTGTTTTATTATGAGACAGCATGAATCAGACATGAGTGTGAAGGGCAATATCTATACTTTACAAATATGGAAATTATATGACTGTACAACCAATGACAGGGCCAGATCCAGCAAAATATAACCAAAGTACACAGTGTGTCCTTCAAACTGTTGATTCCAGCGCTCTGATTGGTTACTTCATACTACAGCCAGGACCATGTTTGCAAAAGAGGCCAAGAGTTCACTTAAGAGGTGGCATGTGGTTTCAAATATCGCGCCCTAAATTTTGCAGGGTGCGCCTTGCCAGACAGTCACAGGACTAGGATTCTAAGGTCTTGAAAATGTCAAGGATATATTATGTACTTGGGTAGAATATTGCTGGATCCTGACCCTGTCATAAATTTATTGATATTTTGAATATGATGATGTAAAAGATGAAACGTCAACGCTTCCATACATATTTGGTTCAATAGTGATTCATATACTTTTTATATGTATTTTATCGACTTGAAATCTTATAAAGAAAAATCGTTTGTTTCACTGTTTTATCACTTAGCTACCTACCTTTTATATCATAACCTAAATAACGTATATGTGTTGATAATCTATCCCTTAATATTTCCAGAAAATTTGATGAGCATAGCAATAATATTTCTTGATTTCTTTAAGTTTGAATATGACCATGCAAATCAGCCCACTGGTTGTAAGGAGAATGTGCCATTCCAGGCACTGGAAACAAAATCGGTTCTTTTTGCTCATTTGCAAACTGCGGTTTGACAACCCCTCTTTCTCTCTCTCTCTCTCTCTCTCTCTCTCTCTCTCTCTCTCTCAAACACTTTCTGTAGGTGTGACTATACCCCTCTCTCTCTCTCTCTCTCTCTCTCTCTCTCTCTCTTATTCTCCTTCTGTATTCCGTTCTTACTGCCTCTAGAAAATTATTTGCATAATAATTGTTCAGAGAAAGGGTATAAGACTATTGTTATTAGCACAGGCAGCCAACCTCAGCATTATTCAGTTATTCGTGTCTGATTCGTGTTATTTGGAGCTATAAGATATTGCAAGGTGTTATTACTTTAGGTAAACACTGTTAGAATGGGTTCATCACGTCTAGCTCAGTCGCGAGCAAGTGATAATAGACTCTCTTATTTCCGTTTTGGAATGTGATTTCATGAGACCTCTGCTTTTATTCTGGGTCATGTAATAGCTGGAAGGATAATATTGATAAGAAAGATGTCACTTGGACCACTGACACACTCATATCATAGATATGAAATTGAGTGACAGATCATATTCTAGTTTTACTGCTATGCCCGAGAATGTAAGCTACTACTTTTGCCCATTCGAGGAGTTTCCGAGGTGAAGAAATTTAGAAGTGATTGCCGACGTAAATAGGTCAACACTTCAGATCGCAGACATACGACCTAAGTAAAGGCCGACAAGGAGCAGGAGGTAATGCATAGCCGCCAAAATCCCTCACCACCTCTCACACACAAGCACACACATCTACGCACACATTTTACATTTTCAAATTTGTAGGGGGAATTAAAATCTGTTGGGGAAAACTTTGTTTTTAGCTGATGCCCTACACATAACTTAATCTAATGTACTACATCTGGAGTAAAAGCTGCAGACTATCAGTCGAATAACCTTAATTTTCAACACGCAATAAGCGCGCCAAAACAGCTAGACGTGTTGGCGTTTATATAAGGAACTAATTTGGGTGCTCCATTTTGCAGCAGTGGCGATTACATTAGAGGTTCACTAAAGCGGTCGCAGAGGCCTAACAGGGCACGGTTGCCTTATCCATTTTCGGTAATAGAAGAAGGTAAAGTGGTTTTTAAGGAAATTAGCAGGCGCATGTTTTAGCAAAATATTGATCTCTAACGTTCCCTTAACTAGATAGCCGACATTATGTTCTGGTTGTGTGGAGGTAGAGGGAGGAGGGGAAAGTTGGGGATATTTTTGAAACATTTACCGACGAAAATGGATGAGGTGTTCTAATGGATTTTTGGGGGACTTATAAGCCGACTTCAATGTATATATTTGATAAATAAATGAAAGTTTAAACCTCATTTTTACCGTAGCAGTCACAATAGTAGCTCCGCCCGTGCATTCTACAGGTTTCCATAGAAAGGAAAAACTACTAAAATAAACTAAATAAGTGAGTAAGATTATGGTTAAATGTGTTTAACGATTTGAGAGAAAAAAAATCAAGACAGATTTTTCTTCAGAGGGGCTACTTAAACATTTTGAGAAAGAAAAGGCAAAGAAGCCTAAGGTACTGAGATTTTCAAAACTAGCCAACCAGCGTCCTGTACTTTAAGTTTAACAGGCAACAACAAAAAGTGAGAGCAACAAAAAGTGCAGTAAGAATCTTCTGAAATTGGCAAACAAGGCTGCAAAAGTCGAAAAGTACTTGGGACAAATCAATAATGAGAGGAATCATGTCCCCACAATCTCTCTAGCTACGTCTTTGTCTGATTTACGGTAATTATTAAAATGTCATATTGGGGACGAGGGCGTTTGTTCTGTTTGCAAGGAGCTAATTGCAACATGTGCAAGCCGTGACTTTGTAACTGCATATTAGGCTGGACTGCCTTTTTTATGAAAGTAGTGGGAATATGCGGGTGAGAGCGGATGAAGCTTTAAATGTGAACGTGATATTAGCAATCGAAATCAAAAGGTCGAGTAATGTTCATGCTGATCCAATTACATGGTCATGATGGTGTTCAAAAGTTCTCCAAATTTCATGACTTCATATTATAAGTTTCAAATGTGTGCTTGATGTTTTCGTAACACAATAATGATCTCACCTATAATACTTACAATTTTAACGACTAAATGAAAATAGAAGATATATAACTTAGTGAAGGAGAAACTCCCGCGGAGATACCCACTCCCCTCTCCCTCCCGCATTAAGGAGAGAGAGGCGGGAGACAGAGAGAGAAAGAGAAAGAGGATACGATTGGGTAGAAATTAATTTCTTGCGAGCCCTCATCAGGGGGGTTGGAAGGACGAAAACGTTCTCAGGTTTGGTCGTTTCGCTCCTTCCCATAAACTTTTTGACTGTTCTTTCATTACTCCAATGAAGAGTAAAATGCTGAAGATTAAAATGCAGAAAATGTGCATGTATCGAAAGGTTGGTGCCTTGGTTTTTTGTTACCCCCCCCCCCCCCCCCCCCCCCCCCCCCCCCGTTTTTAGCCAATATTGTCGGCAGGTCAGACAACTTGTAATTTCTGGATAACTGAGGCGCTGCTTGACGATCTACGCCAATTATATATGCTACCTATCTGCGTGCCGTGTCGTATAGAAAACACTGTTCACTTTTACTGCATATTAGGCAACAGCGAAGTGATTGCCATTTTGTCAAGGGTCATTAGGGTGTATGTAACAGATGTTTTTGTAATCAAATGAAAAACAAAGTGATGATCGCTTATTAAAAATGATATGACCTCATTATGAATAAGAACGAAAGGCAATGGTGTTCCTTAGGTGTTAATAGCTAGATACATTTTAGAAGAAAAAAAAATGAGATGGGGTTGTACTATATGTAGTGGCGTACCGTGGGTCAACGCATTGGGGGGCACCGAGCATGACCATACGCAGAAATTTTTTCGAGGGGGGGGGGCAAGGTGCGTAAAATTTTCGAAGAAATGAGAAATCGAGGGAGCGAAGCGACCGAACTGGTCATGGGGGTGCTTTTGCATTTTTGAAATTGAAATTTGCTCCCCCCCCCCCCCATGTATAGATTCGTCAGCAAAATATAGTAGAATTTTTGGTTACTTTGTGAACCTCCTCGCTGCCCAAAAATTATGATACTTTGCTAACTCGCTTCTGAAAATATGATCGCCGTGCCCGAAATCATTTTTTTTTTCCAGCTTTTAATAGCGGGAGTAGCAAGCTAGCAAACGAACAGATGGGAATTTGTGTTTTATTTTGTCTAGACCCAAAGAAATGGAACTCTGATATGTTGGAACCCTCTGTATTTTTGACTGCAACCCCTTTTCTTCTTCCTAATTGCATTGTAGTAGTAGTAGTAGTAGTAGTAGTAGTAGTAGTAGTAGTAGTAGTAGTAGTAGTAGTATTAGGCGCAACCGCTTCGTTTCCATAGCTGGTAAAAAAAAATGTATCAAAATAAAATTTCAAATTTTCATGAAATGTGAGGCCCCTACTGTAATGAAAGATTTTATATTCAAGAAAATCTTTGAAATAATTTCACTTTTTTTCTCTATTTCTCTCCATATAAAATCGACACTGGTTCCAGATAAGCCAGTGGAATAGTTGGGTATGGTGCTGATTATTGTTCATAACATTAATTACGCTATCCGAAAGAAGGATTTTCACACATAAGCCGATATTTGTCCATAGACCTACAAAATGATCAGAACCCAGAACAGTGTGATGATCTTTGATCTTTTCTGAAATACGACATGCCCCAATTACACAAATTGTGTAAAATGTCATCGAACGGATCTAAAGCTTTCCTGGATGTTTCACGTGGTTAAAGGCAATATGGGTTACATTGCGCGATGAATGGCTAATACTGGATGCACAACTAATACATTCAAAAAAATTACCAAACGTTGTATATTTTGAGTTTATAAGTCAACTTACCTCATAATCAGGATATATTTACGATTGCAAATGGAATTGGAATGGAATGGAATGGAATTACATTTAACGGGTTTCAGTATTCTGAAGCGGCCGGGCTTAGTGAAAGGTAATATGTATATAAATTTATATTTACCATGGCTGGCCCCTGCATAATTTGTTTTACACGTACAGTTTTGAGCTTACCCTTTGGGAAGTATCGGGACGAGACGAAGTGTCACCTCCATTTTAGTGGAAAGGGGTTTTAGCAAGCTCATGCAGCGAGGCCTAACGTGCTTTTAAGCTCTTCCGATATTCAAAATCGCAGGAACTTTGCGGATTTTCTTGCATCTTTATCATGTTTATGTACACTTAGTCATGTAAGTGTTTTGGCCCCCCTTCTTCATTACCATCTTAATCTTTCTTTCATTAATTTTGTTCGTTCCTTCTAATTATTCTTTCCTATTTCTTCCTTTTTTGTGTTCTCTTTCAAGTTATTTCTTCTCCTTCTTTTCGTTTTACTTCTTTTCATCATTTTCCTATTCTATTTTCTTTCTTTTTTTCCTTCCTCCTCGAATATATCTTCTACTTTTTGAAACTTTGGGTGGAGTGCATAACAGGAAAATAATATTCTAGCTTCAGTTTTAGTGATTACCACTGGTTCCCTTTCTGAACTAACGACGAAAAAATCTAAAAAGCTTTTTCAGGGTGGAGTGCATAAAAGGTAAATACTATTCTAGCTTCAGTTTTAATTATTACCCCTGGTTTCCTTTCTGAACTAACGACGAGAAAATCTAAAAAGCTTTTTCAGTGAGAACCTGCTCTATACGTCTGCTCAGACTTTCATTCAATGAGTCTTGATAACATCAAGGAATGGTATTTTAGGGCCAAATCCGAAATCAACTGATAACCAACCTTTTACGGAGTATCATTAATGTGTTATCAACTATGGGTTATCATTTAAAGGCATAGGTGTATATTTCCCTCAACTGTTATACATCATGTTTTCATTTTTAAGCATATTAGTACTTTAGAAACCAGATCTAATCAGTTCAAATCAAATCAAATCAAGGTTAGCATGGTTAGATCTCCCTTTAAGTCCCATTAATATCAAGCTTATTAACAATAGCTGGCAGGCTCATTATTTCACTGAACTTCACGGAGCCGGCGATGTGACACGATGCGACACAAGCCAACCGTCCATGACCATTTGGGAGTATCGCAAATGACTTACTCTTCATCATTCTGGTTGTGTTTTTTTTTTTTACATTTCTTTGAAAAAATACCTAAATTAGCCATTCCATCTTCATCATGTTCATAATTATTTGATCTCTTTGACTAAAGCCTTCCCCTGGTCTTTTTCTGTTATCAATATTGATTTGAAAGCGCTTCTTGAATAGTTTACAAGGATCTATTAATCACTACCATGAACCTATTTCTATAATTCATTGCCTAGTTATTTCCCCCATCTTATAATCATTTCTCCATCCTCCCACAAGCACACACCTCACACACCCTCACACACAAGCATGCATGCCCATATGCATACAGACCCTAATATCGAGCTTCTCTTTCTCTCTCTCTCTCTCTCTCTCTCTCTCTCTCTCTCTCTCTCTCTCTCTACTAGTCCGTCTTCATAGCTAGAGGGGTAAACCAAGGAGTTGTTAATGTTAATAACTCATTGGGTAAACGAAGAATGGGGGAGAATAGAGAGTAAAATGTCAGGGAGAGAAGGGAGGGAGGGGGAGGCGTGAAGGCAAGATTTGAGGAGAGCCACGGCTGTCACGTTTCATTTTATGCCTAAGAAAAATTCGTCCAGGAAGTCACTCGTAATCCATTATTCTCTCATCAGCTTTGTTTTGCAATATCATTTATTTATCATTTGCACACATTCCTTCCTGATTATTTCTTCTTGATATTGCTTTGTTCTAATTCTTTCGTCAACGTTGGCAATATCAAGAAGTCAAAAGTTTCCTCCACACTTTATTGTCAAACTAAGTTTTGTCGACTTGTTACCATTTCCTTGAACTCTTTCCTCTTTTCCTAGCAGCCCCTTCCAGGTAATGATCCAGTGACGAGTTTAGCGAAGGTAAGTGACCTATAAAGCGCGAAGCTTTTAAACCATCCAAAATCAGTAATTATCTTTGGGAATAGCACAGTCTTGAAGAGATCCATAAGGCATCCTTGATCATTCTAATCATTGTAGAGCAGGGCGTTAAATTATTAAACTCAAGCTATCTTTATATATATTTTTGTCTTTGTTTATTTAAGTTCATTTTTTTTTTCTTTCATCTCTTCTTTATATCAAACTTTTTCTTGTATTTCATATTGTTTTCCTCCTGGTTTTTGTAACATGCGTTACCGTAATATAGAATCTTTAATGGGCACTAATCTGCTGGGTTTTTTTCAATGTCCCCAAATATTAAGCTACATCATGCCAGCGAGACAAAAGCTGTTAAACTGACTGTTGGACAAGATGCGTTAATTGCCTGTCGCAGAGCTGCTTCAGAGATTGGCGCGGTCACTGATGCACCATGTAAATGTACACCTGCAAATGAATGTAAAATGAACAATGCAACAATGACTTGAGCTATTAGTCTATGTTCTGATTGTCTTCACATCCTTAATTGGCGCAGATAATAACGCAGCCGAAAATGTACCTCGCGTGCTAGGGGTGTCAGCGTCAACACGTCGTAAGTGTTGAAAAGCGTTATGTACACTTTACCATTTTACCATGAACAGATGAACATGGTAAATGCAAATAAAGACCTTCATAATTCAATATTTATAGATGACTTCTAACCACGAAATATTCATTTTCTGAGGGTCCTCGCTCCATCTTGATTTTTTTCACGAATAGTGTCGCAACCTCTCTGGAGACTCCTTACGATGACCCGCTTCTCCAATCACCTCTAAGTGAACATTTTGCTCCGAATCTTCTCATTATATCATCACTCATGACGGTGTCGTTTCTTCGCCCCTTGCCGGTGGAAAAATGTACTGTTTTCTTCTTCTTCTTCTTCTTCTTCTTCTTCTTCTTCTTCTTCTTCTTCTCCGCCTCCTCCTTCTCCGTTTTCTTAATTTCCTTTTTCTATTCTTATTCTCCTTCTTCTGTTTAATCTTCTTCTCCTCCTCCTTCTTCTTCTTCGTCTTCTCTTCCTTCTTCTTCTTCTTCTTCTTATTCTTCTTCTTTTTCTTCATGTTCTTCTTCTTCTTCTTCCTCTTCTTCTGATCTTCCTCCTCTTCTTCTCCTTCTGTAAATTTTTGGTTTATAAATCAGCTTACCTCATAATCAGGATATATTTACGATTGCAAATGGAATTTTGAATCCATTACTTTTAACGGGTTTCATTATTCTGAAGCGGTCGGGCTTAGTGAAAGGTAATGTGTATATAAATTAACATTTACCATGGCTGGCCCCTGCATGATTGTTTTACACGTACAGTTTTGAGCATTACCCGTTGGGAAGCATCGGGTCGAGACGAAGTGTCGCCTCCATTTTAGTGGAAGTAAAGGGGTTTTAGCAAGCTCAGTTCTTCTTCTTCTTCTTCTTCTTCTTCTTCTTCTTCTTCTTCTTCTTCTTCTTCTTCTTCATCGTCGTCGTTGTCGTCGTCGTCGTCGTCTTCTTCTTTGCCTCCTCCTCCTCCTCCTTCTTAGCATCAACATGTTTCTCCATTTTAGCTCATCTGGTAAAATCGGTTTCATGGTTTTAATTAGTTTGTGGTAGAGCAGTAAAATCCGATTACCAGTGCCAGAAGAAAGCACATCGACAGGAATCTACTGCGTATATTATCTTCGTTTTTCACACGACACTGCGGGCGGAACTGGAATTGCAAACATGTCTCTATGATGCGAGTAGAATTTCTTGCTTTTTTTTTTTTCACTTTTTTTTACTTTGCCCGCTTTCTTTTTTTACTCTTTACCGACAAGACAGCATGCTTTTCCCAAAACTGCCACAAAGGGTATTCATTACACGGGGAAGGTCGAGATAACTGAATTAGGGGTTTCGGAAACGACAGCTAGATTCGGATACGCTCGACTTTGAAGCCGCAGCTCAGGGATTTTGATGCGAGGGAGACAATAACATTAGCTTAAAGAATTTGATTTAAGGGAAGTCAGGAACCTATCAAAAAGGTGTAAAGAAAAGGGATATGGAGAGAGTTTGGAGACATAGAGGTATACGTTTCAGACATAGAGAGGAAAAATGTACATTAGAACCTTGGAAAATAATTCAAGTGTATTAGAAATGTCATGAACTTGAAACCATCTACAACACTAATGTTTTGCAGTAAACATGTTAACCCATTTAGTACTGAATTCTCTATTTTCCATACAGGGGCTACCCAGTTCCAGTAGCCAACGGGTTAAGTGACAAGACAAGATAACAATGTGAGATGTGATCATTTCGGGATGACGGCAGGACAGTAATGCCCCCCACCCCTCCGCCCCAACAACAAAGGAAAATTGCAGTGATGACAATAATAATAACAGTAATAATAATAATGATAATGATAATAATAATAATGATAATAATAATAATGATAATAATAATAACATCGATAATAACTCATATTGCGGCGCTCGATTCGCCTTAACACTCCTGTCCTGTTGTGACGGAAAAAACCCATACATTGGATTCGCCCTATCGCAGGTTATATGGAAATATTTCAGCCCTGAAAAATTCGAATATAAATTATTGATGTCATATTACCTAAAATTCACTTTTCAAATTTAGATTTTAGACTGTGTATAAAATCATGGAAAAGTGCCCCTAAGGTGACCAATTTTTAAGATTGCCCCAATGGCCCTCAAGGGCAGAATCTGAAATGTCTCCATATCTAAATCTTGTAATAATGTTTTGATCTACCTATGTGCCGAATTTGGTGCTTTTATTATTTTATTTTCTATTTTTTTCTTTTTGGAGTAGCCCCTTTTTATCAAAATGAGCCCCTAAATTATGTTTTCTGAAATATTTCAGTCCTGAAACATTCGAATTGAATAAACTGATATCATATTACCCATTATAAAACGGGTTCAAGGATGTAGCCAATAGCGAGTGCGTATGCATGTCACGCGTTCATGCTTTAATTCTACGCAACCTTCAAGCCGTGCATTTTTTGTGCAGCACTGTGCATTTAGGGTGCAGCACTTTGCATTTTGGATGCATCATATCACTTTACTCTAGCGCGTAAAAACTGAGACGCGCGCCATGAAATACGTGTTCTTTTAAGGAGAAGTGACAATAACAATGACAATGACAATGATTTTACTGGACTCATGTCACCCTCATTCGGGTATTAGGGACACTGTCATGAGAACGTAGCAATAAATCATTTTCTTTTTTGCAATTTAAGATATTTACAAAGTATTTACAAAAAGCTATATGCAATAAGATATTTACAGAATAGTGAGATAATACATCTGTTCCGGTAGCGATTGCTCCCATAACCAGAAAAAGCCAAACTTGACAACCTAGTCTTAGATGAAACTTTCATACCACCCACAAACAAATCCATGGCTCTTATTTCATGGCATCATATAACTTACATATCAGCATGAGAGCAACCGTTAATGGAGGTGATGCTGTACTTAATTACAATAAAAAGTGAAATGGTAATGATAATAATGATAATATTATTAACAAGAAGAAGAAGTAAGTATTCCGGTAGAATAAGAAGAGGGAGAAGAATTAGAACAAGTAAGGAGAATAAGAAAATAAAAAGATGAAAGTGATGAAACTAGAGAAGGAAGGAGTAGAAAGGAAAGAAGAAAATAAATGAAGGAGAATGAAAGAAAAAGGAGATGACGACTAAGAAGAAATATGACAAACGAAGAGGAAGGAGGATAAGAAGAAGGAGAAAACTAAGAAGGGGAAAAAGGAAGGAGGAGGAGAAGAAGAGGAAAAAGAAGAAGAAGAAGAAGAAGAAGAAGAAGAAGAAGAAGAAGAAGAAGAAGGATAATGATATTACTAATGATAATAATACTATAATGATAGAAACAACAATGGTAACAATAATTTAAAAGTGAGCAACAAAGGCACCAATATATGGAAATAAATTACGAATTAATTTGGATTACTATGAATAATAAAGAGAAAAAGAAACTGAAGGAAAGGCTATCACAAGGATTTTGATGGGCTTACTCAGGGGCGCATCACACTGGCTACGCTTGTGATGTCATAATAAAAAGGAAATGTTGCCTTTTTGTCTGTGCGATCCGAGGAAATTTGGAGGAGTTTTAACAAATATTCCACTACAAAGTCATACTGCCGACCCGTTTTATAAAACAAATAATGCGCAGATTTAAATTCGTGATGTTAGTGGCAATGCAGGCACCTCGGGTATTCACAATTATGCAAAAGCACATTGTAAATACCCTCGAGTGCGCTGCATCGCCACTAACACACTCAAATCTGTGCTTTGTATAAAATTCACTTTTCGCATTAGATTTTGGACTATGTAAATAGAAAAAGTGCCCCTATGGTGACCTTTTTTTGTTTTTTAAAGATGGTCTCCACGGCCCCAAAAAGCAGAATCTGAGATGTCTCCATATCTGAACTTGTTTACATTACATATATCTACAAGGGGTCCGCCCACTGACCGAAGGACCGCGAGACCGAAGGCCCGCGAGGCCGACTTTTCTCGTATCGTATTTTCCTTTTCATCACAGATATTGCGCCATCGGTATACAAAATAATTATGTCTCCTTTAGCATGTTTAGTCCCCGTTTTCGGATGCACCACACCTTCAATGAAAAACTTTCCACTGCCCTTTAATTGGAATTGGTCAGAGCGATGTGATATTATAGATTACAATTTGCTATTTTCAGTCTCGCGGGCCTTCAGTGAAGTGGGTTGTCACCATCTACAAAGGCTAATTATTATCAACCCCAGAATGCACAACTGGTCGGCTATGCCGCCCAACTATACGAAAAATTCTAACGTAAGTCGTACCTTCAAAAAATCTGTGCATAAAAGCGCTATGACAAAGAAAGCGCTACACAAAAGGCGCTGTCCTTTTCCCACTTTTTACAAAAATCATTACTAGATGGCAAAGATTATCGGGGAATGGCTGCATATTAATGAAAGCGATAAAATGAAATGGGTCCATGTTAATGTTTTCATCTTACAAGTGTATGCTAATGAACCTTTAAAAAGAATTTTCTTGGTTTCAACACGTTTTCTAAATAAAATATTTAGTACATGCCCTTCTAATGAATGAGAAAATCTGGTTGTTTCAATTCGGTAAAATTAGTGAACTGAAAATCATAATTTGTAAAGAAAAATAGTTTTGTTCCTTAATTGGCTTCAGATAAAGCTTTAAGGTCACGTGCAGATGTCTTAAATGTCAAGTCAGTGGCAGACTTTAGGCTCCCAGTCTTCTGGAGGGTGGCAAGAAGATAAAAAAATTGATCAAAACTACGGTGGTGTGAGACAGCGAGGATGTCAAAGGCTCTGGCTTTAGAAAGAAATTCAGGGGGCAGGGTGGGATAGAAGACATAGTGATGAGCATGGTGGGTGAGGGAATGAGAGAGGGGGGGAGAGAGAGAGAGAGAGAGGATGAGAATGAGAAAGAGGGATGGGATATTAACCATTCAAAAAAATCAAAATACTGATACACATCATAAAACCGACAATCATTTGCAAGTAATAATAACAGTAATAATAACAATAATGATGATAGTAATGATAATTATAACAATAAAATAATAATAACAATAATGATGATAGTAATGATAATAATAATAATAAAATAATAATAACAGTAATAGTGATATCGTCTTATTTACCCAGGGTAGCCACTTCAGCTTTTATTAGCTGCTCTTCCAGCGGGCCCTGCATAACATAATATGTTATTATTATTACCCTTCTCCATTCTTGAATGCTGAGCGCCTGGCTAGAAGGCAGAAGGTCCCATTTTTTAAGTCATTGGTAGTTTGGTATGACTCGGCCGGGGATCGAACCCACGACCTCCCAATCATAGGAAAAGATCATGAAAAGAAATTCACTAGGGTCAAAATCCTGATCCAATTTCCTCTATTTCGAGAAAGCATATCTCTAAAAGAAATCAAGAACATATTTTCTTTCCATGTCGGTATATATTTCCCCAGGGATATTACATACCCCGAGGGCACAGAAATGAAATAGGAAGCGACTATTCCTTTTAATGGTGACTTTCCTCTTGTTTGTCTTGTAATACTATAGTGATGTATTGTCACGTGATAGCAAATCGTCCTTCAACGGTACCTAAATGTACTGTTCAGATTGCAAAAATAATGTGATGTTTTTGTTTTTTGTTATTCTTGCTCTAGTTCTTGTTCCTGTTTTTGTTTTTTTATGTTTTATCTAATCATTAACATGTATGAGTGTCTTTAGAGAAGATCCATAAATATCTTACAAACATGATCGAAGTTTAGATTAGGGGAATGGTTATTGTTCATCGAGGAATATTATGATAAATCTTATTGACGAATAGTCACAGATTGTATCCTCACTAAATGACTAATCATAAAAAGTATTTCATGGAAGTGTTACGTTCCATACACATTATTTTGCTTCCCACGACCTTTCTGTCTGATATGGAGGGTGTTCCACGAAGATGTAAGTTTGACATAACATCACTGCGTAGCTTTTTACCCCAAAGCGACTTCGTGAAACAGATTTAGCCAGCCAAAATGAATCAGGCTTTACACTAAGTTGGACTTAGCGAAATCGCACTTAATTAAGCTTAGTGTGGCTAGATTAAAGTGCAATCGTTGTGGAATATCCCCTTATTTCTTTTTCTTGATTTTAACAAAACTTATAAAGTGATATGCCACGGTGATATAGTAAGTTTTTACCTAAAACCCTGGACCCAATACCAACCCTAATCGTCAACGTAATCATAGACCTAATAGTAGGTCCATGACCTGATCTATATAGTCCGGTTGCAACTTCATGTACGGCATACAGTCTTTGCTGCAATAATGCTTGGAGAAAATGTCCCTGGCGCAAGTGTCGAATTGCAGATTTTGACAGCTTTTATTTTCGAATGCAACAGTACCATTGAAAACCTTCATTTCTTGAGCGCCCTCCCACCACTCTCTCTCTCTCTCTCTCTCTCTCTCTCTCTCTCTCTCTCTCTCTCTCTCTCCCTTCCTCTCCCACCTCTCCCTTCCCAGCCCACTCCATCTCATTCTCTCTCCAGCTCTCGGACGACGTCTCTAGCGTGAGCTATATTCACCCATTAGTGCTTACCACTGATGTTCAGTTACTTCTCTCTCTGATCGATTAGTTGTTCATGATGATCATTCAAAAGTCGACGATAACCCTGAAAATTTCCGAAATGCTTGTCAAGGAGCCCTGGAGGCTCGTTTTGTTCTAACTGCACTCTAAATTTCTTAGATTAGAAATGAATCTAAGGGATTGTGATTATGGACAAATCCAAAATTAGATAAAGGAATTATAATCAATAAGGTTAGTTTCTACTTTTATTAGATTAAGATTTTTAATCGATTTTGGGATTTGTCCCTGATTTATGTCTAAGAAATTTAGAGTGTAAGATATGTGATGTTTATTTTTATACCATGTTTGCTTTATATTATGTACAAAATGCCAAATAAAATAAAAAATAATAAATAGCAAGGTTGCCATGGTTGCCAGTGTTGGTCACGTTTAGACAAAATCCAAATTTATACTCTTCATTATCACATAAGATTATTTTCATTTCTACCCAGGTGATTTAATCTTATGTAATTATTTTATCGGCAAAAAAAAATTGAAATAAAATTTTTAAAATCCCCCAAAATATGAAGTTACTATGGCAATATTGATTGCATGTTTTAGTACGAACCAATGTTCGTTATAGTACTTCGAGCTTTTAAAAAAGAAAGCGGATTTTTAAGTTTTAGAAGCAGACAGTCGAATGTGTTGCTATAAATGTGACATTTTTAGATACTTTTTTAACCCTATACAGCTGTGATTTCGGTATGTATACTATCTGCGTGATATGGGATATGCTATCATATCGTGTATTTTATGCTTTGCACTGCAGGCGATAGACGATACAAGCTGTAGGAGTAGATTTTGAATCAAATTTAAAAGTGGTTGAAATATACACTACCTGTAAAAGACATTGGAAGTTTCTTACAGCCAGCAAGACTATCGTTTTAAATTTAGTAAGAATAGCTCCAGACCCTTTGGTGAAAGGTGTGCCATTATTTTCTCGTAAATCGTCGATTAATTTAGTTCATGATGAACCCCATTCGTGTCGTTTCATTAGCTGCAATTCTTCAAACTTTAATAAAAGAGATAATTATTTCTCCAGGCAGAAGGGCAGACAATGTCCGTTCAAAATGATCACGGACCGGCAGTCTCTTTACAATTTCAAAGTTAAACTTGACTGTTTATATTTAAGCTCTGTTTAGAATTTCACACAAAAAGTTATGAAACTATAAATCGATTTCGTCATTTCGGATATTTATAACATATTGGATGGCTCTGAATGGGATACCAGAGAATATTCCACTCGTTGGGGCCAATATTGCACGAATCGAAGATGAGCGCAATATTGGCCCTAACGAGTGGAATATTCCTGGTATTCCATGAAATAAAGCCATCCAATATGATCATTATTATCTATATCCAACAAGGAAAGGGATTTAAAATTCAATAAATATCATTTCAGCATAAAAAGGGCCCCCATCATACATTTCTTTTGATCACACAAGTTTAACTTACCTCTTTATGACGTCATCAAAGTGTCGTTTGCATTGTGCATTGCGTGTATTGCGTATCCGCGCATTGTAATCCTTATTGCGCATGTTGCACGGCAAATTTTGTACATGAGCCAAAGGGGAATTCGGCGTTTTATACAATATGCGGGGGTGTAACATAAAGAGATTCAATCAATCTTACAATCAGTTGTGTATCTTTAGTACATGGTTTGCCATAGACTTACGATTGATATCAATCGTAATTGATTGTATTTTTTATGTTACACCCCATATTGCACAGACGAATCATGCAGACAAAAAATACGTGTTTTTAATGCGCCGCTAAGGATAATAATTCACAATAGTATGAACCATAGACATATTGCCTAGACGAAAAGCAGCACGCGCGGATATCATACGCGAATGGCATTAGGCCCCGCCTCTTTCGGATCATATTTTGAAGGGGCCAATAAGCATTCGTTATCGCCATGATATGATAAAACTGTTGCATTATTCATATTATTGCGCGTATCATTTTTATTGTGACACTTTAATTAGATTAAATAATGCGCATTTGTTGTGCATTTATTGTGCATTAGCTGCGCATGCGGTAAGCTGATGCGTGTAATGTTTCATAACGCCTAAAATCAAATGCTACTTGTTGGAAGCATCTTACAAAATGAATTATTAATTTTTGATCATGAATATTGATGGTGCTTAGGTCGGCCTTCTAATGGATCTGGACAAAATGGCGGAGCTTTCTACTTCTACTTCTACGTTGATTCTTGGTAGACCGGCTGGTATCTCGCCAAGTTTTTTTAACGTCATATCCGGTGTAAGCTTTAGGGGCCTGGTATCAACTATCGTCTTATATTTCTGAACGCAGTGTAAAGTTTAAACCCAACATCCCTTTTTTCGATATTTTGCGATACTCTTTCGAATCAAACGATATGAAACAAGGATAACAATATCTGTATACCTAAGGAGCATACCAGTTATCTCGATTACAACAACGATTGAAATGATTTAGGCTATGAGGGTAGTTTATCACCCCTTCTCTGTCTCTCTTTCTCTCTCTCTCTCTCTCTCTCTCTCTCTATTTATCTATCTTTCACTGACTCTCTTTGCCCTGCCTTGCCCTGCCCTCCCCTTCTCTCTCTTCCTCCCCTTTCCCCTCATTCCCCCCTTTCCCCTCAGTCGTTCCCCCTTTTTAATCTCCTTTCTCAACTCAGTCTGCCTTTTTTTAAGGACGAAGCGAAAGCAGTGGTAGAATTCTCCATTTCTTCCGAAATCACAGTGATGTATTTTTTTAGCTAGGCCAACCTCAAAGGTAAATGATGAGCAATCTTGATATAGGCAATCCCCTCATTGATCACTATCATCTGATGTTGGACTTCTGAAACTTCTCATGCTGGTGGTTTTATTGTAGCGGTGGAATCATATCGTATTTTCAGTTTTGACTTCGGACTTAAATGTAGATTATTATGGCAATTTTTGTCTCTTTCTTAGGTTCATAGTGGAAATTGTATATCAAGGAATCATGATTTCATATTTTCAATCAAGTAAATCAAATGAAACATTTAAGCGCAGATACCAATTGGACAAACATTCATTGTTAGTAAAAGAATATCTGTTCTCATTTTCCTTTATGTAATAATTTTCTAATGTTATTCCTTGTACTCTATAATCATTATATCATATGTTATTCAAATGTATGTATTTTACAAAAGTAATGTTATATTTTCATGTACTATGATTTTTATATATGTTATTATTCTTCCTAGAGGGCGTACTTGGAAAGCACATTATTTCACTACCCTCTATTTTAAATAAAACTTTAATGAATGAATAAATCCATAAATAAAAAGGAGCCTTTTAACATCTGGAGAGTTACATGGCCAATATCATTTCCAAGTATGAACGGCAAGACAAAAATGCAAACATGGAACAGGTGAAATAATCTCCGAAAGTGACATTAATTCATTAATGACTTTGGCGTCATAATTTGTTAGCTAATCCACGTAGTGCATTTGCCTACGAATGTAAAGGGTTATTCTCCAGCTGAAAGAAGTCGGAATATCCTCTGCAGCAGCTATATTGCTCTTCATGAACTCAAAGCAAAGCAATCTGTCGAGAAAATGTTTTATAGCTTTATGAACTACATGAACTTAAATGACAAACAGAGAAATCCCGTCCCTAAAAAGTGAAAACACATTAGATTGAGCTACAGCTGAATGTGTCATTGTGTCCGCTTGCCAGATCTGTTGCCCCGACGCTGCCCGATTCGAACCTTTCAAGTTAGCAAAGTTATTATCAACGGTTGGAATAAACTGAGCAAGGATATATTTACATCATGTACATTGAAAGGGGTAATCTTTTTTCAAATCTTATTGTTTATCCTCCCAAGTACCCATTCGAAACAAAACAAAAACAAAAACAAAAACAAGAAGAGGGATATATTCTTTGTGAAGTTGATCTCCTCAGCAATTCGGGAAATTAATTGGGACAAATCTTCATTACAGGTCCCTCGGATAGGACTTAAAGCACTTCGTCCCTTGTTGTTTAAGCATTTACAAGCTTTCTTCATAGTAGGGTGAAATAAATCCATCTTTAGCAAGAAAAGTATAGCCTTATCTTTCATTGATGATTAATGTCAACACGACTAACAACACGACTAACAAGCTTATCTCGAAAAAGACCTATGCGTGGATAGATACGAAGAAGACAGATAGAACTTTGCACTGATTTCTTTTTCTGTCCGCGGATTAAATTCCACATGTCACTCAGTTACTTTCATATCTATCCACGCGGCAGAAAATCGACCTTTCTCTATTGCACGTGGCCTGGGCATGCATATCCTAAGAGAAAAATCAGACTGTCTGCGTTACGTTTCCAAACACGGAGTCATGAAACATACTCCCATAAAATGAGAGGGGAAAAAAAGAGCCACATGACAATATTTGTCTGTTTGTTTGTTTGGGGTTAATAACCATATACTTCATGTACAAGCAGTGAGGGCGCCTTGGGGTGTGGCGAGCCACTTGTCATATTATAGTATACGAAATTGCATGGTAAAAAGTGAGTCCGAGAAATTGGTCGTGTTGATATTTCGTTTGGTTTTATATAATCCCTTTCTTTCTTTTCCTCTCTTTCTCTCTCTCTCTCTCTTTCTCTCTCTCTCTCTCTCTCTCCCTCTCTTACTTTCCCTCCATTCTGTTTTTGATGACCAGTGGAATACTATAATTATGATCTTTCTCCACCACTGGAGCCACGCATCTACATTTACATCGTTGATAAGAAAAAAAGTAGGAATAATGCTTAATAGCAAGATTTTCCGAGTTGTTTTTACTGTTTGCTCACTTGCTTGTGTGCTTGTTTGCTTGCTTGTTTGTTTGCTTGGTTGCTTACTCGCTTGATTGCTTGCATGTTTTTCTTTGCTTTGTCTCCTATTCACTGAAAGATTTCTCGAGGGGAAAATGCAATAACTATTAAAAAATCCTGGTTCCAATGCCTGAATTCATGATTATCTAATAGCAATGACAAGATAATGGTGCGTACAGCCATCCCATGATTCATACGACTGTACAGTCAGATAGTTTTGAATCGTACTCACACTTGATAATGTCATATTAAGCACATCTATTTGGCTCCACATAAATCATAATGCATTAGTGCTTTTTCATCCATTACATTTTTCAGGGAGCATGTACCAGGCCCCTTGGAGCCGGGGGTGCTGGAGATGCTGCAGCACCCCCAGAGGGCTATGGGTGCTGTAGGTCCTGCAGCACCCCCTGATTTAGCCCGCAGTGTATTTTGATGTCAAAATAACACTTCTTTCTTAGCAAGAAGTTTCAAGGAGCTTCTATTTTCGGCTCGCCGCTCGCTTCGCTCGCTCTCAAAATTTAAAAGCAGGGTGGTTCATAATCTAGAAGAAGAATCATTCCCTCCTCCCCCCCAAAAAAAAAATAAAATAAAAATAAACGCTTCGTGGCTAAATATTCCATTAAAATAATGAAAATCTACATCTGCCATATTGCTTGAAAATAATTTCCTGTGTTTTGTGTGTGTGTGTTGGGGGGATACTTGGATTAAACTTAGAATACAGCATAACTGTCGGCAAATTTAGGTCTTACACCCCCCCCCCCCCCTTAATGTTGCCTCTAATACTGAAACGTTGGTGCGGTAACCTAACGTGTGCTCAGGGGCTCAGCACCCTTGTGAAAAATCGTTCTCAGTGGCCTCCGGGCTGGTATTCGGAAAATTGTTTTATCTTTTATCTTATTTTAACTGTCATAGCAATCAGAAATATGGTACGCCACTGGCTTACACTCCGCACTCTTGATTTGCGTGCTGGTCCATGGGCGCAATTTTGCGCAGTTCAAACCAATCACAAGTTCGCCTTCAAAATTTGTTATGACAATTAAAACAGTGAAGATAAGATAGAAGATAGAATAATTTTCAGAATACCGGCCCTGGCATATAATATACGTTGAGGTAATAATGCCGTCAAAGTTACCACGATGGACGCTCATTCAATGCCCATAAAATATCCTTTAGCATCTCACCCCCTCCATAAAGTAGTTACTAGGTTATCGCATTCCCCAATCAAATACAATTTGTAGCGCGACCTTGTGGAACTTTGATATTTGTGTACTCTAATTGTTTCATTTTATGTATATAGTTATCATTGCTTTACGTCTTAAAATGATTTTGTATTACTGATTCCATTATTGTTATTTTGTTGTTTTTTTCTCATAACATGCTAACTCAGCGGTGTGATGGGGGGTCGTTTTGCCCCTTTCCCATTTGGATCCGTCCATGTGCATAATGCTAATTGGGAGCACTATGCATGGTATAGTGATGAGGGCTCTTGCTTCTAATAGGAATGATCCTCTGTTCGATCCTTCTCCGGTGCTTACATCCTCGGACAAGGTGTTTTGCCTATATTATGTTTTATTCGACGCAGATGTAATAAAATACCTGACAGTGCCTGGGTAAACTCCAGGGCCCGCAGGAAAAGCACTGGGTGAATAAAACCCAATTATCA
>CM057158.1:24998462-25229461 GCA_029962745.1 Echinometra lucunter
CAAACCCCTTATACTCCTAAAAAGTTATGTCCCCGGGCGAAACGCGGCAAAGAATATATTGAATTTCTTCCCCGATGAGAAATTGACACGACGTTTGAGAAGGGATAGAATGCGAAGAAAAAGGGAAAATATCGCTTGAAAAACAAATTTGTCTTGATTGAATCGAACAAGATCTTTTCCGAGATGTTCTTTCTTTCGCGCCGACTTACCCGACGAAGATGCGTCAAACCACGCGAACGAGGCAATGTATGTCTGCCAAAGAAAATTATATCATCAATATTCACATCAGCAAGTTCAGTGTGAGCGCTCTCGTCCTCTCGAATGAGGCAGGATGAAAGAAAGAAAAGACATCAGTTTTCCTTCCAAACCTGCAATGACGAGGAAATCTAGTCAAAGTGCAAAAGTAAGTACTTGGTGATTTTAACTGAATGTGTCTATTGAGAAAGCCAAACACTTTTCAGTGGTAAAGTTCGTGCTATGTAAACAATAGGTTGTTCTTGTTCGTCATGTTGTTGCTTTATGCGCTGTGTCGTTCGTTGGCAGAAATGCAAACCGATGATCTAAAAAAGCATTTATCTAAATGTCTATCACTTCAATGAACAACTAATGAGACAAAGATGTAGGAAGGCCTTCCGCTTGATCAACAAATCGAACACTGTATGATGGCTACTGAAGAATAGTCATGGGTCTTGCGCTGATTTGATTATCCAAGAAAGAGGGCATCCAAGATGAATATGGAGAAGGCATCCTTTCCTGAATGCGCTCTCACAAAAAAATAGAGATTGTTTTCGGATCCAGAATCAATACAGATCAATAGTTTTGCTTCTTGATTTTCTCCCTCTTGCTCTTCCTCTACTAGTTGATCATGTTATTAAAAAAATGCGATGACAAACTCGAATCTATCGATGCTTTCCCCAGATGAAAGATTAGTTGTGATCCAAACAACGTTCCACATTTCAACGGTCTAGATGCCAGAAAGATCCATTCTGCTGCGCAGTAGGATATGAGTTACCTGAGAAGCGGTCTTCTACAAGCCAAAAGAGATTGGTATACTTCAAAACTATTTCTTTGCTGGCGAATATAAATTATTTTTTTCAACATGTACAATAATCGAGAAAAATCGAACATCACCTTTACAACATCCGAAAATATAACCATTTGGATATTAGAGTCCAAGCGATTCACACATCACTGCTGCAGATTTCATGTGAAATGCAGCTTCACTAAGTGCATGATCTCCCATTTAGCGTTAAGGAACATCTCTCTTTCGATCGGGCAATATTGCAAGGGGCAGTGTGCTCACCTTATACACACAAGTCATGAATAAAGGCGGACAGATGGAGTTATGGTAAACCTCACAATCAAAGAATTAATCAGAGCACAGAATTTAGTTCAAGGCCTTGGTACAAGAGTAGGTGCTAGTAACGAATGACGTGGTCAGACAAGTTATAAAAACCAAAACAACACAACGCGTGAGAAATATTAAACTCGGTACAGACGATATCAGCAACTCTACAGAGTGTCTTTTGCAAAAAAACAAAACAAAAACAAAAACAAAAAACGCACGAAACGAGCGGGCTTTTATTATTATTATTTTGGAGAGAGAGGGGGGGGGGGATTGGCAGATCACGTGTTTGTGAATGAGCTTATAGGGTAAACAAACCAACATAACAAATAATAATGTATTATATGAATTAAATAAATGGAAAGAGTGTTGCGCGACTGTATGAAAATTATTTTCTAGAAATTCATTGACGTAGACATTAACATAATAAGAGAAGAAAACATAAAACTGGAAAAGGACAGATTATTATCGTTACCTTCCACAGAATGGCTTCCAGACACTAATAAGAGACTAATGAGCTTTTTTCTATCCACTGTTACCTTGAAAAGAATTATATTGGAAACATAAGGATATGCACGAATAAAGCTGACGCTTTGAATTCGTGAATAAATAATGCACTATCCGACATGAAAGTTTACCACGTGATCACGCTGTCTACTGAAGATAACAAAATATATTGAACTAGCGACAAAATACGCTCAGGGAATTCCTCTCAGTATGGAAACATGACATCTCTCTCTCTCTCTCTCTCTCTCTCTCTCTTGCAAATGACTTGATACCGAAATTAATTAAATGCAATAAGGAATTTCATTTACCCTCCTGCAGCGAGAATACACGCAAAGAATAAAATGGTTAGAGAGAGCTATACCTGCAGTATTACAGTGTGCATATTTTTTTCTGTTACTCGCTATCCGAGAAACTAAAAAAAATCAGGAGGTGATCCGACTGAGCCGATAAAATTATTGCCATCAGGTCGAGATTAATACTGGCCTAGATTACCGCGGTTCAATGGCCCAGTGGGCTGTTGTTATGAGGAGCAGAAGACAGTGATTGTGAGGGATAAAACTATACTGCTCTATCGTCATGATCGTGTATATGAGTGTGATCAGTTTGTCACGGACGGACATTTAAAAAATCCCAACTTTGAAGGCCTGCAAAAATTAAGTGACAAGGTATCATGGATTAGTTTATGGTTTGTCATGAAAAGCATCACTAAGTGTTCTGAAAAGTACATGAATTTGGTTGTCATGGTTTCCTATTCAAATGCAAATCAAAGAAAAGTTCAGTGTCACGGACGGACAAGATAGAAATTAGGTGTGTGACCTTTAGTACTCATTTGCCATTTCTATCCAAATAAATTGACCTTGTCAAATATTTTCAAGTACAAATGTTAGTTACATAAATTGGCCTCCCTATAATCCATTTAGAATTTGAAATCGAACCCTTGATTTTGAAGGAGAGGTCAAGAATGGTGTCACGCACGGACAATTTTTGCTAAAAATAGCAATTTTTAACAACACCCTTGCTGAAAATGGTTCGGTTCAAAGAAGTTCCCATCTCAGAACTTTCTAAGGAACCATATACAAACAGTTTGACATACAATATAGTTGGGTAAAGTCTCTTAACACAGCATACCATAAGTTGTCACGGACGGACAAAATGTTCCCCTTAACTGATCACACTCATATGCAAAAGGGTTAGACCCATTCGCAGAAAGCTGTCGGCAGACGTGTTTGAGCATGCGCGATTGCATGGAGAATGTAGGGCTTCGCTGATACCTTTCGATGGCGCGATGGTATTATCAAAGAACCCGGAACGGCATCTTTGGCATTATTAAGAGTGGTATAGGCGGGTCACGTGGGTGATTTTTGCTGGAAAATGTGCCCTGGGAAGTGAGTCATCAGCGTCATGTTTACTATCTTCTCCTGCAGTGCCATATCCAGCATAATGCACCAAGTCCCCCCCCCCCCCCCCCCCTCTTTTTTAGAAAACAAAAAGTGTTTCTAGTTGCATGCAGTGTAGGTACCCTGTAGGTAGTCATTAATTATTTTCGTATCAGCGCTGGCACGTTCCCCTCCCCATTTTGCATCCCAAGTGGAATAACCTTATAAGTACACAACCTATAGATATGTCATCCATTCCAGATTTGAAAGTAAAAGGCCTTGAAATCACTTCTATTATTCTTGTTTTCTTGTCAGAATTTTCCTCAGTGCTTTGCCTCAGTCATGTAAGTCACGGAGAAACCCACAGATCTGTATAAAAAGATTCTTTTCATACAGATCAGTTGGAGAAACCCTTCTACAATTACAAACACATCGAAAGATAGCCCATGAAGGCTACCATAAGATACTAAATCAAAACTATTTTTGTCCCAATTTAAAGTGTAAACATACACATGATACATGTAATACAAGTGCCTTGCATGTCGTGAAACGGCTCACAAAATTATGCAGACATAAACACCAACACAAAAAGAAAACAGACTGTATAAAATAACAGTAATCTCTTGAAGTCACTTAATGTCCTTTCATTAACTTTAAAATGAAAATAAACTATAATATCCAACCACGTTCATTTCACAATGAAAATAACACTCCTACCTATTATGACAGTGCAGGGGAGGCACCAGGGTATAGGGTCAGGATGACCCACATGTGAGTGTATTTACCATTTAAATGAACAAATAGGGCTATTATAGTTGCATGACCCTGCCCTCTCTTCCCGATATTCTTCTTTCTTCTTCTTCTTTTCTTCTTCTTCTTCTTCTTCTTCTTCTTCTTCTTCTTCTTCGTTTTATCACTTGAAAAAATCACAGGGGCGGCCTCCCCATGCCCCCTGTAGCGCCGCCCCTGTGAGTATGTCTGAAGGGGCGTTCTCCCTATCATGACCGAAATGATTTTCTCACTAAAAGTTCCCTGTTTATAATATCCTGAGGGGAAACTGAACGGTCCTAAGGCCCAGGAAAGAACGTGTCAGAGATATTCTGAACGGGATGCCTTATTATTTTTTAATCAGTTTCATCCCCGTCCCCCCCCCCCCCCCGGTACTAATTTCCCCCACGGGAATCCCTTTGGGGTCCCAGGGTCCCGAAACAGGGATTACGTGGTACCATTAACCCCATTAAGTCTTGATTTTCATTTTCCTTTTTTTTCTTCTTCTTCTTCTTCTTTTTTAAACTATAGTATGTGGGAGCCTAGCCATACCCATCCTCCCCCGGGACCGCCTATATTTGTCTCCAGTGCTACTATATACAGAACGAGTCATTCTGCAAACAAGAAGGGTAGACCGTAGTGCTTCTATTTCATGAACCTCAATGAAAGATATCTGAGACAATATCTATTGACTCAGGGCTTGACTGCAAATATACATGTATAAACGACCTCAAAGTGCTTGATACAAAATAGAAAATAGTTTGCCATTAGTTAGCTTTCCTCGCTTGTAAAGCAGAGCCTGATTAAATGAGGAATATTTTTCACTCTAAAACTACATGTTTACTTGAAATGTGTTAATGTAAATCTATAAGTTGAGAGATTTCGGCTAAAGGTATATATATATAAGCCAACAAAAGTCAATGAGAAGACTTGACTCAATAATGCATTGTTAATTGCCAATAAATAAGAATTTTTTAAATCAAATTTTTGGATTGAATTTGGATTTTTGGATTTTTAATCCCAAATTTGGATTAAATAAATTCTTATTGGCAATTAACAATGCATTATTGAGTCTCTTGTCAATGACTTTTGTTGGGTTTTTTTTGTTTACTTATGCCAATACGTGGACTATTTCAAGATATATATACATATATATATATATATATATATATATATATATATATATATATATATACATACATACAAGTTGAATATAGAAAGTTATTCTGCGCCGGTTTTGATAGATATAAATGGACAAGACGAAATAATGTAGAATTTTAAAAAAAACGTAGAGATGTAATTATTTCCACTATTTCGGGCATGTATAGCCCTTTGTCAAGGAATGACAACAATTTATTGAGCGTCAACAAAAGCAAACAAAACATACAGGTTGACTTGTTTTTCAGGCCGACTTAAAAAGTAGGTCCAGGCTGTTATAAAAATGCAAAAGATTAGATTTTTTTTTCTTTGTAAATGGGAAAAATAAATGCAAAGTTCATTATCCTATTAATATAGGATTTCAGTTATTTCTTCCATTCTGCTGATTAAACATGTGTATCTATTTCACAATGTTTATTTGGGGTTGCCATATTTTCAAGCAAATTGCTTATAATGGCAGTCCTTCTTCCGCAAATTATTTTATGTTTAATGAATTACAATAATTTGACAATTTTATCATTTCTTGTTTGTTTTTGGAAAATGATCGTTACAAATACTGGCTAGTTTATGATTCATTTTCAAAAAGTACTTTTGTATTTCATGTTACCGAAAAATGATGTACATGAATGCAGAAGAAAAGAAATCAAGTCAAAAACTTATTTGCTTTATACTAACCTCACATTAGTTTGAGTGTGTCTCTACTTTCGTGCATTTCATAAACGCCAAACAAGGCTGAAAAAGAAGAGGATTCCTTTCGACATGGACTCAACACTGATCAATGATTTGCTTAAAATTCCCTCTTTAACAAGTGAGAAGACCTACATTATTAAGAGATTTTATTTCTACTCCAGGTTTTATAGTGTAAAAATTACAAGTTTGTCTCATTTCATGAAAAAAAATACCAGCAATGTAAGAGAAATTAAAATGTGAGGCACGAGAGACCGTAACGACATCCTTTGAAAACAATATCTCAGAAAAGCTAGCTTATAATAAAAGTGAAAGTATATAGAAAACATCGATGATGGAATGACAAGGTATTTGTTACATTCAACATGTGAAGATTTTGAGTATCATGTCAAAAACAGAAGGCAAGATTCCTTGAAAATGATATAAAGGGACCAAAAAAGAAGAAACTAATGATAATACTTTATCAATCAAAAATACAGATGTCATAACATAATTAAGAGTATGAAAACAAATTGAAAGACTTACCTGCAAGCATTAAGGTCAAGATGTGCATGCTAGAATCTTCTGGTTAATCAAGGGATGCTTTGGTTCGATCATCATCGGTTTGAGCCAAGATTTGCTCAGTCCCGCCCGGTACCTAACGTGTACAGTACATTTTTTGCTCACCTATTTTTTGTTGAACGTTTATTAAACGTGTTTAAAAAGTCCAATTCCAAATCATTTTGAATGAGCAAATAAAAACACTCTTCTTCAACAAATGTAGAATCGTTACCAAATTTCTTTTTTTCCGATGTCCAAATGAACAAATAAACACATTCTTCTACAAAAAATCAGTCGGTTGATATCATAAATGAAATATATATTTCGTTCCCAGCAAACACAAAACGTTTTCAGAACGTTAACAAAAAGTTTTTTGTAACGTCCGCTACGTCTTCGTCTGGAAAAAAAAAACACGTTCTTACAACGTTTTTAAAACGTCTTAAGATTTTCTGCAGGTCCTTAGACTGGAAAGTAATCGATCATGATTCATGAATATTCACAAAAGACTTAGAACTGACCAAAATCATAATTTTAAAAGGACAAATGGCAATCTATTTTGGCCTTTCTGTAATGCAAAATTCTATATTGCAAAAATAATGCAAAGCATTGATTGTAATGCCAAAAATGCAATTCGAAGAGGTATTCCTGGGTCTAAATTAAAAAATTGTAATCGTCAACTATTTTTAACGGTCATTGCAATCTGATCCCTATATATAGAAAGACTTGATAAGAGTTCAGTATATAGGTTTAGGATATAGGATAGGACAGAATAGGATATAGACACAGAGTTGCTAGGATAGAATAGGATATAGGCACAGAGTTGTTAGGATTACAGGAGGACTATTAGTATCATAGAACATTAAGAGGATTCTACTGAAAAGAGCGTCTCTTCAGGATAATTTTTTTTAAAGATCATAATTATCAAAGGTTTTCTGGACATTCTTAAAAGATTCTTACAAGGTTTCTAAACATTCTTAAAGGTTTTCTGAACGTTCTTAAAAGGTTTTCTGAACGTTCTTAATAGGTTTTCTAAAGGTTCTTAAAAGGTTTTCTGAACGTTCTCAAAACGTTTGTAAAACGTCTAAAGGTTTTCTGCAGGTCCCTTAACTGGAAAGCAAATGCATAAACGGTTTTTATTTTTTTAACGTTTAGAAAACGTTTTACAAATGTCCTATAAAACGTTTTGTGGACGTCTGCAGAACGTCCACAGAACGTCTATAACGTCCAAAAGGTTTTCAGCAGGTCCTTAAAAATTTTGAAAAGTTTTTTATTGTTTTTTTTTAACGTTTAAAAAGCGTTTTTTTAACGTCCATTTGAAATGTTTTAAATATGTCGAAAACCTTCCACAAAAAGACGTTCTGAAAACGTTTTGACAAAACGTTCAAATAACGAACTTGGAATGTTTCAAGAACGTTCAGAAAACGTCCAATTGTTAGCTGGGATACTTCAGAATACTTCAAATTACATGATAGCAAAGAACAGGAATCTGGATGAACAAAGAAATTTTGTCCCTTATGAATATTAGAGAGAGAAACGCAGCTTACAAGAAAATGAAGAAAAACGCGAAAGACCAAACGCTCTCTAAATCATATCGAGCATTACGAAATTTAGTTCAAAGAAAAGTAAGGAAGGCCAAGCTCGAGCACTTGCAAAACCTGATTGAAGAAAACAAACAAGATTCGAGGATATTATGGCAGAATTTGAAAAGTTTAGGATTAACAAATAAGAAAAGTAGAGATCAAGAGACTGTCATAAGTGTCGATGGTCAATATTGTGTCACGATAAAGTGACTATAGCCAATGAATTTAATTCATATTTCACAAATGTTACTGCCAATTTAGTTAACAAACTACCTCCATCCAATAATATTTTCAATGCAGATAATGACTCTGTTCGGGGGTTTTACGAAGAAAAAGGTGTAATCGAAGATAGCTTTGAGCTATTACCAGTTAGTGAACAATTTGTGTACAATGAATTACGTCAATTAAACGTATCAAAGAGAACGGGCTTAGATCTGATTCCCGCTAAATTTTTAAAAGATGGTGCAAAAACATTATTCAGGCCTCTGTGTTTTATAATCAATCTATCTATTTTGATAAGTACTTTTCCTGATGATATGAAAATAGCTAAAGTGAAACCACTGTACAAAAAGAAAGACAAGACAGATGTAGGAAATTATAGACCAATTAGTGTTTTAAGTGTAGTTTCAAAATTATGGAAAAATCAAATTGAATGATACTACGAAGAAAAAAAATATTATTTATGATTTTTAGTCTGGCTTTCGTCACGAATATTCGACAGAAACAAGTTTAATTCACTTAACAGATTTTGTGAGGACTGATATCTCACATGGGCACTTAGTTGGTATGGTGCTTCTTGACCTGCAAAAAGCCTTTGATACCGTTAATCACGAGATATTATTGAAAAAAATACAAATAATGGGATTCAGTAAGGCGAGTTTAGCATGGTTCAGATCATACCTATCCAATTGACACCGGCTGGTAGCAATTCATGATATTCATGCCAAACTACTACCAATAACATGTGGAGTTCCACAAGGGAGTATTCTTGGCCCAATCCTCTTTACGAGTTATATCAATGATATGTGTATTTGTGTAAATAATTGTAAACTACTATTATATGCTGATGACAGCGTATTACTTTATTCAAGTTCTAACCCAAAATCCGTTGAGGAAAAACTGATCAGTGAAGAGCTGTCAATATGTGTTGATTGGATGACAGACAACAAGCTTTCTTTACACTTGGGTAAAACAGAAAGCATTTTGTTTTGTAGCAAAGGTAATGCTAAAAAATCAGGTGATTTCAAAGTAGCCTACGAAGATCAAATAATTCAGAGAAAAGAATCTGTAAAGTACTTGGGCATCGAATTAACCAGCCAGGTTTCTTTTTTTATCTCTAGTAGAATCTATAGTAAAAAAAAAAAAAAAAAAAAAGGTCAATTCCCGTTTGAAATTTTTGTACAGATACCAAAATTGCATGCATTTACATGCAAGGCGTATATTATGCTTTGCTCTTATTCAGTGTTTATTTGACTATACTAACGCTACGTGGTATAATAATTTAGGCAAGTCAGATCAAAAGAAACTGAAAATCGTTCAAAATAAGATGGTAAGATTCATTTATTGTTTAGGCCCAAGAACGCACGTTAGCTATAACGAGCTCTCAGCAGTCGGCTTACTTGATGTCAGTCAAAGATCAAAACAACTTATTCTGCACCACGCACACAGAATATATAACTCGAGGGCAAATCATTATATTGGCCGCAATTTTAATCTTGTTACAGACTTAAATAATTATGATACAAGATATAGTCAATATAATTTTATCTTCCCGAACGAGTAGGCAGTATTGGCAACTGCTTTTATTTTAACGCAATCAAATACTGGAATTCTCTCCCCAATAATATTAAAGCAGTTGAAAACTTTGCACACTTTAAAAGACTACTAAACACTGCTAAAAGAGTTCCTATCAATTGAGTCTAAGAAAAAAGAAACAAGTGACATGATTTACACAATTGTATGATATGTTTTAGACTTACAGATCAGTATAATTTTCTCTGACTTACCGATATCATATGTATCATTTCGTTCTTTGGTGTTGATTTTTTTTTTCGTTTTAAATGTGTTGCTGTTAAACTCCTGTAAATATGTTTCATGATGTATATAGTTCTAAATACTTACCAGCCACGTTACCAGCAGTCAAGTTGTAGTTCTCTTTAGGACCCCATTGTAAATAAGCTTTCGAGCTTTCATGGGTCATCCTGTCAAGCTTTAATGAACTTCTTGTATACCATTTGCTTTTTACCACTATGTATCTGAACTTTAAATCAAATCAGAGTAGAGTCACCATCAGACTTACTCTTAGATTTCTGTTTGTAATTCTTATGTTCGAGTTATACACCTTTATACATCACCTAAATAAATGTTACACCTTATCCTTTAACTTTGAGTCTTTGTGTCTTCAATGTACATGTTCTCTGTTGCTGGACGGTTGAACTAAACACTAAATCCGATCCCAACACGACAATACCATGGTAAATTTACCATGGATCCATTGTAATAAGGTGGTAATTTGAAACGCACTTACCATGGTTTTACCATGGTTTTTAAGGTGATTTTATTGTGGTAATACCACAGTAAAAGCATAGTTTTGGCCGTCATTTTACTATGGTAAAATCACCATCAATTAATCCTATGGATTAAATCATGGTTTTACAATGGATTTGTACCATGGTAATTCCATGGAAAATTTACCATGAATCCATTGCAATAAGGTGGTAATTTGGAACGCATTTACCATGGTAAAACCATTGTAAGTGCGTTCCAAATTACCACCTTATTACCATGCCACAAATCCATTGTAAAACCATGGTTTTACCTCGACAAAATTTCGTGGTAATTTTTTTATAAGGGTGATTACGTCTTACTTTCATTTCGCGCAGGGTAGTAGGGTAAGTTATGTGAAGTGGACTCGAAAGTTGTTTTTTTCTTATTTTGTTGAAATATAAATAAATATAGATAATACACACACACACAACACACACCCACCCACACCCTCACTCACACACTCACATACACACACACACCCACACACACACACACGTATACCGAAAAAATATCTGAACATCCGGGTTTTCTTTTGGGGGGGACGCACTATATTTAAAGGTGTCTATCTATCTATGATTTATTGAGTTTGAGTTCTGAGTTTTGAAATGACAAGATAAAATCCATAGAGATACATATACTAATTCCCCGGGACTAATTCCCAATTGGACTATATCTCTATGATAAAATCTCACCGCTGACGTCGCGCAGCTTCTTCTCCCCTCTCTAAGCTAATTCCATTTCTAGATCTATGCATCGGCGCCGGCCGATTGCATAATAAAGTGACGTCACTCGATTGATTGAGTAACCAACTTGAAAACGAAGTGATTGATCTCAAGGTGAAATCATGAATTTGCTGGTCAATCATGCCAGCAGTCGTGCAGGAATCTCATATTCAGCTTGTGCCAGAATGTTATCCAGCTCCAGCTCGCCACGAAACATGATTGTTGTGGTAGGTAAGTGAAGAAAACTGGAGACATAATCAGCTTCGGTCCTAACCCTGCGGCGGCGGAGCCCGGTACTTCGGTCCCAGATACCGTACCTAACGTTACATCTACATAATGCCATGGTAAGGCAGTGTATACAGCCACACGCGTGTGTCTTTACCTTACAGCCACTCGCGTGTGGTTGTATCCACAGCATCGACATGAGGATACAGCCACACTCAACTGAATTCCCACTTATGCGCCGCTACAGCTATCGCTAGTGTGTATGTATGCACTGCACAAGCGATGTGTGTGTGTTGCCAAACCCCAAAACTTGGATCATCACAGTTTTATCTCTCGATTTCACTTATTATACAAACAATATTTTCACTTCATTCTCACCTGGTCAGCAAGCAGGTGAATATAGTAGATTATTACCTGAATGAGGCATTTTGGAGACAAGATATAAGAGCTTATTTTTTCTGTCTAATTGTTTCACTGAACACAAAATACGTCACAATGGTTCAGCCAGGGCTCAGCTGCATGACTAGGGTAATAATATTCATATTCCCCTCCTCTGCGAAATTTGTCATTTTCCTATTGCGCCTCTGTACTAAATTATCGGTCCATAATATCCATATTCCACCTTTCTTGTATAAGCGTGCATTTAGCAAAGTGCAAACACGCAGTATTGTGTACGCGATAGAGGTTAAAAACAATGGATACGCGAGGTAACCATTTACGTCACAATCGCTTAGCCAGGATTACATACCTGCCTGAATAAGCTGAAATCAGAGGGACGGACAGGCAATTAGCAGACATGTTTGTCATTACTACAAAATGATAGGCTTGAATTATGCATCATCCTATAGCTGTAGGTAATAATAATTATATTGACTGGCTCTACTTTCGGGGAATATCGAAAATGTTGCCCTTAAAAGATCCATATTGCCCTCGTCTTTGACTCGGGGACAATATGATTCATTTTGCGGGCAACATTTTCGATATTCCCCTCAAGGCCAGTCAATATAATATAAATATTGTTTGTATTTCAGTGAATTTCAAGAGATAAAACCTTCGTGACGATCCAAGTTTTGGGGTTTGGCAACACACACACATCGCTTGTGAAGTGCATACATACACACTAGCGATAGCTGTAGCGGCGCAGAGTATAAGTGGGAATTCAGTTGAGTGTGGCTGTATCCTCTGTGCTGTGGATACAACCACACGCGTGTGGCCGTAAGGTAAAGACACACGCGTGTGGCTATATACACTGCCTAATGGTAATGCCGGATTACGGTAATTCTGCTTTAAAGTTGGCAATGCAAACGCGTAGTTGAAGGAGAATGGAACCCAGGCATCAGTATGCTTTTAGAGAATAGAGATGAACAAGAAAGATAAACAGTGAAAGTTTGAGCAAATTCGGACAATCTGTTCAAGAGTTATGAATTTTGAAAGTTTAAGTAAAGCCCTATCATAGGGATCCTAACTGTTAGGCTTGGGTTTGCAACTTTGCCAGCATCTGTGAAGTCATCGTGGACAACTCTCCATTCATTTTGTGTATGATTTTTCAAAAAAATTGATTTATTTGAAATTTCGAGTCAGGAATCAATACAATTTTTCCCAAAATGCTTGCAGAATAAAGTAAATCAAAAGAATCTTTATTTTTCTGGAAAATGCAGAAAATGTTAGATTCTGTGCACAAAATGAATGGAGAGTTGTCCACAATGACATCACAAATGCTGGTAAAGTTGCCAATTCAAGGATCCATATAATAGGGATTTGCTTAAACTTTCAAAATTCATAACTCTTGAAGAGATTGTCCGATTTTGCTCAAACTTGCACTGTTTATCTGTCTTGTTCATCTCTATTCACTAAAAGCACACTGATGCCTGGGTTGCATTCTCCTTCAAGTTACGAGGTCGGCTCTTATACATGTACAGATACAAGCTTATCTGAAGATAAGCTTGTAGGCCATACTGCATTATAGTTATTATGTTGGAATAGGCTTCAATAGCTTTTGTGTGTCAGATGATAGTGATAGTATCACTATCATCAGGCGGTTTGGCTTGCTACTGCTAGATCATTCATGAGAAGAAAATAATTATTTAAAATTTCAATTTCAACTCTGAATTCCCAAATTCGTGGCACATTAAGAGTTGAAGAGCCCTGAATCAGAATTCGATAATCTAGCAAATTTCAGAACATTATTTCAGAAGACATGCCTTATGCAGCCAGGTTGTTATCTGCAGAACACTCACATGATTCAGTCCCTCATCAGCATGGGCCCGCTGCGCTTCCAGCGAGGCTGGGGTATGTTGGGCTTAGCCTGGAGGCTCCTGGAGTGTTTTAAAAAACCAAAACAAAAAAAATGCTAGCACTACTTACTCTCCATGGAGCCTGGCATTTTTCCCTATCTTGCTAACATAGTAGACATTTCGCCACTTCGAAACAACCCCTGTAAAATCACTTTCCCATGGGCCAACACTACCAGTCTTGTACTATCGGCTGTGCCCATAACGAACCCGAATGACAATTGGGACTAAAAATTTGACATCCGAAAAAGAAAATTTAGACATAAATTTATCGGAGGGAAGCTGGTAAAACCTTACCACTGTTTACGTTTCCCTACCATCCATTGTAATGCAGATTGAAAATGGCGACTATCTTGCACATGCGCATCGATGCGCATCGATGCGCAACTAGCTATAGGTGCGAGCAATCTTGCAGATGTTTTTACGAAATTTACAGTGAGATTTGCTGTAAATTTCATGAAAACGTCTGCAAGATCGCTCGCACCTAGTTGCACATCAATGCGCATTTACTCTCCAGGAGCCTCCACGCTAGTTGGGCTGGCCCAGGGTACCGTATGTGCAAGTAAAATTATCTTTGGTGCGAGCCTCAATAGCACGAATTGAATCCTGTTCATGCGTATGGCCCCCATGGTTCCCACAAGCTCCCATTAGCTAAATACGCTGTGTGTACTGGCAATTCTTACGAGTGTGTATTCAAATAAGAGGAGTTAATTTGCATGCGCTCAGCATGAATGAAAACTGAATTCCCTGGGGTGGATTGGAACTACATAGGAAGCAATGGTGAAAGCCCGGAAGAAGCACCTGGAATGAAACTCATTTTCAACTTTTTGCCATAAATGATATTCTTTGAAACAGGTCAGGATGGGCCAGAATGGCCAGAGCGACGGAGTGAAGAAAAAAAAGGGGGTGCTTTGGAACGGTTTTCTCTCTTTTTTTTTTCAACAAAAAAAAAATTGGTATGCTTTGGAACGGAAATTTTAGTGTAAAAATGGGGGTCTTCTTCGCGGCACATACCCACCGCACACTATATACTAAGTGCTCCTCCACCCCCCCCCCCCCCCAGGCCAAGCCAGCCAGGATTGTGAAGAAGATCAGCATTGTGAAGATGCCAGGATTGTGAAGAAGACTGGCAAAGTGCAATGAAATATTTCACTTTGTAAAATGTTACTTTTTATCCCTCGGTGAGACAGTGCTCCAATTGGAACTAATAGCAAGGCTCGACATTAGCGGACATTACCGTTAGGGATATTGCACATGCTGTTAATATGGGTATGGGACTGGCCTCACTCTGGTGCTGCAGCGCAGGTGCAGCTCCGGCACGGGGCTGAATGGTGGCAGGCTACGAACAGCTGGAGTGGGTGGCCAACTGGCCAAATGAAAGTACTGAGTAGTCGATTAATCGTCCAAAAAAAAAAAAATGACCGTTTAAACGAATACCAAAAATGGGCTTTCAAAACAGCTCTACATTGAAGGGTCATTGAAAGGAAGAATCATAAAATAATCTGCAACTTTATCATTGAATATGATCATTTCAGGGCATAGCCATAGGAGGGTAAAACAGTGGGTTTTAACAACGTTTTGTTATAATTATTAAGTTTCTTATGTTTTTCTTTGTTTTTTGGGGGCCACCAAATTTCATTCTCGGGCCACCAAAAAAAAAGAAATGATAATTTTGGTGGCCCGAACGGGCCACCAAGAAAAAAAGTTAGTGTGGAGCCTTGCTAATAGACATCTGTAATTTATTTGGTTGTGTTAAGATTGCTGAATTATACTATCACAGAGCCTTGCACACATGTGAGTGAAAAGTTGAAATGAATTTATATTAGCATTAAAAGGAAACGAGCCCATATATTTTCAGCATGCCCCAAGATATTTCAGTTAGTAAACGGCATTATAATTGGTTCATTTGTTTAACCAAGGAGTTATAGTTTTGTGATAACTCCTTTGTTTAACTACAGGTTTCATCTTGCCTTTCTTGTGTTGAATTCCTCAGGGGGAGGAACAGGCTTTATAGGCAAAGCACTCAGGAAGCAACTAGAGGTCAGAGGTCACAAAGCCCTTCTTGTATCACGTACATCAGGAAAGGACAGAGTCACCTGGGTAGGTACTTGATTAGATTCGATATTCTTATGATCAGTACCGGTATGCAGGTTAATGCTTTATCATTCCCTCGTTTCAAATAGATCCTACCACTTTACACATGATCCTATGCATCTTAGGTGGGGTATAGCTACCCACTATCCAAAAGGCACGTCAAAAGTCTTATCAGTACTAGCATCTTCACACGAGAGGTGGTGGTTTTGGATTACGCCTGCACTCCTCATCATCATACGTAATAGTGTTAACAAACTCTTAACACCGCACTGCCTGAAAGGAAATGTGAAGTAGGAAATATATCTTTCACCCAGGGTTGGCGGATTTAAATCACCATGATTTTTATTTAAAAGTCAGTGATTTAAATCACTTCCTTTGAAGCATGTACAAATCACTGAAAAATTGTTTGTTCAAGGCAATTTTAATTATTCAAATCAACTGAAAAACTTTGAATCAACTTTATATCAACTGAAAAAACTTTGAATTAACCTTATATCAATACAAAATCAACAAATCCTTCCTATCTACTTAAAACAAACTAAAATCAAGTCAATAAAATCAGCTAATTCCTTCAAAACTAAAGATGTATGTCGTCAACAGTTACTCCGTTTTTTGTACATGTCAAGCTCTTCTTCTGAAATTTTGAATTCTTTGTCAGCTATTAATAGTGAAACAAGTTTCTTATTGCTTTCTTATCATTTATCGCACAATCCAAGACTTTTCAGAGAGCAGTTAAAAAGTCAATGAGGAAAGGTTTGTTAGCAATTTTCCAGTTTTGATCCTTCACATAAACTACTTCTGTCAAGTAAAATTAAAAATAATCATGTAATCAACAGATTTAACATGCTTATTTCTTCTTGTTACATTTATCATACAATTGATGTTTTAAAGAACATGTAAAAATCACATTAACATAATGTAGTACAGTTACAATTTGACTGTTGAAAAAAGCTTTCTCTAATAAACCTTTTATGTCACTGTCAGTTCATTTTATGGTCAGTGCTATGAATAATAATGTTTTGTATCTGCATGTAGCAATGGAAAGAGCTCTATAACAACAATTTGCAAAACTCAAAATAAACTTTGAAAACTACATTTAAATGCTGAGATGTAGATACAGTTGTAAGCTGTTTCTGATTTAAAATAAAATAATTATTTTGTAATACTTATGTAATACATATGTTGTAATATAAGCAGTTTTGCAGTTTTTATCATTTAAGTCAAAAGTACAGTTGTACATGGTCAACTGGCATGGATTTTTTTCCTACTCCATGTATCAAACAGATTTTGAGAGAATATGTGAATAAAAATTGTAGATTAATGTAAAAAGCACAGTAAAATAATGTAGTGTAGTCACCTTTTGACTAAGCTGTCTCTTATATTGGTCTCCAACACTGACAGTTTTGCATCTCTATCTATAGCAATGGAAGAGCTTTAATACCAATTTGTAAAACTGTCACAAAGCTGTTGCGTGCACATGTACATATGAAGATACAATTTTCACTGAGGATGCCTTGGGATTTTCCTCTGGGATTTTTAAAATATTGAGTGGAAATTCCCAGAGGGGAATTTTCTCTACTCACTGGGATTCTCTGTGGAAGTTTCCTTCGTAGGCCTACATGTAGGTATGATAGAATTAAGTTCAGATTCATACATGATTCCTCAGTTCGATTTTTATTTGCCCATTTTGATTGGATTTAATTACAAAATATTTGGTTAAGAAAAATATTAGGAGTGAAATGTATGATAACATTACAATTGATGTCATTGTAAGGGTAGGCCCCTAAGGTTTTTTGGTAATTACACTTTTTTTTTCGAATGAACTTTCAAAAAAATCAAAAAAATCAAAAAAATCCGATTCAAATCAAAAAAATTTGATTTAAATAAAAAAAATCCGATTTTTTTTTATTTTTTTAAAAAAAATCAAAAAAATTGCCAACCCTGCTTTCACCTGTTTTAAGATATTGCCATGTCCAAAAGTCACTCATAATTTAGATGAAAACCAAAATTAAACTTCGAACAAAGCAAAATGACCCAGAAATTGCGATTCTAGCAACATTTTTAACTCCATAAACTAGCCCGTTGTGTGTGCACTAGGCATGTGTAGCTCCAGTGTGTTTCTCTTTCTCCCTTCCTCTCTCTCTCTCTCTCTCTCTCTTTCTCTCTCTCTCATATCAAACTGTGAAGGTCGATCGTTAAGTTTTTCAGCGCTTTTGTTTATTTAGACTTACTGCAATCTCAGGTGTCTAGAAGTTGCAAAAATCAAATCGGGGTTTCAGTTTTAAACGATGGGTTTTCGTCATGCTCAAGTCAAGATTTTATTCAATGAACCCTCAATTTGAGATATAGATCTGTTAGGTTTGAATGCTGTTTTATGCTAATGTCTATTTGAAGTTTGAGCCATTATGAGGGGGGGGGGGGGTCAAGTATGCCTTTAAATAGTTGATGTATGCACTGACATAGCAGTGCACCCAACTCATCACATTACATATTGAAGCATCTTTTTCCTTATATTCAGAACCCCCCCCCCCTTATGGCTGATATAAATTACAGTGTTTTAATACTGCATAGGTCTATAAACAATGAAATTAGGCTTCCAGGATACCCTCTGTTTTATTATTTTTTTTAAGGAAAGTAATTTCCAGGAGGCTGCTTGATGGAGACATCTCAGAGAGATTTCATAACAAATGTTTAAATCTAAACCAATGCTCCATTTTTTGTACCCCTACTACCAAAACCATTCTCTGTAGTGTTTCATTTGGATGTGCTTTCTGAACATATAGGCCCAAATTCACGAAAACAGTAATGGTTGAAATCTTCAGAAGCGCAGTTTGTGCATGTCCACTTTTCCAATGGACAGACAGTCGTGCACTTATACATGCTTATTTACACTTATTCAGTTCCTGACGCAGGTTTAATTCTGGTTTAAACCATGGTTTAATATGAACTTCTTTCATGAACTCAGACCACAATCTGTGAATTTGATTGTATTGAATGTATTGTAATGGGTGTTTTTTTTTTTTCATGTTAGCATTTATCTATGTAACCTTTTTGCAGGATGAGGTCAAAAAGAACGGTTTACCAGAATGCCATGCTGTTGTAAATCTTACAGGGGAAAATATCCTGAATCCAACTAGAAGGTATGAAAACCAATACTTGATAACACATTGACACCAAGTCAGATCTAATTTCAAGATGTGTAGTTGTCTTTAATTTGTGAAATTAAGCAAGCGATTTCTTGGTTATTAGGGGTATTCAAGAATCTTCATTTACCGGAAGAGATCTTTGGCGTGTTACCACGGAGTCCTCTGGGGGAAAATCACATCATCTCCTGGTGAGTCTTGATTTCCCTGAAAGTGGGTTTTGACCCAGTGAATATCAAGGCTGTTTACCAATCACCAAAAGATATTTTACTCTGTATGTTTGGGATTCAATGTCACTATACTATATTCAAAGTACAAGCTATAAATATCACTTCAATGAAGAGATGATGCGAGTTCCATTGTATTCTCAGTTACTATAAAAAGTGACTAGTCGGCATATGCACATGTATATATGGGTGTTTCACAATGCATGCACCACCAACGTCGTACCATGAGAGGCCTATTTTCCCACTCGCAGGTCAACAACTATTTCGAAGATAGCAGACGCCGTGAGTGAGAGTTGACCAATTGAAGATATGTTTAACTGACCTAGGGATCCCAAGCATATGGAAGAAGAAGGATGAGTTAGTAGAACTATAAGTGAGAGCCCAGGGAAAATATGAAGTGTTAGAAGTTTGTAGTCACTTAGAATAGGAGCGGAAAAGGCAACTGTGCAAGGTGTTGATGGTACTGTTGTCAACCCATCTCCCAGAATTAATGCGCTAGAGTGACTGTCACAATTCGGCCACAATACGGCAAAAGAACGTAAGCCGAAATACCATGTTTTGAGAAAAAGAGATTGAAAATTTAACCTTTCCCATTTTTCTGTCCTTTATATTTTCACAAAATTTGAGCAAAAAAGTATTTCTCATTTTAGAGTAATCTCCACTTTTAGAATAGATACAGCGTTTTGCCAAATTGGAGCATTCTCCAGCAGAGTAGTTTGAATACCACTTTCGTTTTGGCTGATTTAGAATCCGCAAAGGAAGCGTTTGGTATAATTGAAGATTTTGCTTCTTTCTCAGGTCTTAAAATAATAGAAGCAAAACAAATGCTATGTGCTTGGGATCAAGAAGAAACTTTAAGGTTAAACCTCTTGATATTAATTTACCATCTGAACCTTTTGGGCATATTGTTGTCTTCCGATATGGACCTAATGTTATCATTAAATTTTGAAAAATGCCTAGCAGATGTGAAAGTCATGCTTAATGTATGGAGAAAAAGGAATTTGAGTTTAATCGGAAAGATACAAATAGTTAAAACATTTGCCATATCAAAATTTGTTTATTGCGGTTCAGTTTTACCAATACCAAGTCATATTTTGAAACAACTAGAGAGTGTTATTAAAGATTTTGTATGGAATAGGTAGAATAGATATGTTAAAAACTTAGCCCTGATAGGCTCATATGAAGAAGGTGGTTTAAATATGATTCATATCCCTTCCTTTTTTGATGCATTGAAGGTAAAGTGGATTTCAAGGTTTTTGAATGAAGGTAGCTCTCTGTGGTCAGTTATATATAGACACTTTATGAAGAAATTCGGAGGTGAATTTATCCTCTATTGTACAGGGTAATATGTCAAAAAAGAGTTGTAAAACAATGAGACAGTGCCCAAGCTTTACAGAGATATACTGAGTGCTTATTTTGATTTTCGATTATTAGAATCAAACTATAAGGATAAAAGTGAAACCATTGTATGGAATAATGAATGTGTTAGAATAGATGGTAAAATTATATTTATTGCAGAATTCTTTAAGGCTGGTTTATGGTACATTTCAGACTTATATGACAGGGAAGGCAAATTGATGGATTTTAACACGTGGGTGAGGAGGGGAGTTGAAATACAGATGTATATGAAATGGTGCTCGATTGTTTCTGCTATCCCCAAAGAATTGAAGTTGAGATGCCTTTCTAATCAAGAAGTAATATCACCTCTCAAACTTAGCTGTGACTTTAAGGGTAAAGATATAGACTTTAAGATGTTAACAACACAGATTATTAACTGTATTTTGAAAGGAAATATTTTTGAGACTCCAACATCAGAAATTTATTGGAGCAATAAATATGCTCTAGACGAAATAACATGGAAGCTCACATACAAAATGCCATTTGTTTGTTTATCAGATACTAAGAGCAGAACATTCCAATATAAAATTAATACTAGAACACTTCTGTTAAACAAAAGATTACATAAAATGAAAATCGTTGAATCTGAATTGTGTACCTTTTGTAAACAAGCAGAGGAAACACCAGAACATATATTTACGGAATGTCAACATGCACATAATTTTTGGGAAAAGTTTCTGAGATGGTGGCATACAAAATTTGATATCAATCTGCAATTGAAGGAAGAAGAGATTCTGTTTGGTGTATTTGTCGGAAGCTCACACAGGCTTCTTCTGAATCATTGTATGATTATAGCTAAACAGATGATATATGCATGTAGACATCTGGGTATTCCTCCATCATTTGAACTGTTCTGGTCAAAGTTAAAAAGTATATATGTGACTGAGAAGCAAATTGGTTTGCAAAATAGACAATTATGTAAATTTGAGAGGAAATGGAAAAATTTGCATGCCTCCTTTACATGATATTCTGGCTGTTTTTATTTTATATACAATCTGGCTATCATGATTCAAATTGTATGTCCGATTTTAGAGAAGATACATACTTGTGCACCTGCTACTGTTTATTTTTTTTTTTATTTTATCCGATTTCTTTGTTCATTTCCATAATTATGTACAATTTCTATTTGTTTCTTTGTGAACTGATGGAAATAAAAAATAAATGAAAGATAAAAACAGTAATCAAAAAAAAAAAAAAGTTTGAATTTGACAAAAGAACGTATCTTTGAGTTATGTCGTGCAAGCATCCTCCCGCGGAGTCATTTCAGTTTGGCAAAAGAACGTATCTTATCTTTCGGTGCACAAGCACCCTCAAGCAGAGACAAATCAGTTTGGCAAAAGAATGTATCTTTCAAGTTACGTTCTTTTGGCAATATGCGTTTGCCCTGTAAGGTTAGATACGTTCTTTTGCCAAACTGATATGACTATGCGGAAGGATGCTTGCGCTTCATAACTTAAGATACACTCTTTTGTCAAATTAGAACTTCTCCTCAGAAAGGTGCTTTGATTTGGTAAAAGGCTGTATCTCTTTAAAGTGGAATTTACTCTAAAATAAAAAATCCTTTTGTGCTGGAATTTTGTGAAAATATTTCTGTAGGAATATCTTAAGATGTATGCCATTTTTTAAATTTCAGTCTCAAAGGACAGAAAATGGGAAAGGATTATATTTTCAATCTCGTTGCTCTTATTTAAGATAATACACGATATTTTGGGTTACGTTCTTTTGCCTTATAGTTTATAGCATTTCATGGGTCGGGTTTCGTTTCGGCAAAAGCATGTAAGATGGCATCCGTTCTTCTGCTGTATTATTTCATATCATATATTTGTCACTTCTAGTATGGTAAAATAGCGTATGATGACATACGTTCCTTTGGTAATGTTCATTCTTCTACTTCCCCAACCACCGCAACAAAACAGTGTATGTAAAGATACATTCTTTTGTGCTGTATCATCATGAATGTTTTCGTAATTTTTATGCGTATCTCGGGTTAAGCTCTTTTGCCTAACTAGAGATGACAAAGTTGTGAAAAAAGGGGCACGATGATTTCTTCTGTCTCTAAAATTGAGATTTAGGGCTGTTTCTATAAGAAAGAGCACATTTTATTTATCAAGAATATGTTCTAACAAAAAATGCCAAATTTCGGGTTAATGTTCTTTTGCCTTATTACGGCCGAACTGATCCGAATAAGGGTGCAAGGATTGGAGCATGCGAGAATTGGGGCATTAATGAAAGGGAACAGCCATTCAATTCTCTAAACACCCTAATTAGTATTCATTTATTTATTTATTTATTTGTTTATTTATTTATTTATTCATTTATTTATTTATTTATTCATTTATTTATTTATTTATTTATTTATTTATTTGTTTATTTATTTATTTATTCATTTATTTATTTATTTATTCATTTATTTATTTATTTATTTATTTCTGATAAAGAGACAGGGTGACTCATCACCAAAAGTGGTGGTCATCCATGAGGCCCTGATAACAATAAAAGTAACAATGATAGTTAACAAAGTCATGAAAATAAACTTTATCAAAAATGAATAACAAAATACAAAAATATGTATTTATATATACAAAGTATTTGGTATCCTCTAATAATCCTCTTCCCTCATCTCGTTTCTCTCTCTGCCCCCCCCCCCCTTCTCTCTCTCTCTCTCTCATCTCTAAGGTGGACAGAAGATTTCAAGGAGGTTGTTTGGAAGAGCAGAGTGGACACTACAGCAACCCTGGCTAAAGCCATCTCTGAAGCAGGCAGTCCTCCCAGTGTATTTGTAGGCATGTCTGGAATAGGTGAGGACTGGTGGTATTTGGTGCTCTAGGGGTTGTTTCATAATGCAGTTTGTATAGTTACGAATGACTTAAATATGGCAAGCCAAATGAGATTCTCAAGCATTTTAAATCGCATCTGATAAAGGCAAAATATGCAGACGTACATGTAGATTAACTATTGTTTACAAACATTTTCATTGCAAAGTTTTTTTTTGTCTCAATTTAATTGAGATTATAGGAAATACAATCACACTTTGTTAAAACGTCAGGAAAAACTTACGACATTCCATTTGGCACTTCGTATTCAAGTCGTTCGTGAAGTCGTGCATAACTTTACAAACCCAACCAAACCCCCCCCCCTCCCCCCCCCCCCCCCGGCTTGATAAGGCTTGGGGTTGGGGTTGCAAGTAGATGTTAGGTTAGCTGTAGGGTTAGGTATTTTCCATTTTTGGGGATGGTTCCATGTTCTGTTCTCGTCCTCTTGAATACATATACCCAATATATGTATCATCCTACTCAGAGCTGGTAAACCTCCATTTGTCAGTATTAAGATTCCTTAAATTAAGTTTAAACATTTTGTTGTTTTGTTGGTCTGTTTGATTTTTCGTATGCTTGTATTATGGTTGGTAATCAGTTCAAAACATAAACCCAAGTGATGAACTTTGCAGAGTATTTGCTCTTGAACTTCCTTCATTGTCTTTTTACATCATAAGGCTTCAGTGAAACTCTTTCAGGGAAATTTTGTGTCACTTCTTCTCTGCATACATTCATTCATTTCTTCAGGTTACTACCCAGCATCCACCACCGCTGAGTATACGGAGGAAAGTACGGTGAAGGACCAAGACTACCTTGGAAGACTTTGTGTGGAATGGGAAAGGAGTATGGGTCCAGTGGATGGAAAAGAGGATGGGGTTAGAAGAGTGGTTGTAAGGACAGGTAAGGAACAAATTGGGATGGCTTGTGGAGTGGGAGGGGGAATGGTGCTGGTAGAAGGGCGTGGAGATAAGGTCAGGAGAGTAGTAGACAGGACAGGTAAGAAGCATAGTCAGACTAGTTTTGGGAGTGGTACAGGAATGCGGAACTGATAGAAAGACAGGCATGTGGTATCATATGAGGGATAGTTACGGTTTTGTTGTTTTGTTGACATTCTGTGATTTTTAGCAACCCATATCATGAGATTTTACTTATTTGTAGAATCAGAATCTTCATTGTAAACTTTATTCCACCATGTAAAAATTCTGTGTTTTGTAAACAGGAAAACTCTATCTTACTACCTTTAACTGGTCAAGTACTATGCAGGAGATAACTTGGGCAGTCTTAACCCTATATAGCCCATAGATGGGGCTGAATTAGCCCACCCCCCCCCCAACATTTTTCGCGTTAATCTTTTAACCCAAAAAGATCTTGCAGCATAATTTCAGAACTTTTTTTTCCTGACATCTCAGGCATCTTTTTAAGACCAAATTCGCGACACCCGGGCATGCGGTTCCAAAGCTAAACATAATTTTGTACTTGCACATCGGACCAAAAATTGCTCCAAAATGTGATTTCATGTATAGTTTCAGTACAACTTGTGATTTAAGCTCAAATTTATACCGGTAGATGTATGATTATTTTTGCTTTAACTGATTAAAATATTTTAAATTTTATGCTATTTATGATCGCAGAAGTGTCGCTGACAAATTTTATCGAAAAACAAAACAATAAAAATCAAATAGTAAAAAAACAAAGAAATATTTATCAAATTTAAAAACAATTAAGTATATAAGAAATAAATATTGATACCGGATTTTTTTAAAAATACATTTACTGAGAATACTACAAAGAGTATCCAGACCAAAAATGAGCATATTTCGAGCTCTATTGAGCAATTTCAAGCATAAAAAAAAATCTAAGTTCACACATGAATTAGCATAATTAGCATAATTAAGTAAATGGAATGTTTGGGGGAAAAATTAACTGTACACGTTTGGAGATTACATCACAGGCGACGTGCATGCTGATTTTCATCGCAATCTCGCGATTGAGGGCCCTAGCCCCCGCCCCAGCCCCCGGGCTATATAGGCTTAAGAAAATCGTGCTCAATGGAGGAATTACCAGTGCAAATTATATTTTCTTCTGTTTTCCCATCAGCTGTGGTTCTTGGTAAGGATGGAGGTGCCATGAGCCAGATGAAGTGGCCTTTCTACTTTGGCGTAGGAGGGATCATCGGCTCTGGCCAGCAGTACTTCCCTTGGATCCACATCGAGGACATAGCTGGGATATTCCTTCATGCCATCGAGAATGAGGCAGTCAGTGGAGTGCTGAACGGCATCGCTCCCAACCCTGTCACTAACCATGGGTTCACAAAGGCCTTGGGTGCTGCTTTGTGGAGGCCAACGCTCTTCCCTCTACCAGGGTTTGTCGTCAAGGGTGTGTTTGGGGATGAGAGAGCGGTGATGCTTCTGGAGGGGCAGAAGGTCCTGCCAAAGCGGACTCTGGAAAGCGGGTATCAGTTCAGGTACCCGGACATAGACTCTGCTCTCAAGGAAGTTGTATCATGAGCCCATAATCAACTCTGTCTTGTGAACATTGATAATGCTATCATTCTCTAAACTGACCCTGATTGGTTTGTCACGGATGGACATTTCACACATCTTGAAGGATTGAAAGCTTGTAAAAATATGTAATGAGATATGTGGAGGTATTTTGTGTTTCATTGTGAAGGGCATCACTGAAGGAGTTAAAACTCAATGAAAATTGGTTGCCCTGTCTACTGAAACTAGATTATAAAATGATTGGCGTCACAGATGGACAAAAAAATCACTCTTAACTGATCAGGCTCATCTATCAACTACACTCCACACTCTACACTCTACATGATAACACAGAGTTGAATCTCTTGCTTCTGGATGATCATGTTCAAATGTTGTTAGGACTGTTAAATTTCACATCTGCAACCTGAGCAGGATCAGGAAATACCTAGATGAAAGCACTGCCCACACTGCCATCCGAGCCCTGGTCCTGTCACGCCTTGATTATTGCAACAGTCTACTTTACGGTACTGCAACTAAGAACATCCATCGTCTTCAGTTGCTTCAGAACCATTCTGCATGCCTTTTTTTTTGTCAGCCCAAGAGCACACACACCACATCTCTACTGAACACTCTTCACTTGCTACCTATACAGCAAAGACTCCAGTTTAAGACTGCTACACTTATATTTAAGTTGCTAAACGGGCTATCTCCCACATATCTGTTCGATCTGATTCATATGAAACACTCCAGTTATAATCTAAGGTCAAACACCAGTACAGTAATCCATAACCCAAGATGTTGGACCAGTGCTGGCAAGCAGGCATTCGTAGCTACTGCTCCAAAAACATGGAACAATCTACCCAACTCTATCAAGAATGCAGATTCACTTACTACGTTCAAGAAAAATCTAAAAACACATCTTTTCCATTAATGTCCGCTTGTCAGCATCTATCCATCCTTTTCGTATATACCTTTTAATTATTCAACTTGCTTTAAGTTACTCTTGATGTTATGAATAGTTTATGTTCGATATCCTTGTTACTGTTTATATTTTTGTATTAAAGGCTCAAAACCACTATATCGGCGCAATTACAAAGTCAGAAAAGTGAAAAAATAAAGTTTCCGTGAAAGGTTTTATTTTGATGCTAATGCAAGAGGCATATATTCAAGTGTGTATTTGGGTAATATGAGGATATGAAATCTCTTCAACTGCTGTGTCAATTTTCATGAACTGATGTAAATATTCCCATGCAACTTACGTTACCCCTACCATATTTTTAAGGCTTCAAAATTGGTGACTGTAGCTTTAAACTTGCTTGATAATGAGTTTGAAGTGCTTTTCTTCTTCAAATGTTAGTAAATGTTGCCTGTGAGGTATAGTGTGTCAATCGGTGTGTATGTGATATAGAACTGAAATATCACTTTTTACAAAAATAAACTTCAACAATGTGCTACCATATTTTTCAGAACATTCAACATCTGATAAATGCTTAGGAGATGTTTTTTATGTTTACCATTACTACAATGCCCTAAAATTCTTGAGTAACATTTGTGATCCACGTGAGACTTTGAGCCCAAAGTTATGTGCGATGGATTGTTTTTAACGTAAGTTTCACATACGGTAACGTAAGTTACACAGGTCATTCTAAAACATAAACAAATGTATTTTCAAATAGTAGTGTCTTGCCAAATTTGTGTAAATCATATCATGAACTCATAAAATATTTGTGAGATGATATAAGGTCAAAACTTAAGTTGAAATTTCTTATAATACTACATAACTGTGGGATTTGTTCCCGGGTTTGTTCCTGGAGTTATCGACGTAAAATTACAGTAAAATTTATGGTGATTTGGGGGATTTTAAGACAATGGAAATATTTTGGGAATTTTTTTTATGTTATCAAGATAATTCAACTTGAAAACTGCTGTTTTCTGCCTAAAAGGATTTTTTAAAATGCGTTCCTGGAATCTTTAGTTCGATGAGAGATGGGTAACGTAAGTTTCACTAACTTTATTAAGTAGTGTTCTAGGTATCTGGCATTTTTCATCTTCATGCCAGGTCTGATATTACCCACTGATAACAAGGAGTCCGTAGAATAAAGCAGTTGTGTGGCAGAGTAGTAAATCAAACCAATTTTATCAAGGAAATCATTAATATGCAAACAACAACAGACATGACAGAAGTATTAGTTCATCGACATTCCCCCATCTTCCTCATTCCCTCATCTTCATCACCCATCATTTTCCTTATCCTCCCATCTTCCTCATTGCCCATCTTTCTCACCCTCTTTTCCTTCCCCTCCCCCATCCCCTCACCTCGTCACTATTGAAATAAAGTATGCATCCTTTATACCCTATTACAAATATATTACCTTTGAATATAATGAGTAGTTTGAAGGAATCGTTCTCAAACGTGAACAATAGACGCTTTTCATAATAAACATTAATAATATTTGAAATTTCATTTTGAGCTCTAACACTTTTGGACACAGACTCAAGTAATGTAGAGCAATAAAAGTTCCTCATAAATTATATAAAATTATTACGAAGCTCCATAGCTGGCTAACGTATGAAGTCCCCTTAAAAACAAAAATTTAAAAATAAGACGACGTAGGTCTTAGCCTAAAATAACATCGAAAAGGGCTGCAACTTTAAAGGATCAGAGTGATATTCATATCAACCTTATCAGTTTTGACATTAACTGTTATTTTGGTGCTAATTACCCTGACAAATTAACAAGAAGATATTTGGTTTACCCCTTTTTATACAAATGAAAAATCCTTGAAGGCATTTTCAATTTACGATCCTTTTGATTTAAAAAATAGTCTGAAGAGGTCTTTTAAGATGTTCTTTACTTGGATAGAGGCGGGCTTTCTGGTGGGCCATTTGAAGCTGTTCTACAGGTGAGACCCCAAAGATATGTGACAGCAGTCTTCTTTGTTGATTTTGATGACTCTAACCGATCGGTAAAAGAAAAAAAAAAACAATAGCACACACCCATTATAGCAGCCATTCAGTTTTCAGTCACATATTTATGCTGAAAAAAATTGCTTCCTTTTCAGCTTGCATGGTCAAGTTTTTAGAAGCCCCTTGGATTTCTGATCCAGAAAGGCTTTTCATCCACCCCACATCGTTAGTGATTATTGCTTTGCAAGCCTCAAAACAGTTCTGTGACAATAATATTTTTTATAAATCAAGCCATATCAATATGAAAACAACTATATGGAACCTATGTTTGAAACCTACTTTACTACACCATAATGAAAAACTGACAATAAAATCAGCGTTCTAATTTCATTGGTTTATCATCTTGATTTGGGTTTATTTCTAGTCTATTTATACGAGAAATCATTAAAGCAAAATTGAAAAATTGTTTGCTGATCAAAATTCTGAAAAGGGTATCTTTGCTTTAAAGTTACTCCCGTCCAAATAGGAAAATGAGAGACACTGAATGACTGAATTTGATATGTTTTTGTTGAAAAAATCTTGTGCATCATTGCTGACAATTAAACAATTTCAAAGTAAAGATAACATGCACGCTTAGACGTCCTTTAGGTTATGATGAATTTTTGAAACTTACGTTACCAGAATTTGAAACTTACATTACACAAATGAGTTCATTTCTCGTGTAAAATATACATGCAGGATAAAATAATGACTGCATCTTTTCGAGGGGATTATTGACTGAATCAACATACATAACTCAAGCAATTAGCATATTGCAATGAAATGACAAATCTCATTTTTTGCGAAAATATACCATTGTAAAATTTTCAGAGAGGTCTTGTGCATGTACCGGTACTTTACATGCAACCATTATAGTGAAAGTAGTCACTCGAGTTCTCCCTTGACCATTCACAGATGGCGCAAACACAAATTGTGTCTATTAAGATGGTAGTAAGTGATTAATCCAGGGTATGATTTTAATGAGGGTAACGTATGTTACATCACGTATGTTACAACGGAGGTATGAATCCTTTCATTTAGCAGTATACATTGGATTTATTTATTTTAAATCTCTCTAGGTCATGACGTTCAACTCTATTCCTCTCAACTCTACAACAATGATTCCATCCCTCTAGTTTTTAAAGAAATTATGGTAACGTATGTTACAACTCTTATCTCTACCTTTTGCTCCATCTCTCCTTTTCCAGTTTATCAATTGCAAAGCTTTTTAATATGAATGCTACCCTCTTTGGACTTGTACGTATATTCCTGTAGATCAGAAAAACAATGATATCATGCAATCTGGCGCTGTAAGGCATATCTTAGAGTATGAAAGTGGTAACGTATGTTTCAGTAGATCTGGCGACACATTTTCAATCGGTATCTTATTTTTAAATAAAGGATAACTTTCATGATTTTATCATATTTGCATGGAACCTAGCGCCGCTTTGATGAATTTTCATCTCGCTTCTTCTATGTGCTCATACTTTTGTGAAAAGGTGGAAAAACACACCAAAAAGTTGCTGGCAACATGCAGTTTTAAGCTTGTTGCCCAAACTTAACCCTGTAACACTTGCTTATTAGTTTAAACCTGCCCATAAAATGATTATAGATTTTATTCATATGTCCCTTAGCATCATATAAAAGTACAACAACATTTTAGAAAAGCTTAATCTCTTCACTGGGAGGGCTGGAACACTGGTGACACGATTTTTGGCCAATTGCGCCGAAATAGTGGTTTTGACCCTAAAGCGCTATGTATCTCCTGCAAGAAAAGGTGCTATATCAATAATTGTATTATTATTATTATATTATTATTATTAATTATCAAGAAGGTATGAAATTAGTACAGGTAGTTTGGTATGTACTGTTTTCTAGAGTATTACAATGGATGCAGTTCTGGTAACTGGACAGACTCCGTTCTCAAAAGAGCAGATTTATGAGTCCATTATCAGGTCTCATTAGTTTCTTTGTGGATGCTCTGGATCAACATTTTCCACTCTTTGTTAATCAATGGCAGGATAATAATAATAATCCGTTCTTGTATAGCACATATCACATTACGATCTAACATCTCTGTGCGCTTCCAAAAGACTTTGAATATTATTTTACCCTGGCTTTAGTCAAGCAGCCTATTACACTGCTCAAGCATTTCAAGGAATTAATTCCTGCCAAGTACCCGTTAACTTTACCTGGGTCGTGTGGCAAATGTAGATTGTCTTGCCAGAGGGCATTAGTGCTGCGCCAGGGATTTTAACCCCGTACTTTGTGGTTCATAGTCAGGAGACTTATTCACTAGACCACAACACCTCTTTTTCAAAATTTATTTAATTCAAGTAAACCGTATTCTAAACCATGGCAACTGGCGTGAATTTAGCACCCTTTGCCAAACATACACGTTCATTATTGGACTTTCTAAATGTACGCTCTATTAATGAAGTGCACTTATACCACGAAATCTGCATAAACCATGGACTAAATCTAAACCACCTTAATGAATTCTGGCCAAAGACTTTACTCTCAAGAGATTCTCCATTTGTTTATACTAAAGTTTTTTGTCTTTTTTAGTCTTTCAAATGCTCTTGATGAAAGATCCCACTATCATAAAAGTCAAACATTAGTCTGATTTAAGGAGAAATTGCAAAGTCCGGAGAGTTCCAGTTCTGTCTCCCAAGTTTTAATCTTCCATCGAATGGAATAAGCACAATAGCACTGATAGTGCTCTGTGCCGATTGGAAACGACATTTTCCCACCACCAAATCAGACAAGCTGATGAAGCATCCCAGATTGGACGTGAAGCATTCTTATCTCAAAAATCCAAAGTCCAGATGTATTGATCTAGCATTTATTTCAAATTGAAGGGATGTTTCAAACGTCCATGACAGACTTGTATTGTGAACCTTCTTTGAGACCTATTTAGGCAAGATGATTCAATGATTACGATAGAGTGGTTTTCCAGGCTTTGAATAATCATAGTAGTTAAAGATGTATTCAATAGAAGTGCAATGCACAAACATGCATTGATCTATAGTGCTTTTAGTACCCTTGCACAAGTATTGAACATCATGTAGGAAGTACATTATATTATACTGGTCCTAACGAGTTACCTCATCCTCAGTCATGGTGTTTGTTATATCTGTTTGTATTTTTTATACTTGGTGTGTGTGAAAATAAGCTGTTTTGTTTGTATTAATGTGAAGTATATTTTTACTTGCCTGTGATCATTAAAGTCATCAGGAACAAGCACATGTGTACCCACTTTGTCTCATACTTGTCTTCTCTTCTAAAGGCATTGTATACAGGCAATCCCTTAAAAAAAACAAAAAAAAACCCACGTATTTTAAAAAAGGAAAAGAAAAATAAAATTATGTGATGAAGATATTATGACTGTCTTACAAGGCAATTCTTTCACACTGGGTTAAGACTTGAGTAATACCAGTACATCTTGCAAGTAACAAAAGGGTGCACAATTAAAAACACCCAGAGGGTACACATTTGAATTATGAGAAAGTAGAAAGTATGAATTCTCTTAAATGCACACAATTTCACGAAATACTATACAACCAGATTTCTCTTTCATACCACTTTAATTTTATTTACAAATTTTATTTTGTACTCATTTTCTTTTACACTTTTCACACTTAAGTTCTTGATTTCATCAATGTGTACACAATTAGTTTTACATGTATTTATAAAGCAAGTACTTCAATAATTCAATCACATATCTTCAATATTCTCCTCCTTCCAAGCAAATATTTTATCTTCCGTAATGATAATCTATCACAACCATCATTTCATCTTTATTCATCTCCTACAATACAGATGGTTGTGTGCAAATGTTGTGGGTGTTTTTAAGTTTACTACTTTACAACACTACAAGATTTAGCAATTGCATGATAAAAATTTGAGGCAATATTTGCTTCTTGTAAATATGGTAAACAAACACCGTGACATAATGAACTAGAAAAAAAAAATTCTCTGGAATCATGAGAAATAACTTGGGAAGTGTAAATGTAAGATCAGGTAATAAAGTTACAGCATTAAAAAGGATACTTGTTCTTTATCTCATCAATGCAATGGTTGGAGTAGTCTACGCATACAGCACCGTAAATATCTTCATACATCTTTTCCTGTTTAACCCTTCAGCTATGGGAACCAGATGGTTCTTTTATGATGTCTATCAGTAAATTAGAGTTAGGTAGACAAGAAGTTAAATTCTTACCATTTTGTTCAAATTACAAGGACACGATATAAAATCGCACATTTCTCACTAAAGAACTGAAGTAAAGGGATTTTATACTTTGAAACAATGGATAGTACCTTCATTCAACATCTATTTTAAAAGAATCAGAATGGACTAACGTGATATAGTTTTTAAGTACATGTATTATGCAATTACAGGGTAACATAGTTTGAACTATTTATCCATTATTTTTGTTTGCTTTAAATAGCAGGTGTTCTAGTGCTCACACAATATGCTACATGTACTTTGTGTCTCACAGACAAAATTTGAAAGATACATGTACTCCAAAAGTATGACAAGTGACCCCTAAGTTGAAGAGTTACTTTGGCAACTAGAAGTGATTCCAACAACAATAACGTACCCTTGCGAGTATACTGTAAACACATACTTTGTAGCAGTTTGATTACTAAAGTGCAGGTATGTTACTATAATAAATAGTACATATATAACTCTCCAAAATACAGGCCAGATTTACAACAAAAGGAGACGTAAGGCCTAATGCAACTGGATTTTGCTGTAACCACCACAGTGTCTGATATAGAAACACACCTATAGTTCCATATGTGAATATGGTTTAGTGATATCTGATTTGGTACACACTCGTAATCTATCATGGCCCCCAGCAAATACGGTTTGGCAAAAAGGCTGTTCAAGACATGAATTGGCATCAAGTGCTCTACTGCTAGTAGCGAAAGAACTGCCACCATCCCTTATATTTTCAGAACCATTAATGTCATGGATTTAAGTGGCATTTGTGCTGGACTGTCCTTGCTATAAGCTGTCAAGTGAATACTAAAAGAAAAAGACCACTGATGCACAATTCACAGTATTCCAAGGTATATGCTGGGGGGGGGGGGGGGGGGGGTTATTGGTGATTTGCAGGGCAGATAACCATCAAAGCTACAGTGGAAGCTCATTATGAAGAATCTGCTATAGCAAGATAACACATGCATGTATAACAAGATCATTTTGCTCTTTTACTTTTATTTTTATTTCTTTTCCCTGATATATAATAAGATACCTGAAATAATGAAATTTTCAATGATCACAGGTCCACAGGGGGTTTCCACCATACTACAACATAAAACAAGTACCTCTATTCTCAATATAATTCTCTCATTTTTGTGACCTTAAACAAACATGTTAAAGCTGTGAATGCATGAAAGAACTACAACTTGACAATCTTCCTTGAAGATAAGCTTTCATTTCCTTTAAAAATTCCTAGAGTTTTCATGAATTTTCTACTGCCTGGTTCAAAGCATGTTAGAATTACATGACATTCAGTGAATAACCAGTGATACATGGGTCATTTCACATGCCTGAAAATCTAGTAACAAACTTCTAAGGAAAATGGACAATGAACATCGAAAAGTAGTTAAACTGGAAAGAAGAATATAAGAAAAGATATTCAATAGAACCAATAAGGTCTTGTACAGCAAATTATAGGTCTGGAATTGAATATCCAAGCACTACAGGGGAGATAAAGAGATGTTCTCTTAGCATGAACATCAATTTCATGCACATGTCAATTTAGAACACAATAATTCATAGAATACTCGTGTGTTTTATATATCATTGTGCTAGAAGCTTCACACAAGATTAGAGAGACCTTCATCAAACTAGACCCAAACAAGCTCCACTTTCGTCCGAGAGCTGTACTGATCTTTACCTCCTGCCAAAGTTGATTTCTTTTATCATATACTAAAAATAAAATTTCCTCTCTGAACAAACTGTCTCAAACAATCATGAACAGAATCATCTAACTAGAATAAATATTCATATGTAATCATACAAAGCATTTGGTTGTTGTAACACTAATTCTTTCCAGAAGGCCCAATGTTTATTCCAATAATAATAGTTCATAAGTTTTCTTGTTATCTTTACAAGAATCATGATAGACATTATCTCTCTATAAAACGCAGTCCAGAAATGGAATAGTTTAAAATCTACAAGTGAATACAAAAAGATTCTATGCACAAAGCATACATATGTCATGTCAGAAAGTACATATTCACTACAAACCCAAAGAGATGTCAATGTCCTTTGATTACAGAGAAATGGGACCAAAAAAAATTTTAAAACCACAAAGAAAGATTTCAAATTTTCAAGTTCCCAAATGTACTTTCTGACATAAAACAAATGTGTTGATAAAAGAAAAAAGATAACACACAATACTGAGAGCATACATAATGATAAGCAACGAACAATAGTAGAATAACAAGATACAGGAAGAATATAGCGTATGCTAGAACAGTTAAGATATTACTTAAAGATACTGCAGTTAACCACATTAGCCATTCAAGGTTTGTTTGGTTTTTTTTTTATCCTTACACAAAATGTGACAAATATAACAGTACATACTTGTGATGCTCTGATACAACTGACAAAATAATTTTCAGACAGATCAGCTCATGAAGGAATGTCAAAATAGGTAACTGGGAAAAGATAATATTTTCCTCCCTTATTTCAATTACATAAAAATTCTAAGAGTTCCCTAAGCACATTATGAGGAAAAAAAAGTTTAAAGATTACCAGAATATTGAAACCTTATCCAAATAACTGGGTTCCCTCATAAAAGAATACTGGCTGTAAAACTGGAGTCAGAGCTTCAGCAGAAATTCTTCACTACTAGTCTATGTACATGAATGTATCTGCAAGTGAACAGCTAGCCTAAAGAAGGGGGGATTTGTAATTTCTTCCACCACTTGTATTAATGTTATTTTTCAAAGCATTCAATGAAACTATCAGATAAAAACAGAAGCTAACAAGCCCCCATTTGAGGGTAGATTCATAACAAAAACTAGCTTTTCGAACTCAGCATAAGAATTAAATGAGAAACTATAGAGGCAGGCCAACATGGCAATAAATGCAAGCAAGAAATTGCACAGCATGAATGGAAAAAAAAATTGAATTCATAATCTCAGAGTCATCATCATTAGCAGTGGTCATTCACAGAAAGAAACTAATGATCAGAAGGTCATGAATGATATCTGACTGCATATGGCTCATTCTTGTAATGGACTGCTCTTTGCTGTTAGGCTGAGAGTCTATATAGCTGGACCAGTCTGAGATCATAACATCAGTTATCTTCTTAAGATCCCCATGACAGGAGCAGCCTGTGGTGAAAGGGCTAAGCTGCAGTACCTTCTCTATGGTATGATCTACCAGTGATGTTGAAAATCACATCCTTAGAAACCTTCAAATCCAAGTTGAAATCCTATATCTTTTAAAAAATACCAGTACTTGACACAAGGACACTCATCTGAACATTCTTATCTCTCCTATATTTTCTTATGCGCCTCGGAACAGACTATTTCTGTATTGACGGCACCATACAGAAGCCTATCATTATCATTTATTATCAATTTGTACCTTTCATTTTGGCAAATATGTGCATCATCATAAGTTTGGTGCTTATGCACTTCAAACACGACGAACTGACAACGGAGTATATTGCTACTTGCAGCATCAAGAATTGTCATCATGCATACGTAACTGTGCTCTATAAGTGAGCATATTTTGAAAGATGATGTCATGCATAACATCCGAATATATCCAAGTGTACACACAAATTTAATCTCAAGGTCTGAATTTTAAATTACCGAAGCCAAGCAAGCTACATTCATTGGGTACTTCAGTTGGAAGATTTGGTGTAGGTAAGTAAACAATGGTTTCGAAGGGCAGGAGCAGCACAGTGAGTAAATAAGATTAGAGTACTTAGAATGGCACTCAACGTTGTGACAAAAAGATATTGTATGAATTTCATATGAATGATACGGTACTGCATGATATCTTTCCCCAATATGCATCATGGCCGTCATTTTTCACGAGCAAGCTGCATACATAAATAATTTTTCTGGTTAATGAAGAACTACCTAAAAAAAAAAAAAGGGGTAAAAAAGATTTACTATACCTGCTTGTTCTACAACTCTCCATTAATTCTTTAACTTCTAAGTCATTCAGCTAAATTTCTGCACATTAGGCTTACACATTCATGCATAGTGAATGCATGACATTTTCTCCCTCTGTCTTGTAATTGCCTTCTTCCCACTACCAGAATAGGCTTATAATGCCTGGTACAGAGCAGGTAGTTATTCTCTTTTTCCCCTTTGTCAATCACAATATGTAGCATTAAGTTCTAATCTCATGCTAAATTGAGTGTATATAAGCGATATTGCTTTCTCTGCAATGTCCAAAAGGCAGTTACCTTCAAGTTTTATCATAAGAAAGCATTGCAAAAGATGAATCATTATAAAACAAGAATTTACTCCTTTCTCTCTACATATAATAGATTCAACATATACATACACTATAACATAATAACAAAATGGGGAAAAATGAAGAATAATTTGACAGTGAAAGGTGTGTGTACGTTAGCAATTAATGCCAATATCACGTGAACAAATTTGTTGGCAGGTTCGCGGCCTCGCCGGTCTCATTGACAGGGACTCCGTCAATGTTGAAGGAGAGCTTGTACTTCATGCGGAGGACTGCGCCAGGGGTCCTGTTGACAACCTTTATCGTTTGGGTGATGGTGCCGGAGTTGTTAGGGGGGATAACGTCCCCAGATGGGGACAGCATCTGAAGCTCAAATGTCTGAAGAAGGGAGAGAAAAGTTAGTGGTCCAGTACACTTCTTTTTCTGATGAATGAAATATGTTTACTGAAAGCAAGTCAAATCAGATCAAATCACTGAAATCGAATACTGAAATTTCAAGTTTCACCCCAGTTTTCAATATTTTCCAGTTTGCAACAAAAAATCACATCAATGAAGCAGCTCCTATAAAATGAAAGTTCAAAATAATAATACTCGATTTTAATGCAAATAATACAGGAACCATCAACTATGTATTTTTGGAGTGAGTATGCCTAGAAAACATCTAATTTCTGTACAATCATTATCACATCAAAATTAAGTCTGAATGCATGGAGAAAAAAAAACATGTGATAGGTACTTGGCATAGATTGCAATCATTTACAAATTCTTTCTTCTTTGCTGAAGAGATATTGTGATTATGAAGTCTGCAATTGAAAGCAAATCTACAAAACATGTATGATATGAAGTAACCCAGCAAACCCGGTTTTCTTACTTCTTGTTCTTCTTGTTTTCTTATACTATTTAAGAACCTTATGCAACTTAACTAAAATACCTTTGGTACAGCAGCTTGGAATAAGAAGGCAGTAAAAGTGGATGTGGTGCCATTAGTTGCTTTAAGGTTGATGTTCACTGCTGCGGATCCTGCATCCTTCTCAAAGGAAAATTCCACTTTCAGTCCACGGCATTCTACTGCCGTTACCGTGGGGAATGAGGACCCTAGTACACAAAACAAATATAATTCATAGTGGCACTGGTAATACCGCTGTATTTTGAATGGAAACCTGTATCAATGGTTATTTTAAAAAATCATAATACACATTCATCATACTGCTTGATCTCCAGGAATAAAAGGGAACACAATATAAACTGACATGAGCACAGCTCAAATTAATTGAGATGAAATTAGAAAGTAATGCTTACTCTCTATTGCTCTTTTCATTTCACCACATCATCAGCAGCATATCTATTTACTTATATGTTCACAGTAGTAACTGTTCGAGATAGCAAAGAAATATATACTGCACTGAGAGTTTGTATTTCATGCAACAGAAATCAATCAATCTCTTACCAATATTATTGACAGGACCACCTAGAAGATTATTCACACCTAGTGCTGGCTGGGGTACCGAAGCAGGAGGCACGTTGGAACCCAAACCGTCCATGAGATTCATGATAGGGTTAGGCGTGGGCTGGACAGGGGGCATTGATGGGACAGGAGCACTGAGGTCCAGACCCCCTAGGAGATCCAGGAGGCCGTCAGTGTTGTTGCCCATTGGCTCTGCAGACTTGGCAGGCTGCTGTGGCAGGGAGTTTGTAATGATGGGAGAGGCAGGGCCACCCCCTAATAAGTCCACTAGACTTGAACCCTACATGGAAGGAAACAGGACAGAGAAAATGAGGTTCCATAAGTTGTACTGCTGAGCACCTTTATGTCAATGAGGTGACTTTGGCATGATTGAAAAAACTTACAAAGTCTCTTACTTCCAAACTGTATAAAAGAAATAACAATGTAGTATTCTTCATTACTGAAGAAAAACTATAAGCAATATATTTCGCATATGTTTCTGCAGGAATCTATTTCCAAACTTGCCATTTTGAAAGTAAAATTCAAACAAGAAAAAGTCTATCTTCAAATCATACCACTGCTTCAGTAGGAATATATGCATTTCTAAACATGCAGGCACACTTTCCCTATTCACAAATTTAGAATTGACATTCCTTATGAAATCCTTTCTGCCAGAACAACTTCTCACAACCTCCAAATGTAATAAATTTATTCAAACCACTCAGTCTATGAGTCATAACATTGATGGTAAAGCCAATAATGAAAACACGTATTAGGACATTGCAGAGCCTTTTAAGAAATACTTCTCAATAACATCATCACATCATCATCGATTATTATATTTGGTATCTTCCCTCTCATGAGGGGTCACCGACTTTCGCGTACTGATGACACCTCTTCCCTCCACTTGCTCATCTTGAGCATCCTCCTCTTTTAGCCAAACCCTCCTGCTTTCCCTCACCATTTCTTTCCACATAGTCCTTCCCATGCCATGTGATAATAAAAGGATAAGAATACCTCATCGTGTGATGGTGTTAAGCTAGGTCCTGTCCTGTCAAGTTGCTCATCTTCTAACATTTCACCGTTATTCTGTGCTTGACCTTCCCGTTTCTCTCTATTCATAGGTGGCATTCTTTCTAATAAGGGCCCTCTGAAAAGCAACCAAGAACAAGGGATTCTTGCAAATATTCAAATCATTTGATTTGTCAAGTGTAGCAAACAATTACATGTATAAGTTACAAGTAATACACATGTAACATAGGGGAGTCAGTGACAATGATTACATTTCTTTTTTTTTTTTTAAGAATAAATGCAACACAACAACACAAACAAAAAAATTACTGCTCCTAAAAGGTACAGTTACATTGTTCTTTTTCTCTCAAATACAAGGTACAATAGTAATAATAATGGTGGCTTCTTATATAGCACTCAGGTCCGTCATGTCCGACGCTCATGGCACACCAACATTATTACCCCGGTCATAGCTTAGCGGCCAAATATGTAGCGCTCTAGCATTTTGGGTCCCCATTTACACCTGGGTGGAAAGTGGCAAACATGGATTAATGTCATGCCAAAGGACGTTCGTGCTGGGCTGGGATTCAAACCCCGACCCTCTGATTGAGAGTCAAGTGAATGAACCATTACACCACGACACCTCCACAAAATTCTATCAGGCTACGAATAAGGTAGGTCCTCAACTAAAGATATTGTTAAAACAACATCTGTTCTTTCCCTGTTTCCATGATTTTAATGCCCACATCATCATTTACACTTCATAAGCTTTCCAAAAATCCCACTATGCCATTGACTACTGAATTCTTTCATTGCCATAGGCTAATACAAGGGGCCACCCAGTTCCAGTAATGATATAGCCACAATCAGGGTGCAACTTTTCTACAAACAGTGTTACGCATCACTCCTGAAAACCCAAAGCCATATAATCAAATGTCTTGTGGCAAGAAATGTTGGACCATAGGAATTCTCCATCAGGCAACAACTTTCGGACTTCATGTGTGTTGGCTGTGTGAGAATGGTTATATAGAGTAAAAAAATACCACTTTTTGGCTGTTACGCATTTGCACTTTGAAAATTTGGCTTTCTTAATGTGTTATCACCATGAAATTATACAAGATATGCCAGATCTTTTCATGCCATCTCATGATCCATCTTATCCCCACTCAGTATCTATTTATGGCTTGAGTATTGACACACAAAATGCGATACAGTGGATTTTTATGTGAAAAGAAACCTGTCTAACACTTTTTCAAAAAATAGCTACATGCATGATTGTGCCCCTATAATTCATATATTTTAGCATAATATTAATTGGTGACTGGTTATATTTTCTTAGTAACTTGCTGCCCTGTCATTAGAAACAAAAAATCAAACATACATACAAGCTTTACAAAAATATATGCCCCCACTGCAATCATAAATTTTGTCCGGAATTTCTTGTAATGTCCATAACGGTGTCATCATCATATTTGAAAATGATTTCAAAGTTCTTAGATACTTTGCTTCATGTAACTAACCCTGGGGACTAGCTGTGGTATAATAATATTCAGCTAAGCATAAAGATTCTTTTTTAGCAATTTAATTAATAATGGCATTATGTAGTTTCCGTAACACAAGTGTGTGATGTGTAAAAAAGACTAAATATTTCTAACTTGTCATTTAGATTCAATCTTTTACAGTTGCTCTTCTTGATATGTATCCATATAAATAAAAAAATTCCCCTTTCCCTAACACATCTTCTCCTGGATATGAAATTTTGCAAACAAAAAAGGTATTTTCCATGAATTTAATATAAAAAATGAAACAAAAATTGACATAATATTAATTTAACATTTACATTTCATTCTAATCATATCAGTTAGATGTAATAAAGTAAAAAATAAATGCATCACTGTGTTTTAGTTTCAGTCTTGGAGGTCTCGTAATGCCGTGACTCAGACTCGTCCTCAGCATTGTAGCATGCAGCCTCGATGACTCGGATCGAGGCCCGGTTTGAGGCCGAAAGATTTCATAGAATCTGGTGAATCTAAGATTTTTTTTTTCAACATCTATTCACTATTTTGAAGTATTTTCCAATAATATTTCATAAAAATGTACATCCTACGATTGATAATTAAGTTGATAGCGTGAAGCAAGTGAAAAACTTAAATACAAGTACCAAAAAAAATACAACCTATGTACCCATCGATGCCTCTTGATGAATCAAGTACCATATACCAGCGCGCTGCATGCAAATTAACTATGATTTCGCTGCTCTGATACAGTGTGCGCTCGCTAGGCACTAGAATTTGTACGTTCGAGTGGCACAGCGCACTGCATTGTGCAGCTGTATATGCGTATACAATTTTGCACGGGTAACTCGGCCGTAGGGCGAACTCGGCAGTCGGCACTTCGGTAGAACTGTGTTTCTTTCTTTCTTTTAATAAAATCATTGTTTTGGAGATTCTTACATCTTGAAGTTTTCAATTTTTTCATGGATTTTTACCACAATAATATCAAATGTTATTGAATTAAAGTGCTTACAAATGTGTTTTTAACAAGAGCATACTGCATTTACTATTTGCGCGATTTTCCCCAGGCCAAATTCTCACTTGAGCATAAAACAATAGTAAACAAATGAGAAACAAAAACGTAAAGGTCCAAAGGGAAATTCAGTTCTGTCTCACAATAATGTTCATACATGAAATTGAATAAAGTAGGAACATTTGGTATCATTTGTTTAGAGTAATAAATTTTCTACAAATTTTGTACACAACATATTTGTAAAGAAGTCGATAGTACTACTGATGTCGGAATGAAAAGCAAGCATTGTTCATGCTTTGGTAAAATCTTGGAACAGGTAAGACCCCATGGCACCAAAGACATATCATGTTTAATTTCTTGCAGGCACTGATATTACAAACAAGTCCTGGATGTTCTGACATTTCGTCATACACATAAATATTTTTTACCAAAGTCAACAGCTTTCGCTTTACTTTGTCATTTTTTTTTTCTCTCTAATTGTAATTGATAAAGTAATTGTTGATTTGAAGCAATTGTTGATTGGGTGAATGATTGTGTTTAATTGATTGTATGATTTCAAAGTAATTTAATAGGTTTAAAGTAAAGAACAAATTAATATTTTTAATTTAGTGACTCGGACTCGGACTCGGACTCGGACTCAGACTCGGGCCATGGTGACTCCACTACAAGACTGGTTTCAGTATCGCGAGTAGAAACGGGTAGGAGCCAGTGTTACAGACTGCAGATCTGTGCTACGGACACTACAGAAGGAATAACATTAAGGCCTACAAGTCAAACCATACCTCCTTTTCTGGTTAGCTTTGTTCTAAAATAAATTCTAACAATGTAATCTGATCTATCTGCAAGTCCTACATTGCATCCTGGTTACCCATCATACGGTGTGCAGGGTCAAATCCATCAACGAGACACTATTCCACACTGCAAAAGCCATGTTCCGGCTATTTTGCCAGGATTTTGCAGATGCTATTCTTATACACCATGGCCCATATTCCTCAAACCCCCATAAGCCTAGTTGTTAACTAATTGTGTACTGTGACCCGGTGTCCGCAATTTATAATATCACTAGGTCTTGAAACGTAAAATAGGTTTGTAATGGGCACAAAATAAGCACAAAATACAACAAAGCAAAATACTACAATACTTGGTAGGAGCCGTTCATATTTACAGGGATGCCACTCAGAGTTGATAAAAAAGTAGGAAAATCATCTAAAATGAGCCCTTTTGTACACACAAAAAAAGGTGTTTTCTATGGACAAAAATAATTGCTAAAGTAGGAATTCCTACTTTTGTCTGAAAAGTGGCATCCGTGTATTTACCAACAGTCCTAAGCTTTCATGTATCTGTAAAATAGGCATAACATTTGCCCTTAGGATAGGTGGGTAATTCTAATGGGGCTCTTTTTTTATCCTGTCAATTGATGATGATTCAGGAATTACCTCATTTGCATAACAATAGATATGTACTAATAATCACTTTTTCGCCTTTCCAAAATTGTTCATACCCCAGAAAAAAAAATTCAAAACAAAGTATTCATTTTGATTTTGTGCTTCCAAACTATATTTTGAATTGTCACTACCTGTTAACCCATAGAGGTACAGTGTCTCCTTTAGGAGATGCTTTTGCAGTATCTGTTGGTCCAGAATGCTGGCCATTATACATTATACATGAGCAGAAAGAGAAATATTCACTAAAAAATTTGAGTCCAATTTCAATGCAGTAGAGTGTGGCGTTCTCGAATAAAAGCAATTTAATTGTAACTAATCATTAAACTCTCTAAATTGGCAATGCAGTGAATATTATATAATCACTCTTTCTGTGTTCAAATTGACAATCTTTTATTAAATTTTACAATTATAATTCATTTTGGTTCATGTTATATCCATATTTATTTTTTTCAAACTATGTAAGAGTGGAAAAAAATAACAGTTGTTGTCAATTTGAGGACTGAAGATGATTAATTTTGACCTCAAGAAAGCTCTGTACTTCTATGGGTTAAAGAGTCCTCTCTGTGACATTCATCGATCCTCTGTTGCCATGGCAACCGTCACTTGAGGATCCAGGGCTTTTTCATTGTTGCACAGGTCTTCATCACTTTCCTCACATTAAAAATGGTAAGTTTTGGATGGGGTTTACCACCCTAGAAATGGATATTGATGTCCAAGGAGCATTTATTGTTAAATAATTTGTACTTTGAAGAGGTGAAAAGGCATTTTCTGTGATTTTAAAATTCATTTGACCTACAAGGTGATTTTGATACAGCGCTCATTTTCAATAACATGGGTTTTCTTGGATTTGGTATTCAAGATTTTACATCCTGGTTGGGTAAAACTAGCCATCTGAACAAGTGAAATGTTCACTTACGCTATACGTTTGTGAGACTTTGTAAGTGACATAAATTCTACTGATCTCTGTTGCAGCTCCACATCCAATGACTGAGTGTAGGGTTTGACTATCTTCTCTATTCTCCTGTCCAAGAAGAACAAAAAATGACAACAGTAAATGGGTTACTGGGTATCCTTCACATGTTCTACAAAACAGACAAAGTCAAAATTACAGATACACTTTATACATATTTTGTGAAGATTACTGCAAGAAGTATGAACTTGTGTTCTATTTTTAAATCCAAAGTGCCACCATGTTTTCATTTTTTTTTTAAATACTACTAAGAATTCATAAGATTATTAATCAATCATTTTTTCACTCTTCATCTCAATTATGTGTTCCATGCTATCAAACTTCACAATTTAATAGCCTGCAGTGAAATCAAAGGGAAAGATGAAAGAGAGGGCTAGATCTAAGAAAGCACTAATGGAGGAAAAGGTCCTATCAAGTCTGAAACCGAGTCAGTACCCTACTGTTCTTGCAGAAGGGCAACAGCTAAATTATGGCAAATGCAGATCCTTGGAAATGAATGTAAAGTCAACATCAACTGTCTGCAAGTATTTGTTTGGTCAATTCATGGACAAAGGCTTACTCCTTTGTTTCTCCGAAGCGGACACTGAGTTTGAGGATGGCGAGGAGGACGTATTCCTTAGTGATTTGTGATGATGTTGTCGTCTGGATGATCGATTCTAATAAATCAAGGACGTCATCTTCTGATACCTGTACAAAAAATGAAAGAAATAAAGATTTACAAAATGTATGCTCATGACAAAGGGGACATATCATTCTTTCATACTCATCCATGTACAGTTGACAGCAAAATCATTCATACTGACCCCTTGCGATTTTGAAGTCATATGTTTTCTTAAGAATGAAAAGATGGACTATAGTTGGGATTTAGTCAATGGTTGAATACTTTTACAGGCCTCCACAAAAAAAAATTTCTTCACTTGCCCTGTTGGGCAAGGGAAAAAAAATTGGTTGCCCTCAAGGAAGAAGAACTTGCCCGAATTTTCTTTTTATTTCCTTTGTTTTATCTCCTTTTTTTCCAGTAATAAATATCATTTTGAATAGGGCTTAGTCATTTAAGGTTTTTGCAAAATGTCTAAAACCCATTTAAGAAGAAAAAAAAAAAGAATAGCAGTAACTGTTTAAAATGTACTGCAGATCTAGAATAATGTTGGATAAAAAAAAATAAAGAGAGGTAAAATCCTTCCTCACAACGGCCAAAATATAGTTTAAATTCATGTCTCACACCTATGAAATGTCCTTCCAATCATGGAAAAAAATACACGGGGGCCCAGGGCGAATTTGCCCCCGAAATGGCAAAAAGAGCCCTGGAAAACTAAAAAAGAGCCCCTGAAATTTTCATAGGGTCCAATGTTTACTGTAATACAATGTAGAAAATTCAGGCCGTTGGGCTCAAAAAGTAGCCCTGAAAAAATATTAATTATTTTTTCCCTGCTTCCAATGTCCATGTTCTCTTAAAAGTGGTTTAATTTGGTTGTTTAACTCAAAATAAAAAGAGAAATTAATTATCAATTCCTTCTTGGCTCAGAAAGATCGACTTTTGAATGGTACCATGCGATGTTAAGTACATCAACCAACACAAAAACACATACGTGAGAATGTACTAAATATCGTACGGAAATGACGGTATCATTCACTCTCGATCTTTCTGATCCAAGAAGGAACTGATAATATCTTTTTTCATTGTTAGTAAATGACCAAATTAAACCACTTCTAAGAAAATATGGACTTTGGAAAGGCATTTCAAAGGTGTGAGATGTGAATTTTACCAATGATTTGCCAGTTGTGTGGAAGGATTTTTCTCACCCGTTTTGCAAAAGTGCGAGTCTTGTGTGTGGTCGAGTCAGTTTGGGATCTAGTATAGTGAAATGCGACACCTACCTAGTAGTATGCGTGGCTCGGCGAATTAGCGTTTTCGTTTTCAATATGGCAGCCTCCACAGACCGTTTTCGGACAATAAGTGGATATAAACTTAGCGATAAATTATGGTAATCTTACTTCAATTTCTCCGGTTTTTGCAGGTTTGAGATTATATGGAAAGTGTGACTTTTTCCACCTTTCTGTAGGCTAATTTGATTTTGAATATTTTAATTGTATCACCACTTGCCCGATCAGGCAAGTGAGTTTGACATTTGCTTGCCCTCCCGAGATTTTTACTTGCCCCAGACAAAAGGCAAGCGGGTTTGTCGCGCCCTGCTTTTAATTATCAATTGTAGTTAATCAATGATTGTGAATTCATTTGCATTATAATGGAAATGTTAATATCCATTTTCTAGCATTTCTTGAAATGTCCACACCCTGCTCCCAGCAGAGCATGCTGTGTTTCATCTATTCAATGATACACGGATAGTTTGGACAAGCCTTCTTTCGGAGAAAAAAAGTGCAAAAAATACCCCTGAACATTCAAATTTTGAAACTGTCTTAATTATTCCTTCAATGGTATGTTGACCAATTTTTCACAAAACAAATCTGGACAAATATTTTTTTTTTAATGAATCCCTGGTTAGGGTTATGAACGATTTTGTTATTAACTGTACATATCAACATTTTAATGAAAGTTGGGTGATGACAATACTGAGGTGGTGAAATCCCCCTTTCTTTAAATATCATGCTGACCACTCAACAGTTCAGAAAGGAAACATGCAAAATTATGCATTCCTTTACACTCCATGCTCATCATCAATCATATCATACATCACATAGGTGCTTTAAAAAGAACAATGAAATATGATCACTTTCCCTTACAGAAGGAAATACACCGAGACCGAAGTTACATGTATATCTGCCACTGTATCACCTACTAGTATTACTCTTGCCATCTAATCAAGCAAATTACCACTGTAATATCTGAAAGTAAGTTTGCACCTTGTATTATGCAATGATAGGAATGGCAGCAATATCATGTGAATAATCAGAACTGAAGTAGTCTTTTCCTTCAAGATTATGTATCTAATACAGGTAACAGTGATGATTAAAATTAGCACATTCAGATAACAGAAAACTCAATATGGGCAGAGGAAGACACTGCAATTCCATCCTTGTGTCAATGCAAAAACGACCTTAATATATTGTGTGCAGAAAAGCCCTTTAACAAACATGATGTATTTCAGAGTTCTTTTAATGAAAATCCAGTTGTGACACTCTATTGTTTTGGAGTTACTGTTACATTAGGTTTTGAAGAAATAAAGAAGAATTTCATGGCAAATTTTCTTGTATGCCTTTCTGCCATTTACGAAAAAACGCCTTTTCGTGCACTCACATCGCGTAAGGGCGTTTCTGCGCTGATGCGGCAACATCACATCTTACCAATCATGGGGAGATACAAATATGCAAACAATTTCAAAGAGATTTGAACTTTACTTTGTGCATTACAAAATACTAGAACTGCAATCAGGGATTTGATCATGCTGTTTCACTTTCAGGCAGTGTAAATATGTGCAAACACCCACTGTAATGAAATGACTAAAGCCCACCACACACTATAGGATCCAGCTGCTATCCAATTTTAGAAGAAATTGATTTTAGATGGGATATCAAAATTAGCACATTTTGAATCTTCCAGCTTGGCATTCTGAATAATGTCATGAACACTAAAATTGGATTCTTGGTTCACTGTAAGCATTCTAACCAAAGTAAAGGCAAAACTGGCTTCCAATCATACAGAATCCCATAACTTGTCAGAGGTCACAATGATTCCAATTCAATGTGGATTTGGCTTTTCCTCCAACAAGGTTTGATTTACCTTAAAATTTTTATGTAATTCCTCAAACTATTATTCAGTACCTCCATTATTTCAATTTCTCACACTTAAAGACTGTGAGACACAACATTTAGAGGGCGCTATTCAGAATTACAAACGAGGTGATTCCTCAATGCCATTTTGATCATGAAGACTGATGATCCGTATCCGATTAAGTAAAAATTCTGAAATGTCTGATGAAAATCAAGACTGTAGTGACCAAAGAAAGATCCCACAATGCATTGAGAGAATGGACTTCAGAAAAATAGTTGCCAAACAAACCAAACAAAACTTCGGTCCAATCGACAATCTTCTGTCTTTCAGAAACATGGCAAATGCATACACGGACCTCTAGACAAGGTACCATAAACCTCAATGGATATCACGACCAGTCTGTCCATGCTTGTAATTCTGAATAGCGCCCTCTAAATGTTGTGTCACACAGACTATACAATGTTCCTGCCAAATGTCATTGCAAATCTTTGAAAAATCGCATCACAGCCAGATCATTAAGTGTGCAGTGGGCTTAAGAAATAAACGACTACTTCCCGATGTGGAGCCCAAATCCATCATGGTCTCAGGGTGGAAAAGTTAAGATTTGCAGTGAAAATTAAAATGTTGAAAAGTGTATTGAAGGGAGAAACACAAGAAAAAAATTTACCTGAATACTTTTACTGATAATTAAATATAATTGAATAAACTGCTTGAATACATGTGTATAACAAGAATACAACAAGCCAATATGAATTTGTGCTTTCCATCCTGAATGAGCTTAACTGTGGAGGAGGGGGGGGGGGGGGGGGAAGGGAGAGAAACTATTCTAATTTGTAAAAGTAAAATTCTAAGATATAGGAGCAATTTCCTAAAAAGCCACAATGTCTTATACTTAAGACAAATTAAGGCAAATTCTGGCATTTCAATAGCAAAACAGAACTTCAATGAACAATCATTTTGATTTCACATTCAAAAAAAGGTGAAAATGTACTGAAAGACCCTTTTCTCTCTCTTTCTTGTAATATCATTGGTACTAAGCGAGCATGCAGGTGAGGAACAAAAGTATGTGACTGTGATGTTCATTACGGGTTCTAGGGAGTGCAAAATTTTGGTACTACAGGGAAAAGAAAAGTTTTAATATTGGTAAGTGGATTACAAGCAATAGTACCTCCTTAACCCATTCGTGACAGAGGGTCCACATTATGTGGTTTGGTCTAATAACTTTTGATGCAGAGGCTTAAAAATCATACCAAATACATGAGCAGAAAGAGCAAAAAATTTTACACTTACTTTGCCCATTTTTGTTGCATCAATATTTGTTGTTTGATGCTGAAATTTTTTTAAAGGAAAATAAGCATTAAAATCCTTAAATTGGCAATGCGATGAAAATGTTAAAATTTCTGTTTTTCCCTGCGAATTGGCAACTTTATGACTTCTCATCATACATTCTTTCAATTTATATTTATTTCAGATACATGATGTTTTAGGAGAAAAATGTAGCAATAAAAGAAAAATGTTGGTGTTGCCAATTTGAAGAATAAAAGCTGATCAAATTAGGCTTTAAATAATTCCTGTCACGAATGGGTTAAAGCTAATATTACGATGGGGCACAGCATTTTCTTTGAAGGCTTATTTTAGAATATGAAATTTTGTAGCATTTTTTGTAGTAACCATGGTTAATAAAAAATCTTTTAAAAATCAGGATTTTAGAAACACATTCTTAGAACAAAACCCAATACAAAATCAAAACCTAGTCCAATTCCACCAAATGCTATAAAGGTCATATTTAACTGCATCTTTTTGCACATGTCGTGTCTCTAACTGTGGTCGGAGGTAGGTCACCTCCTGTGATTCATACGTCCTTCGGTTGCCATGATCACAACCAGCAGTGCACTTTTCCGCATCTCTTCTCGGGCATCTTGCACCCTCCCCATGTACAACCTCTTACCTACAGAAACTCTTTGAACAGAAGGTAAAGCCCCCGTACAACTGACATGAAATATGCCACAGCTCTGTATTGCAGTGTACAGCACCATGGGCTTTGTGAGATCCCAGCAAGAAACCAGTGCAAGAGGTACAATGGCTGCCCATCTCCTGCGTTCATTAAAACGCATAGCCACACAAGAGGATTGTTGGACACCAACAGCCTCCTTTCGTGTCTTGTGTGTTCCTGCATGCTTATGAAAAGACATGCAGACTATTGCTTCCAACAAGAATTTTCGGCAAAATCTGTTGCAGACCACACACATAGAGGTGCAAGGCTGGGTGGGACCAATGCTTTAGCAAACTACACTATCACTAAATAAACAAGGTCTACCTCCAACAGAACAATTGAGGGTAAGATTACTTGGATAGTCTTTTTTTCTTCTTCCAAGCCATCAGCTTACACACCTACAATCTTGACATCTTACATGTTAATCTGCCCACTGCATCCCTTTTGGCCAATATGCAATAGTGGATACTGGACAAGTCAACTGATATCAACAGACCATTTTATTTGATATTGTGTCTTATTCAAGCTTTAGTGTGGCTTTCAGCTTGATACAATCAAATCAGATATACTAAAATCTAGTTACACATCAGACAAAATACCTCAGAAATGAATTACCTCCACCAGCAACTCATTTTCTTTTTACAAAAAGAACCACCACAAAACACAACTTTTCTGGTGGGGTTGGTTGTGAGTCTTCCTTTCTCAGACATGCGCCTACACATTGTGACTGTCTTAAAGGCTGGATTAAAGGCATTAATGTCAATACAGTCATTAGTTAAATCATTTAAAGCATGCATTAACTCCCATGAAGTGATTAATGTGCATTTCTCAACTCTACGTAAAGAATTTAAAGACAAAGCAAAAAGGGGTTAGTTTGGGAGTGCAATGTGCTTAGATACTTCAAGTAGCTCCAGAAGCCCAAGATAAAAGGTTGAAAAGCATTATATGCCACATTTGCACCTAACCATATTAGGTCTGCACTCTAGCACGAAAGGGCAAAGTGTGGGAGCCTTTTTCTAGCCTGAACTGCAATTTGCCTCACACCTCCAATGATGCAGTAAGCCCCATATGAAAGACTGCCAGGCATTGAATGTAAAGCCAGCATTCAGCTAAACCATGTTAGGTCTGTACTGGAATGGCAACCATAGCAGAAGGGAACTCTACAATAGAGGATTTAGGGTTAGTTTGGGAGTCTTTCTCTCAAGTGCATTGTGCCTACACATCTCTTAAGGGTGAGGTGAGGCCTGGATTAAAAACAGCAATCTTACTAAGCCAGTTTACAGCTAACTACACCATTTTGGAACTGCAATCTAGACAGACAAATATTTATAATACAGGGGGCTGGGATTAGTTAGGTCTTCTTCCTAGCCGCAACAGCAATTTGCCTACACACCTCCAATGGCTCTGTGAGGCCTGGATCATAGGACGGTGCTTTGAGTTGATCAACGCTGAGCTCTGATAGGTAGAAGGTACGTACCTGGATGGGCTCCTCCTCATCTACCACGCCTGCCACCAGCATGTCGCCGTACTCCCCGATACACCACGCAGACACCTGGGCCAACGGTTGCTGGAGGGAAGAGAAACAAGGAATGCATTAGATGAATACATCATCAATAGTAGATCTCCATTTTTTTATAACATACAGCCTTCAGAGTGACCATTTGGCAAGGGTTTCGTATATACTGAAGAAAACAATGCTACAAGATCATAGACAGGTGACGTCCACAGGGGATAACAGGGGAAGCATATCTTCCAAGAAATATTTGAAAGTTGCTGATTAATAATGATTAATAATCAATACTGATTTCAAAACAATTAAAAAGAATGTTACCTGTGATAAAAATGACAAAAGGTTGTTAAAACCATTTACTGAAGGGGAAAATACTAACCTGAACAAAAATACCATTGATCAGTAAATATCCCCCTTTTTATTTCCTTCCAATGGTATTCATGAAAATATGTGCATAGAAACCTCTATAAACTACAGAAACTGCAGAAAGGACAGTGTTCAATGTCATCCATTCTCCAGCAGATCCCTCATACAAAATGCATAGGAACCAAACATAATTTACATGAGCAGAGAAAAATTACAAGGAATTTAAAGATCACATTCTTTAACCTCCCTGCTGCTAACCTCCTTTAAATAAAAAAATAAAAATAAAAGAATAAAAACACATTCATTAAAAAAAAAAAAAAAAAAAACATTGCAGCAAGCTGCTTTCTAAAATTTATCCAAGTCAAAACATGCTTCATAAATATATCAGCATCTGTTTCCATGCAAAATAATCTTGGTGATTCTTTCACATAAAAAGCATACACACACACACATATCTATAAATATAAATTTTAAAAAAAAGAAAAAGAAAATATCAAATCATGCTTAATTCATAAAGTGCAGGGCATTCAAGCAAAGCACACATCCTCTTATCAAATGAAAAAACAAAACAGAAAAAAAAATTAGTACAAATTATAATTGCTAACAAGTTGGTTTTTAAAAAGCAGATGCATGATCTGAATACATATAACACCTTCAACCTATTTGTATAACATTCCAAATTCATTACAATAATAATTCAGGCCAATGGGTAATATTGTTACTCTTGAAGCTGCCAATGTGTTAGATACGTTAGTTGTCAAATTATATGCAATGCAGTCATTTGAACTCAGAAAACAAAATATAAACACAGATATTCAATAGAGTTGCAGAATTTAATTTGTAAGCATATTTCTAAAAATTGCTATAATGGAATTCTAATCAATATCTCTTGGTATTACTTCGTTTTTGAGCCGAAGTCATTTCGTTTTTTTTTTTTTGTAAACTGGGGCTCAATGGCTTTGCTCTGATCCAACACCAGTGCAATCTTGCGGCGAATAAGTGTACATATTGTTTATTGAAAACAAATATGGCGGCCTCCAGATACCGAACGACATCGTAGACATGGATAAAACGCAAGTAATCCTGCAAGCTAATCTTACTTCTTCCATTGTTCCATTTTATTGATTTATGGTATGAAATATAAAATCGTGTGAATTAATGCTATAATAGAAATAGATTACGTCTTAAACCAGTTAAATTTCAAAGTCATTTGACACTGTCATTCTGTTATTTATTTCTTTATTTCATCGATGCGCCGGTTTAGCCAAAACAGCACCGGGGCTCGAACCAAATCGACTCAGGCTTATTTGTTTTCAATCTTCTTTATCATTATACAGATATCGCCTGGTAGGGTGAGTAATATAACATTCCTTGGACCGCCGAAGGAAGGTATATTTTCCCAAGGGGTTATATTTTCCAGAAGCGCGCGGGGCTGATAGAAATTATGATCACGAGAGAAAATATACCTCCCTAGGTGGTCCAAAGTATGTATATTATACCCCTTCCAATCAATATCTGTTATATTAGATAGCCCGAAGATAGCCTTGATCAAACTAGGGTCTAGATCTCGATTCTGGTCTATAGACCTAGTTTAGAAATAATAGTTAATATCCACTGGTTAAAAAAGGAATGGACTTTAGAGTTTACTTTGTCGATTAGACATGAGAACAGAATCTGTAGAAGTCATTCGAAGTGTGATATTGCAATTTCGATTACGAGCAAGTATAGGCCTGAATTAGAATCTAGACCAACATTTGGTCTAACGTTTGATATCGATACACGGCACAGAACTACTTTTGCTTTACAATGAGGCTGAATGACCGAGTAAATTAAAATTCCATCTACTCTTCTTTGAAATAGATTTCATTAATATGAAGTAAGATTATCTGTAGAAAAAAATCCTAGTGAACCCGCATCATTATCAGGATTAGCTCTAAATCAATATTCGCAATATAGAATTCATGAAACTTCACGGCTAATCTGAGCCAATGAGCGAATTTTGGCTTATTGTCATGTACGTGCTGGTATGTAGCTACATGAGCAACCACAGAATTTTTTTCTGCAAGTGAGAAAATCCAGAAATGTTCAGTCTACAGCTTCAGTCAAGGCTATCCATTTCTGTGAAGTTTCTTACCACACCCATTCACAAAAGGAATGCTTTTAGAATTAACCCACTGCTCATGTAACTTTAATTTCTTCTAGACTGATAATTTATTGCTTGAAAGCAAAATATTGTTCCTTTGCTGAATATGATGTTGAAGCCATTGCAGTGCTGTGTTATCGATCTAGGATATCGGTAATGACTGGTATATTGACTAACCGGTCAATGTAACCATCGAAAATGACCGGCCGTGAAAATATATTGAATTGGATTCTCGCAGTCAATATCACATGACGGGCTGTGGACCAATCACACCTTGCTATCTGTACAAGCTATCTAATATAAACTGCTATTTGCTGAAAGTTTACAAATATAAGTAGTATTCGTGTGAGATAATCCAGTCTTGTTAAAATAGAAACATGCACTTTCAGTTCGTATGGTTCTTCTGCTTGAGTTCTTTAAGGCTTGTTCATATATGAAGCAGCAAACCCCCATGATAAACCCCCACAGTATAGGAATGGAATAAGATATGAGGCGACAAAAAAAAAACAGCAGCAGAGGCAAAAATTATGTTTTGTCTCCTTGTAGCAAGAAGGTGTGGACCAATCAAATTCTTATCAATTAGAAATATGATGTCACGAATTTGCACATCTGTTGGAAAAACTCTCTTTTGTTTGATCATTAACTATTAACAATGCGTTAATGTGCATCTTACCATCATAAGTGGCATGATTTACCCCGCCATACGCGAATACTAAAAAGGTGCGGGTTTGCCACTGGGTTTGCTGCGGGATATCTGAATGAGCCTTCACTGGGTTAGTTAGCTGATCATAAGCAAGCATGAATTGTTCTTCCATGCAACTTGCTGACTATATCCTAGTTGCTTCCTCTGCCAGTACTCACTCGATGGACCTCTCGGTATGGTTTTAAGCTAACCCCGGGACAGCTCCAGTGCTGCAGACCTTCTGCGCATGAGTCGCGCTCAGACTGAAAGCATATGTTGGTCAGCATTACAACTTACATGCAAGTTACAGGAAATACTATCAAACGGGGGGGAAAAAAAATTCATTTCGGGGGCTACTGTTTGTTATCTTTCAAAAATTTTGGGGGCTACCAATTTCCAAGGGTCTTTTCAAGGGTTATATTATACTGTTTAATGCTTACACCATAACATGGTTTATTTAACTGTATTATAGAGCAGTTTTTCCTTCTTGGCTTTGTCTGTTCTCACACTCTTAAGAGATGCCAAACTCTTCGAAAAAAAAAACAAAAAAACAGAATGGTTACATGTACCTTAAAAAAAATCAGATTTTTCTTACAAAAAAAACAAATTTTCACCTCACAAAAATGTAACATGCACTAATACTGCAGGGCATACAAAAGGTGTTAACAGACATCTAATTTAAAAAAAGGTTTGTAGTTGTTTTTTTATATTGTTGAAAAATGAAAATACATGTTAAGGAAGTAATATTACACTCCCATGTAAACCACAGAAATAAAATTGTCTACACGGCAAATGCAGTAGGCCTACATAGTAAAGTTACATGTAATCGGGAAGCTCCCACCTCCCTGATGTAATGTAGTTTCTAACCAAAACCCATAGGACATTAAATGGAGGCCCTGTGTAAAGGAGAACCCCAAATCAGAAAGTGTCAGTTATCTTACCAGAAATAGAATATAATTTTTTTTAAATCAAATACCGACCCTAGTATACTCCAAAATATATAGAAGTAAACTGTTACCATGATTGAAAATCATGAAATCAGCAGCCCAGTCAGGCAGTTACTACTGAATAGCTCCCCCAGAGTTCAGGCAGCAATGCCTACCAGGAAAAGCCTTTAGCTACATGTAAGGCAGCTAACAGAACATCGGCACCGTGCGCTGCACGAAAAATAACTATATTCAGACACTATTTAAGACAAGTATGTGGAAATTTTAGCAAATAAAATCCATAAATTTAACTGTATCATTGTCTTATTCAAATATCAGCATTCAAGACTAAAATTAAGTTTGCTAATCAGGGGTCAGGAACCAGTCTTTCACTGCTTGACACTACATCCGACTGAGTATATGCACCACAGTACGGGGGTGCTACTCCCTATAATAATAGGGGGGGGGGGTACTTCATTATAAAATGTTGCAAGACGATTAATAAGGCACGCATAGAGTTATTCAGTCCTAAACAATGGCAAAACCCGGCTAACATAATATATTTCTTCCAGGTTGCCCTGGGATTGAGAGAGAAGAATACGGGGTGCTGTGCATTTGATGGAACAACACACAAAGAAATAAAGATTTTGATGGACATATGAGATTGGGCAGCCCTATTTCGGGGGCGACTTTATCGGATATTGTTGCCCTGCATAGAATTTATTGCCTAAAGATTATATCACAACTAGAGGTATCACGATCTCCTTGCCACGCAACAGAATTGTATCCCCCGGCTCGTTGTGAAATCTTTACCATACAATATAACCTCCCATAAAAAAAGGGGTTATTCCATGAAATATTACCCCCTCTCCTACCTGCCCCCCCCCCCAAGCCCTATCAGTTAAAATAAACACAATCAAATTCAGCAGCAAAATAGAGAATGAGCATTTTTGTGATTTTGCAGAAATTTGCATATTTCATGATTTACACATAATTTCCAAGTACAAGTTGTCAATCCTTCCCCTAGCTTTGTCAGTCAGAGCAATCAGGATCACATCGCCAAGAAATGGCAGAGAAGAAGCAAATTAATTGTTCTGAGCACATTTGACCTTTGACCTACATTCGTGACCTTAGACCCCTAAATAACAATGAGGTCCCTATAAGGAATACACCATCCAAGTCAGGTTACATATGGCCTAATGGTTTAAAAGTAACGAACTCCAATACAAACTTGCAGGTAAATTTTAACATTCAACCTTATTTGACCTTTGATCTGCATATGTGATCTTTGACTAAGACCTCATCTAGCTTTATCAGTCAGAGCAATCCCAGAATCGAAACTGGCCAAAGAAATGAATGAGAAGAAAATAAAAAAACAAGCCAATAGATATAATGTGTCACGCCACATCCATGTGCAATCATTCTTGCAGGTACATATTATAATTTGACTGCATTTGACCTTTGACTTACAAACATGATCTTTGACAACTAACATGGAGGTCCCTGTAAGCTATCTGCTATACAACTTAGATTACAAATGGGCTTATAGTTCGAAAGTTACCAACCACAGTAGAATCTTGCTGGTAAATGTTAATATTTGACCTACATACATGACCTTTGACCCCCAAATTATACTGAGGTCCCAAGTTTGGTTAGAAATGGGCTAGTGGTTCAAAAGTTACTAACCCCAGTAAAAAATATTAACATTTGACCTCATTTGACCTTTGACCTACATACATGACCTTTGATCACCAAATTACATTGAGATTCCTATAGAGCATCTACCACCCAAGTTTGGTTCCAAACGGGCGAACGGTCACAAAGTTATTCAAGTTTTATACTCATTTGACCTTAGACCTACATGCACATACATGACCTTTGAACACCAAATTGCACTGAGGTTCCAATAGAGCATCTAAAAGATTGAACATTGGGGGCAGCATCACCAAAAGTTATAGGGGTCCAAATTTGACGATAGACTTCTGTACCAAACTTGAAAGAAATCCGTCAAGAAATGTGGCCAGTAGAGTGCACACAAGCAAACCCTCCAAAATCAACCTTTTTGTGTATAAAGACGGAACAAGGGCGAGGACGTTATCACCAAAGGTTATAGGCGGCTAGATTTTTACATGATACCTCTGTACCAAATTTGAACAAAATCCGTCAAGAAACGTGGCCAGTATCGTGCACACAAGAATATGATGCGGTGGCAGTGGAACACTGCTGAATCCAAAGTATCCTCCGGCATACTGCCGGGGATACAATAAAGGTTCATGCTAGCATTGACCAACACCAAAGGAAAATTAATTTATGCTTACTGGAACTTTAACAATTACTCCACATCAACTTTATTTTCACAACATATAAATCATGCTTGTTTATAACATCTGATATCCCCAATGACTTGATTCCCTTGATCACCTCTTCATATCACAACACACTCTTTGTTTAATAGCAGCAGCAGCTCTGAAGTGTTGGAGATAACTGTGTTCTTTCATCAATTATGCATATTTCATTATTTTTCCTCAGGAATAAACATGTGAAGGTCTTGTTGGTAAGTATTTGATATTCTCAGCATAGCATTGCTCTTTGGAAAATATTTCCTGCTAGTCGATTAGGCTTGACCATAACTACTGTTTTTAAAACCAGGCCAAAATGCAATAAAAGATGGGGGGGCCAGTGCATATGAATCATTGTTACAGGAATGGGAAATACAAAGCCATCTTTACATGCTGGACTACAAAAGAGAAATCACAACTTATTAGTGCCACCTGCTGCAAAAAAATCTGTACCCTGAATAACAGTACCTACATCCTCTCAGGGACCAAGAACTTTTTATGGAATTCCTGTTTCAAACTGTCCCGACAGGTGCATGTGAGGCTAATTTAGTCCCACATAGATACATATTGCTATTGCTGCTCTGGGGCTGTTTCTCAAAACCGTCATAAATTTGAGTTCGTGGACATCCCATTGAAATGCATGTTAATTCTATAACATGTGTCCCTATGGGTTGTCCTAGAACTTAGACTTATGACGCTTTCCAGAAACAGGCCCTTGGTTCTGATGAAACAAACCTAAAGAAACCTAAAGCCAGATTCCTACAGTTGACCAAGCCCTACCACTGGGTATCAAGTTATTTTTTTTTTTTCTTGATAGGCCCTAAAGTGAAAATTTGGGGTTTATGTGCACAGCCCACTCTGTCTATACATGTAGTTGTGTGGATACAGAAGCAATATTGTGGGCCTGTTTACATTGGATCCTGTTGGTGTCAGGTCCCGACAGATGACTCGGCTTTACTGTCAATATGGTACTTACCTGACTGATGTCCTCTTTGACTGCCTTATAGAGTTGCTGTACAGTGTAGGCGTGCAATGACGATGTCTCTGAGATCATCTGAATGAGACTTGCTACCGACTCGTCAGGGACGTTGTTACCAGCTGCTGAAAGGACACGCATCATGGTGTCTATGTGCCACCTCTTGTTAGGAGAGTACCTGTAGATCAGGACATTAAGAGTCATGGTGTTTGACCTACGAGGACATAGTTTGTAACCTATGGTTGGGGGTTGGGTCTTACGAGTAACAAGAATAATGTATTATTTTCATATAGGGCTAGGGCATTCCCCCTAAAGAGCATGTACAAGATATCATAACACACAGCCAACCCTTGCTACTTTAATTTATGAAAATATAAGGGGTAATTTGGAAGGCTCATGTTTTACAACTCAAAGAATCACTTTGCAATAGTGTTTTTGATCAGCACAAGGATGACCGCCTAGTCCAACCAAATATTCTGCTCCCAATATGATTACAGAAAAAAAATACCTACAGATCTCAATTTCTGAGAGAAACTGTCTCAGTGTATATTTTTTCTTTCATACACATATTTTTATTTAGATATCATTTGTTATGGCCTCATAAATATTTAAATGCACCCTTCCAAGGCTAACATAACAAGACAATTTTATAGAAAGGTCCTTCACTTTACATTACATTCCTGTGCTTCCATAACAGTAATCCTAAATGTAGCTTTTCTACACAGAGGCAAGTTGGCTCAGTCAGTAATGCATCTGCCCGCCAAACTAAAGATCATGGGCTTGAATCCAACCCAGGCAGATGACTGAAGCCTAAGTTGTGTGTTAACATGCCCCTCCTCTGTTTCATAGCAGAGGCTTTGTTTCAGAGGAAATCACTACAGCCCTGTGATAGGACACTAAATGGAGGCCCCATGTAGAGGAGCATCACCACCTTTGCATGTTAAAGGGGGTACCCAATGCTGAAACAATGTTAGTTCATTTAAAAGAGCATGATTTCATCAGCTGAAAGTCATTTGCCTTAAATTTTTTTAAAAGTCGTGTTGCCAAGGAAACCCCCAAATGTGGTAAGATTTCAGCATATTTTTGACCCCTCAGCTGTGTCCCAGTTTCAACTGGGTACCCACTTTGACATTAAAATGACGTCAAAGTGGGTACCTTGTCACGCAATTATACCAAAATGCTGCGCGCTAGACTGTACAATATGAATTATACCTTGCGCGCATTTTGCAAAATGCATTGATTTCGATTGAAAATCATTACATTTTTAATGTTATTCTTCTTAGAATTCTATTCTCGATCATATATCCAAAAAATTTTACCACTGTGTAAGCACTTTAAGAACCCACTGCACTATTCGAAGAAGACTTCGGGGAAACCTCGGTGCAGTGGTACCTCTGCACATCCCAATTAGTTACATTGGGAGGGAAGACCAGAGGGTCACAGTGATTAAAGCCAATGAGTGACTTTTAAAAATCTGAGCTGCATTGCCCTTAATGCTATCAGTGTATGTAATATTCTGTAAATATGAAGCCCTGATAAATGCAATTGAAAAGCATCATCATGTGTTTCACAAAAGGCAAAAACATACAACTGACAGAAATGCCAGACCTCTTTCACCCACAGACTTCTGTGTTATTCAAAAGCATGCCCAGGACCGTTCTGAAAATGGCAGTATTCGGTGATAGATATCCTGACAGCAAAATTTCATATTTAAAAACCCTGATATTCCTGGCTATTTATATATCCTTCTGAATATCTTTATACAACACAGACATCGAAATTCAACAATTTATCAAATCAAGCCTCCACAAAGTTTACTTTACTACTAATAACAATACTCAGGGTCCCATCTTAGAAGTGACACCAAACACTGAAAGTTGCTATTCACAGGTTTTGAATATGCTCAAATTTCATATCAAAATAAAGTTTATGGTGCACAAATCACTATGAAACCGATTGAAACTTTTGAAAAGTAAATGGGAAACAAATTTTTCCTGTCACAAATCGATAAAAACGGACCCCCAATGTAACCTGTGCATACGTTGCCCAACTCGATGCGAGATCCGTGACGTCATCACATGGACAATAGCCTGTGATGTGGTGTGTTGTGAATGTGGTGAATGTGATGTGTCGTGTCCGAGGCGAGTGATTAAAACGATGTTTCTGCATTGTTTGGATGAATTCATCATTCTGTGAATGTTTTCAAACTATGTTTCAACCATTCTGTTCAACATTATTCATATCATAATGTCGGAGAAATTCTACAAATTAACGATGACTTTTTGCAATTAGAAAGGAAAAAATATCCCATAATATAATAGAACAGTCTCCCTTGTACACGCTAAGTTACGGTTGTGGGGCATACCATTTTAATTTTAGGGGTGTTATAATTCACGAAAGACAGAGGGATAGACGGCATACTTTGTTTTGTTGAATTTAAAATTGTTTTCTTGGTGAATAGTTTGAACTTGTCTGTTTATTTGATTGAAAATCATCATAACCTGCACTAAAAAAATAAATTCCTTGAAAAATATTTTTCGAATGAAATTCCTTATCGAAATCACGTTTAATCAGAGTATTACCAGAAAAAATCCCTTGATAAAGACTTGAAGCTACGCTATAATGCAATACATGTACATGTATGATGTTCATCTCTACACCCCGGCTCTGCACAATCTGAGATCAGTGGTGACGTCCAGTCTCTGTACTCTAGCTAGCCATTCCTATCATAATAAATAGTTTACGAGATTTGGAATTTTGTAGATCAAGATAGTTTATACAAGAAGCATCAATTTTCCTTAGACAACAATATTATCTAGGTAACTTTTACATACAATCACGATTTGTCAAGCGCGTCTCTTAATCAGTTCTGTCTCTGAGAATTTGATGCAACGTCGTTTCGGGACGTAGTTTAACGTTTTTATCCCGGCCTGGCTTGGTTTTCTTTGTCATTTTCATGTCAATTGATACGTGTGTCTAAAATGTATATGTATAAAAATCTATGTAATAATTGATTATGTTGTATTGTGTTGAACATGTTGAACGCAGAAATAAATTTCAAGCAAACAAGCAAACAAACAATTTCCTACTTTAAATTCTGCTTTGACCAAAAAAGAAAAGAAAATCGACTCATCAATGAGGTAATGTAAATATTAACCCACTGCAGTTTTACCTCCTCTCTTAACCCATTCGTGACAGAGGTCCACATTTTATGGTTTGGCCTAATATCTTTTGATGCAAAGCCCTAAAAATCATACCAAATACATGAGCAGAAAGAGCAAAAAATTCTACACAAACTGTGCCCATTTTGGTTGCGTCAATATTCTTTGTTTGATGCTGAAATTTTTTTAAAGGAAAATAAGCATTAAAATCCTCAAATTGGCAATGTGATAGAAAGTTTAAAATCACCATTTTCTCCTGCAAATTGGCAACTTTTTGACTTCTCATCATAATTTCTGTCACTTTATATTTATTTCAGATACATGATGTTTTATATGAAAAATGTAGCAATAAAATAAAAATGTTGGTGTTGCCAATTTGAAGAATAAAAGCTGATTAGATTAGGCTTTAAATAATTCCTGTCATGAATGGGTTAATAACAGTATCTAAAATCCATCAAAATTGCATGCGATCATCTCAGTGCAGAAGAGTTTATTACGTGCAAGAGCTAGCTCGCTGCAGATCGTCCATATGCCCATGTCATCATTGGGGACCCGTTTCGCTCGCAGCCACTTTCGGGTTCTGAGAATCAGAGGGGCGTTTTTGGAAAATGTGTTTTTAGATAATTTCTTGGAATCTACAGGAGCAACAATGAACACCATTGTCTTCTACATGCTTCCCCGTTTCCATTCATATATAATTAACCCTATTCCGTGATTTTCTTTGAATTTCACCTTTAATGATAATAACAATAATACAACTCACCTTTCACATGAGAGGAAGATGTTAGATGATGTGTACGACTTGAACTCAGGGTCCGCCCTGTCTAAGAAGAAGATGAGTTCCTTCACCATTGTTCTAATGTTGGATGCATTGATGAGGGCGAAACACAGCTCTACCGCTCTCCTGCAAGATTAGACAAAGGATAGGATTTGTCACAAAAATTAAGAAAATATGTGTTAACTTGGTGGTCAAACGAAGAACTGACTTTGTAAAGTGCTTTTTCGTCAGGATACAAAGCCGACACAAGGTTACCCTCCTTAAAGATAAACTGGAGTTCTGGTCATGCGATCACAATGTGAAAGAAACAGTTTCAAAGCAACTGGAAGAGTTAGATTAGTAGCATATAAACACAAATGTCTAGTGTGAGATTTGGAGATTATAGAATTGATAAAAAATTCAATTACTTTCCTCACAAGATACTTGCACTGCACAAAGAAATGAGTACATAGGACCATACACAAATCTGGCACGGCTGTTACCCCCAAACTTTTCAGCTTTTTCTTCTCATATTTCCAATATGAGGGCATATGAAGAGCAATCCTTTCTAGGGGACAGTTTTCCTATGGCATTCTTCCTAACGGACATGGAAAAAATGGGAAAGCTCACAAATTCACCTTTCCCAGTGCTCAAGCTTCTCTTTAACCTTCATAGATTTCTCTGTTCATACTATCCAATCACTAAACCTGTGTAGGGTGTCATACATCATCTGAATATGAACACAACATCTTGTTACAAAACTTGATCGTCCCATGTTTTTGTTTCATCTGCAGCTTGCATGCCATAAGCCTGCACATTTTGTGGCATTTATGTCCCATGAAATCATTCATTTGAGAAATTTGGAATTTCTCAATCATTGCTGTTGGCAGCAGCAGCAGAGTAAATGACATACATGTCAGGCATCATACCTTTGAATTGACACATCTGGATCTTTTAAACAGTCCACTATAGTACTTCTATGCCTCTGCACTGCATTGTTGTCTGCTTGTACTGTCTTCAGCAGCGTATTTAGGGCAACATATCTGCAAAGGTGAATGAAAGGGTTACAATGTAATGACAACACAATCATAAAATACACACAACCATGATTTCTAACAAACCACAATAAATAAATCTGTCTATAATGACCCATCCCCACAACATATACCAGTCTTACAAATTCACTCATCATTCTGCTACGTGTGAGAGATCAATAAAAGCAGGTAAATTAAGTGTAAAATCCCCTTTTGCCAGGTTCATTAATAGCCATATCCAGACCTGCCACCCTCTGGGAATGAAAAATTGTATTCTGTGATCCCCAAAACCTGTATTTTTTAATAAAATGTGCACTGCTATGCAGATAAAAAAGAAAACATATTGAAACACATGTATGATATCTCACCTCGGTTTTAACAAAATGATTAATACTGTATACACATAGATCTACATCTATCTATCATGTCCTAAAGTCCGAGCAATGGAGGTAGTTTTGGTGTCACGACATGAAAACTTGGCAGCAATTTTGCTGTCTGGAAACATTTTCTTGACAACACTGGTGATGGTGAAATCATCAGAAGCTGAAAATGGCATGTTGTGCTCCACAATATATGGAGTCCACAAGGTTTCCGTTCTGATAACATCAAAACTAGCACTGGATGGCTTCGTAAGGCATTGAAGAATAGATGGTTGCTTTTTTTTAATCCTCAGCACAACTTGTATGCTTGGTTGTTGGTGTGTTGTTCGATATCATAATCCGCTATATGCAATGCTCAAGACAAGTCCGACCCACATACGGTGCATCGCCCGAAAGTTTCGCCTCTGAGAGATTTAACAATAAAATCCCATTTCGTAGAGTAGTGCGACTTAAAGCACTGCTTCCTAGGCTGTTTTTTCCTTCCTTTACTGGATGATTTGGATGCCATATTAATGGTTTTACGGGTTAAAATTCCATCGAAGAACTGAAATTCCGAAGCGTGGTGAGCCGCTTTTTGTGCAAGGTGCTGTACAGAGCACACCTGGATAGGCCCGCCAAAGCTCCAGCGGAGCTGATCGTGACCATCCCACTGCTGTACATGCAGATGTGATGTGCGCGCACGCTGCAGTGGCAAGCGTTGGCGCGGCATGCACAAAACTATATGCATACAATGCGTACGAAAACATGCACGCGGAAGCTACAAGATCCATGACAAGATCGCTACATACTATGGAAAGCCAGATAGAACAAAAATACGTAGATATTATCATTTTTTTGAAAAAACGTATTAAAATAGAGAAAAAGCGTATGCCAGTACTTTGAATGAAAAATCGTACTAAATATGGGAAAATTGTACTGGTTGGTAGGTCTGCATATCCTGCTATTTATTACTGACAGTAAGTGTACCAAGCAGGAAGTTTTGTACTCACAGACTACCCTAGCCTTTTGTCCTGATAGTGCTTTATATGTTTATACTCAAGGTTAACAGAGATGCCAACCCCAAAGGAAAGTTATCAGATCATTTGCCTTTTTTTTTCGGAACAAATGGGGGTCTCTGTGGAACACACATCTATAAAAAAATCTTTTTCACACACACATGTGCCCATCATTTGACCACTACCATGATTTGACTGCACGCCGGTGCTGGACATACAGTGGCTACACTACAGCTCACAGAGTCAAAGAAAGTATCACTTACCAAAACTAAGTTCCAAAATCATTGCGAATGCTAAATTTCACCATCAAAAATGTGGAATCGGCACCATTTCTACAAAGAATGGTGGGCTTCAGTCTGGTAAAAAGAAACAAGTTCACCGAAAAACCTGCTACAAATCAAGAAATCGAGGGTTTTGTGATGCATTTTTTCGCTTATCGCAAGCAATGAGTTTGATGGTATTGGCGAAAACCAAACTGAAAAAGTAATCTTCCTGTACCTGCTGATGCAGTAATTTCATGTGCAAAGTTGTATGCAAGTTCCCACAAGCCAAAATTCAACCTAAATGGGAGCACTGATGTTGGCCGCAGCATTCCCGATGCACAACCGTTATCATAGCCATTTCATGTGTAGTGAAATTCAGTGAGCACTCGTGCTTGTGCGTGTGCTACATAGCTCGGTACAATGCAAATGCGTATAAGCATACGGAGGCTCTATGTAGATGTCTACGGAGGGGCCTACGTATATTTTTGTTTGGTTTCCCGTAACATTTTGGTTGTCTACCATAACGCTGTAACAGGTGCAATAAAAAACGAAACAAATATAGCAAAACCGAAACGGTTGGCATCTCTGGGTTAATGATCTTGAATGCTTTATTACACAGCAGAACAAAAGTGGTTGGCTATAATACTTTGTTAATTCATAATATCTCTCTCTCTCTCTCTCTCTCTCTCTCTCTCTCTCACTTTTTCCAAAACTATGAGAAGTTTTTTCCCTGTGTTACTGAGAGGATTGCAGAGCATTTCTTGGCCAAATTATTTACTGTTGTCAAGTATTTTCCCGGCAGCTCTCACCTGATGTTCTTGTCTGTATTTAGTAGGAACCTTCCCAGGATATTGATAGCTAGTACCCTCAGACCACTCTCAGACTTGATGTCCATGATACAGAGCACTGTCTCATACAAGATGGCATTGCCAACGTTTTTACTCGTCTCTGTATTGGTGGCCACCTGTGCCAGGATGTCATTCATAGCCTCACTGCAGTCTGCATCGCTGTGACCAAGGATCCTCAACAATCTTAGGATCTTGACCTGTCATAGTGCAGAATGATAATACTTGGAAATAAAATTCAAGTAAACTAGTAATGGCAGCAAACTGGTACTTTCATTTACTGTCTCCCCCATCCCAACCCCACTCCCTACAGAAGTTCTCAACATTAATATATTTTCAAGAGTCAAAGCAATGCATGTTTTAAATTTTGTAATTGGTATGTACTGTCAAGAAAAACAAGGCTTCAAAAAATGTTTCAGCATACATTAATATATTCCTGATTCTAGCTGTACTTATTCTCTCTTCAAAGTATGCACAAAGCTGAATTATCTTCTACTTGTCTCTCTTACACCAGGTGTAAATGGAGATCTGATGACTGGCCGGGTAAAAATACAAACCCTAATTGCCCTAAAAATCATGAGGAAAAACAGCATTGTGCTCCTGAGATTCACTGGTTAAACAAATTATAAATTTAGTCTTGATCATCCTGAAAATCTAATACGTATGGTACACCCTTAGCAAGGAAGTAAATCAAGGACCACTGACCTGTAAGAAAGGATCACTGACTCCTGAGACATCATGTTCCGGTGAGTAGCCAGACATGATAAGGTTCTTGAGTATCCGCACAAGGTTTGGCACCAGCTGTAGGCACATGGATAAGGTTCATGAAATGTTGAGGAATGATAGTGTGCAACAATATTCCAAACACAATCATGGTTAAACCCTAATTTGATATTTTATCTTGCATCTATACAACACTTTATCTACAAAGGTCACCAATATCCTCTATGAAAGGCCTAAAGTTAGTATACCTACATAAATACTGGCCAAAGTCTCTACTGACACACTTTTCTCTGTTTCTGTGGCAGTAATTACCCAAGTTTGAAGGTACTTCAATGAAAGGAATATCACTTCTAGAATACATGTACATGTGGCCCTGATTGTTGAAGTTTTTTGGTGCTCTCCCCCTTCCCCCCCCCCCATTTTTTTTTAGAATAAGTATAATTAAAGCTTCCATTCAATCTTTACATACTGGTATACAAAATACTCCATGGGTTCTCCTTTTTTTATCTTTCACCAGAAAAAAAAACCAACAAAACATTAAGAACAACAAAATCTTAATGTGCTCCCGATACCTCAATAAGAATGTCAAAATGCAACAATATAAATTGTACATGAACATACATAATTCACAATACTCGTTGCTTTTACAGAAGCTACATCTAACGTTTCCCTCCACCACCACCAAGTAAACATGGTTCATCAATACTATGCAACCATGCAATGTACATGTACTTTTTCAGAACATATATTTATTTTTGAAATATGGTAAAAGCAAATGTTGCAAAAGAAGAAATGCATGCCCTTCTGTCACACTTGATTTTTTTTATGTACAACATAAAGAAATAATGCTTGCAACAAGTACACCTGTACAACAGGAACTGATGAATCATCTGAGTGAAAAAAAAATTATAAAAAAGCTTATACTTGAATTATTTGTATGTATTTCATGTTGGAGATGGGGGTAGCGAAAAGATATTGAGAGAAATTATGTAGCATAGAACTACTGCAAATCACAGTTACATGTTTGAACAAATATATCACAACTCATACACTGTAAATATGGGCAAATTACCTGTATGGACATTCTTGTTGAATACATGAGGTATATTTTAAGAAAATGTCAACTTGTTTGGTGTGCAAATTCTCATGAATTCCAGAGAAAAAAAAAGCTTAATCAGGAAACTGACAGAGTTATTAAATATACAGTTAAGTTGGTGATGGCCCTACAGCAGGCATTAATGGTCATGCATAAATAATTCTCAGAAAACTAAAATGAAGCTCAATAAAATGAAAATAAAATACACTGATGCATTCCAAATTTCCAAGGGAAATGTAAACTGATGTTCCCAGATATCTTCTTTAGCCTTAGCTAATAAAAATTATCCGGGGCAAAGTGAAAAAGTGACCACCAATTCCAACTTTCAGTGCTGTTATATTAATCCCTTAATACAACCCAAAAATCTCTCAGAACAAGTTTACAACACACTACAAAACCTCAATAAACAATTTGGACATCACACATCTTATCACTGCATACCAGTACACATATAATGCAAACATATTTTACAGATTAGTACAGGTACATGTAGTTTTGTAATATAACATAGGAAAACAAACAGTTTAATCAGTTCTCTCCACTTTGAAAAGTGTCTTTTCCAATTTGCAAGCACGTAAGAAAAAGAGTACAGCATTTACAGAGAAAGACATTTCTCCGAAATTGTAAAATATTGGTAAAATATTAGTGAAAAAATATTAGTGAAATATATCTCTTTCAATATTAACAGTTCTAATTGGTTTGATTTTTTTCTTTTTTAGCTTTTAACATATCACTGTCATTGTGGAGAAGTCTGTATATGTGAACGAAAATAGAGTAAAAGTAAAGAATAGAGGGAAAGGAATTCTTAATACACAAACTGTATAATTTGAGAGCAGATTGAGTATCATAACATACCTCCAACTGTGTTAGGCAGACAAGTAATTTTGAAACAAAAACATACAAATTATACAAGTTTCACCCAAAAGAATCAGTAAACTTAAGGGAAGAGTGAGCATAATATCTTGAAAATGTCAAAAAGCACAAATTAGGTACATGATCAAACCACAAATCCAAAGAAGCTTTCTAAGATAAATTTGCAGTACGGCAGTACAGAAATGGTCAATATACATAGTAGAGTGCTCTCCTTCCTGTATAAAACTGACATAACTTAGATAGTGTTGAAAAGTGAAACTGAATGAAGTTTCTTCCAACTGCAACATTTACAAAATATTTCTATCAGAGGGAGACAAGTGTCGATATGATCATATATTTCAAAAGCGCATTTTGAAAGACAGCAGCAACAAGTATGTGCTACCTTTCCCCTGTTGCTCTCAAAGCATGGAAATAAGTTATCTTTCAAAAAAAAAATCCAGAAGAGAAAAATTAACGAACATGAATAAACAGAGCCCACACTAACTAGCTGGGGGGGAAAAAAAAGAAAATAAGTCATAAGCCTACTCCACAAAAACTAGACAGAGCTGCTACAGCTGCATGAATCAACGTAAAGTGACCATACTAGTGATTAGATAGATATATTAACTCTACTCCACAATGGGTGACAACTAGAGGACTAGGGCTATTAAAATAACTCCTCTCTCTTACCCCAATCTGTCTTCTATGGGTAAAGCTGAGAGACATATCAAATCTCATCTGTATTCAAGCAGACAATCCAATTATATGGTAAGCAAATTTCATAAGAATTTTCTTATTCCTATACTTTAAGATAGCCAGGAAATTACACCTAACTTTTTCTTTTCTATTTTGTCCTGGTTCAAATATCAATTCAATCTCTCAGTAGCTCTACTTGTTTCTGTAACCAGGGGTATTGTAAAACTTAATATTTTAGATTATTCTTGATGATTTATGCTTTCTCTGTTTCTCAATGTATTATAAGACCAAATCCATTCATCTAATAACAACCTGTTTCTTCCTTCAATTGGTTAATAGCAAAAAACTTGTGAATGTTAATGGCTGCCTAATTTTTTTCTTTCTTTCTTTACCTTTGCCTTCTTTCCTTCCTTCCTTCCAAATAGAGCAACAGACAAGTTAAATGTGTACAAGGAGAAAAATGGGATAAAAAGTACTTGGCGGTAATGTGTATACCCCCCCCCCCCCCCAAACAGGCCCCATTAAGTGCTTGATATTTCCACCATGAAGGATTCTGAATGCATTACAGAGGTTTCCTACTGAAAATGAAAATATCACACTGCATTTCCCAATATGTTAACATTTAAAACACCTATCCCTAGAGCTGGATTCCTTAGAATCCATTCCATTATGGCCCTTAGCATAAATGGAGTTGTATACTTAAGTTAGCCAAGCAATTTGCAAAATTGCTTTCCATTCCTCCCTTGCCTTGGCTGATCAAGTGGAAATATCTGACATAAATTCCATAATATTTATGATCCAATGATCAGTCTATGATGAGCAATAATGTTTGGAAACAGCAGCCATAAAAGTGGCTTTGCAAAAAATTTCACAACCCCATCAGCATTTGAAGAAGTCACTACAAATATTCTCTTTCTACTGTCCAAGAACTGAAAATCAAATGATGAGGAAATAACAAAGTTATCCTGCACCTTATCAAACCTCAAACATGTAACTAGAAATATTCATATTGATGTAATATAATGAAGCAGAAGGAACTAAATAGAAGGTAAACACTCAAAAGTATCAAATCATAAATGAAACTGAAAATTACAGATAAGGTCATGTAAAGTACCGACAAAATAGAAACCTACTTGATTAGATCATGCAATACGCACAATTCTTGCTATTGTACATGTTCTTTCCTAAATCTTATATGCCACAATAATGATTGTTGTCTGAATCAATAACTTTAATTTGCAAGTATCAGATATATTATGAGCCAAAATCCCTCACATCAGCCAACATATTTTGAGGGTTTATTCTGACCAACAGGGGTTAAAAGCCACTTCAAAATCTAAATTGTAATGCACATTTAAGGAAATTCTGGTTCAGTACAAAATAACAGCACTTCAAAATGATAATACACATGCAGTCTATCACTGCAATCATCTTTTTGCAAGAAGATAAGACTAAATGAAATAGTTTAAATACTACGAACCTTTTTGAAGTGAACCAGCGTATCATGACTCTTTTCACACATCTCTGTGATCAGAACTACAGCTGTAAGTTGCACACCTACCAAAAGAAAAATGTAAGAAAAATGTGTCCTTAGAGAGAATGCTCAACTAAACCTCATCACAAAGAGATAGTACTAAAAGATAATTAGATCTAAATGTGAACAATAGGCCATTTCATTGTCACTGCAAGTATTATCCATTAAAATCACATTTCTAAGGAATGTAATTATTCATTTATGCTAATAACCATTAATGAAATTTTCTCATTAAAATTTAAATACATGTGATTAGCTAACAAAGAATCATAATACATTACTCTTGAATATGAAATGAAGTGGAATTACAGAGTTGACAAAACTATAAAAAAAAAATAAATCCCCTCCCTCCATAATTTCTAGGATTTCTGATGAGATATTTATCATCTTCAAGCTGAACTTCCCCGATTCATATAAAAAGATTTTGCTTTAAAAAGTTCATATCTTACCATGATTTTTGTCATTTAGAAGAGAACGAACAGAAGGAATGAACATCTCCATCAATTCTGGGACCTTTCGAACAATCCGTACGGCGCACTAGCACAGCCTGTATTAAAAAGCACAGGATAGCAAAACTGCATGTACTTCTACATGTATATAATCAGCATTTAAGGACCTTTGAAATATGAACACTGGTTCCACAAACTTCTCAACATAAATTGCCCCTTGAAAAATCAACACACCACTACATATAGGCAGGCCTGCGGTTCAACATTTATATTTGCAAACTTTAAATAGTAAATACAAGGCAATAGCCATAATGTGTCTCGCCATGTTCGTGTGCAATCATTCTCGCAGGTAAATTGTAACATTTGACCTTATTTGACTTTGACCTACATACGTGACCTTTGACCCAAAATAATAATGAGGTCCCTGTAAGCCATCTACAGAAGCTGCTAAGGATCCTTTACCATCCAAGTTTAAATAGGTTACAAATGGTCTTACGGTTCAAAAGTTATCAACCACAGTAGAAACTTGCATGAAAAAACTTAACATTTGACCCCCCAGATAACATTGAGGTCCCTGTAAGGCATCTACAAACCAAGTTAGGTTACAAATGGGCAAGTGGTTCAAGAGTTACTAACCACAGTAGAAACTTGCAGGTAAATTTTTACATTTGACTTCATTTGACCTTTGACCTACATATAAGACCTTTGACCCCAAATAAAATTTGAGGTCCCTATAGAGAATCTACCATCCAAATCTGCTAACAAACGGGCTAGTGGTCACAAAGTTATTCAAGTTTCACAAGCGTCACAGATGGACGGACGCTGCTATGGATCCCTTAATCTCGCCCCACCTTGGTGGCTCAATGAAAAATCTAGGTCTAATTCAAATGATGTTTCTTTAAATGATTCTTCTTTTTTGTCTCACAATTCCAAGAGCTGCCATATCAATTATACTGAATACACTGATATTAGCTTATAAATCAAATAATTAAGAGCATCTTTCTACTGACTTTAACATAATTTGTTGACAGTTTTCTTAAACAGAATACTTGTCATTTCATATCAATCAAAGTGTATTGTAGAGGGAAAAAGTAAATATGTAATAAAACTATGCACAAGATTCTATTTCAGATGCTCGTACATGTACAGGAGTATAAAATCATCACACGCACTGAGTCTGATACCTTTTATTTGCTTCAGTCCAAGTGGCGTTTTCGGCCTTTCGACTGGCAGGCTCATATCAATGTTGCCGGTGTGTCTGGAGCAGGTTTTTCTTTGTCTACTTGGGGGCTTCATGTGGTGGAATCTATTCTGTTTTGTCTCACATTGGTTTTTTTTTGTTCATTTTGTTAAATTATCAATCACATCCCAATTATGTGTAAATTTGTGCATAAATAATTTTATTTCATTGAATAAAATACAAAGGGTACAAAAAATATCAATTTCAGATGTACAAATGTATAGTGACATGTGGAGAATGAATTTACCTTCTTTTTTATGTAAGCATTTGATGTCTTGATCATCTTCTCAACTTCCCCAGCTAAATCTCGACTCATCTCTGGTGAGCAAATACTGCCCAGACAGCTTAGTGCCAGACCTACGATGTACTGTGTGTTGTGGCCCATGTCACTGCGGTGGAGAAAACATTCAAGAATGTACTGTACTGTAGGAATTGCAGTTCCTAACACTGGTACAGGACAGAGGGATAACGACCCTCAAAAAAACTGATACCTTAATTCCAGCAATAGTAAAGGATGTAGTGTTTCTAGTAAAAGATGTAGCAAGGTACATTTCATGGTAGAATATGAGCCTCACATGTATTACTACTACTTGGAAGTTTACACATCCTATCAGTAAACGCAGACCAAAATTAATTTCACCGGGGACATCGTTTTAAGCCCCCATTCCACTATGCCACTCTAGCTATGATTTGGCAATTTTTTCAGGTTGGGGAAGATCGGGTGAAAAGTGAATGATCTAGTGGAATGGGGGCTTAAAGGAACTGGCTTTGATTATCAGATGATAGTGAGGCATCTCTTATCTTTTCTATCAGTATACCACCCTGTCCCCATCAATATAACACTTTCTTGAAACATTCATAGAGAAACAGTCTAGTCATGCAATAATTTCTGTTTCATGCTCAGTGCTTTTTAAATGATACAAGTTATAACCTTTTCTTTCTACCTCCTGGAGCTGAAACTTCAAACAGAACATAAATATTGATAAATATGATGGGTGATCAAAGTTTGCTCAAATTTTAATTTTCTGAAGAAAATAATATTTACTCCATAATTTCTCAAACTCTACCCAAAATTATTATGATTAATAGATACCAAAGGGAAAGCAAAACTTTGGATGAGGATTGGGTTCAAGAAGAAAACTCACTGACAAAGAATTCCAGAGATTTGTGATTGCAAAATTTGATGTTGTATCCCAATGTGCTACAAGTCAAAAAAGTTTACAAAAACGATGATTCCACACTTCATGCATGCCAGTTCAGAACTAATTAATCAGATATGGAGATTCATCAAATGTAAGATGAGTGCATCAGTAGTAAGGCAAAATACTATAGAATCATGGCATCTTCACTCAAGATGAGTATTTTCTAGGCCCTTGTCAGTACTCGATTAAGTTCAAATTTCTCTGGAACGGACACTAAATATAGCAAAATATGCCTTATATCTTTTGTCAATATTTCTATAGTCCCTTCCCTAATTTCAAAGAAAATTATGTCTTCAGGTCATTTTAGTTTTCTCTGTCCACTGGTGCCATTTGATTATAGAAAACTTCTAAATTTTTTGTATGCCCTGTGCACGAAATACGGAGATCCACAAAGTTCAGACACACCGCCATACAAGAAATATAAGTCATTATAACACGAGTAGAATTATTGTACTTACTTTTTCATTGAATTTGTCATGAGTAAGTGCACATCATGTCTCTCATCTAGAAGTAACATAGCTCCTAAATAGCCTATCCTCTTGTCTGCATATCTTGGAGATGCTATCAATTTCAAACATTCAAGCTGTAGAAATAAAGAGGAAAGGTAATATCAATCTCCATGCACAACTGTACTAAGATACATGAGCCTGAGCAGTTAAGAGCAGCATTTTTGTCAGTATGTGACGTTGATCATGGATCGTTATCCCTGCAGCTGGCCATGGGAGGCATTCGCCACCCAAAATTTATTCCCCACCCCCCCCCCCTTCAAAAAAAAAAAAAAGAGAGAAAGTTTTCCTTAATCATTTATTGTTTTCTTAGCATGAAAAAAAAATTTATAAGTAATAAGTATAGAATTCATCAGAATGATACAAAGAATGCATGTGATTGTGTGGGATGAAAGGAAAATATGGTAATATGGGGTGAAACATGGGTCACATTTCAAGTCTCATAAAGTTGTTTATGGGTGCCCAGCCAAGGGGGCAAGTTCCAGAATAAGTGGTATGGTAGGGGTTCAAAATGCCCTCTGGAAAACTAAAAAACCTGAACAATATACTGAAATACAATAAAGTAACTGAACTCACCAAATGAACAAATGTGACTTCCAGTTCCACAACTTTTTTTAAAATATAATTTCCATTAGCAACGAACTAAAGTTATTATTCATTCATTGGCAGTAGGCAAAATTTCATTTTGTCATCTTTTCCGAATAACATTTATGTAATCCTTACAATCTCATAAAACTTTTTCTTTTACAAAGTCTACTATGTACTTTTTACACATGTATGCAGTATAAAAGAAATAATTATATGTGCATGCCTGTATAATCTGTTATGCAAGTCATGAGAAATATCAAACAACTTGAGGGTCACAGCACTCCATTCTAACACAGGCATATTTCTGCAATGTAGCAGTCTTGAGCACTTGTCCTAAACAAACTTCCACCCATAATGCATACGCTTGAAAGAACCTCTACAAACTGCAGTTATGCACGTCCAAGGGTCATCATATGATCTCTGTACATGATGCTGGTGGATGGGGTATAGGGTTCTAGTTACTCATGCACATACAAGAAATTGAACGTGTAGGGACAGCATGATGTTCTCAGTTTCCATGTTCATACATGTATGTGGTTTCAAATATCATGCTAATCTGTTCATTTGTATTTTCTTGTTGATTCCCAATGTCCCTATGAATTCATTTGATGGTTTGCAAGTTGCCACTTTGAATTTTCTTTTTGTTCTTAGGCACGTTATACATGTTATCATTTAAAGACACATGCTGAACTATGATAAAGCAAATGCCATTTTAAGAACGTGTACAATACTAAACACAGACACCAAACATGTGTTTGTTTGGATGAAATTATAAAACGTGCTACATGTGGTAACAATTGGTCACAATAAAAAAGAAATAATAGATTGTACATTTTTGCAATAAGAAATATAAAAAAAGGCGAATGACGAAATACTAAACATGTTGGGAGGGGATGTGAGGCAGAAGTGGAATGGTATAATCCCACCCCCTTTTTCATCATCTGCACTAAAAATTTCATAAGAATGACTAGATACATTTCACATCCATGACCTAACTCCTACTCTGATAAAAAAAAAGGAAAACACAGTTTCAAGGGGTGTTCACACACATGTATGAGGCGACAATGTGGAACCTCAAAATTGTTAGTATTCACATACACTCATGGCGCAAACATTGTGGCGCCACTTATGTTAATGAACTCTCAAATCAAAGAGAACACTAGGGGCATTAAAGTACAAGGTAAAAAGTGAGATTCAAAAATCGATTTTCTAATCGCGATAAGAACTTCAATTTCATTTAGTGTGTGGACAGAATAATCTCACTAATAATCGCAATTCTAATTGCGATTCAACTCGCAGTTAGAAGTGTGATTTTTTCGGAATAATCACAATTATTTGCTGTGGGTTGTATGTGTGAATGCAATCACGAATAGAAAATTGGTTTTATCTATCCCATCATTCTCTGCGCTTGTGCGATCGATGCGCTATGCATGCGGTGTATGCGTATGCAGAGTGTGGAGTGTATGTTACGTTAAGGATGCTTGCACCATATGCATAAGCATGTACACACTGCACGCTATCTTGCACCGTTGATCTCTGTTGAATAGTAAACAAATGTTTTGTATTAGTGGCATAAGCATGTACACACTGCACGCTATCTTGCACCGTTGATCTCTGTTGAATAGTAAACAAATGTTTTGTATTAGTGGTACATAATTATCTAGTATTCAATTATGGAGTTTGTTGCTGTACTTGCTGTAGCCCTTTCACTGTTGATGTGTATTTCCCCCCCCCCCCCCCCCGGTCCAGATTGTGTATATGACAGAAGTTTAAGCAGAGAAGTTAGTGGGCTCTCCTGCCTGTTTTTGTTGCTTCCTCATGTGTGTGAATGGTCAAAACCAAAATTGAAACTTGAATTGCGATTAGAATCATGATTCAAATTTCGATTTTTCCTTGCGTGTGAGTGGTAGCAGTAAAACTGAAATTTGGATCGCGATTTGAATCACGATTCAAATATCAGTTCCTCTTATGTGAATGCGCCTACTGTCAAAACTTGCACAATCTCATGACAACATATTTGCTCTAACTTTTTAGGAATATGATTGGTGCACATTTTTTTGCAGCCAGGCAGCAAAAAAAAAAATATGTGTCCTGCCTCGGTGACATTTTTCTGTCGCCTCATAGTCATGCCCCATTGACATATACACCAAAATGTTGCAGGGAATTTGTGGCGCCACAATGTCGCCTCATATCTGAATGCCCCTTTATGTAACACTAACAGTGGTGAGAATGGTTCATAATGCCAGCTGAAGGGGTGTTCCCACTTGCATCTTACCTGACCAAAATGAGCAGGGTAACCCAACATGTGAATATAGATAATATGAAGGGGTGTTCCCACTTGTACCTTACCTGGCCAAAATGAGCAGGGTAGCCCAGCATGTGAATATAGAGGACCTTGGCTACGTTGCGACACCTGTAAGTACTGTCCTCGTCTCTGAACAGGTCCCTTATCTGGGCAAGTTCTTTCTGAACAAGCGCCCTCTCGTCCGCTGCCGTCCTGACTGCTCGGATGTTGCGGATCAGGTCCTTAAGCCGGATTGGGGCCGGCATCTTGGATAGCTGGTGGTGGGATGAACAATTACTGGTATTGAGGAAAGGGAAAAATGGTACTGTCCATGCAAAAAAACAAACAAACAAACAAACAAACAAAAAAAACCAACAACAACATCTTCACACCATGTTTGTCCTTCCATCAATGTCTCTCTACTAGTAATTAAAGACATTGGTTAACATCGTTATGATTGAAAAAAAAATCTCATTTTGTTACTTGAAAATGAGATAAACATAAGGCAAAAAAAAAAATTGCTGTATTGGCGTAACCCACCCAACCTTAAAAATATCCCCGACCCTATGTTGTTTTTTTTTTATTTATTGCTATTGATATCGCGTATGGTCGTGCTGCCTTCGCGATCGAACTTGCTGTGTAGAAAATCCGGAAGTGTTGCGGACAGAACAGCTATTTTCCTGCCATAAAATATGTGTTCCGAGTGGCTTCGGCGAGAGTAAACCTCTTTTTCTTCGTGAGCACGCCCAATGTCGCTTGTATGGGCGATATCCTCGCCCGTATTGCTTTGTATCTCGCTCAACATAGCGCTAGCTCGCTAGCTCTGTAACTCAACGTGGCGTCGTATGCTCTGAAGATCACGGGTAAACTTGGGCCTAAAACTCTGTTTAGTGTTCTCCGAAAGTTTGACATACATGTAAATGCTGTAATAGGTGAAATATTGCAAGAAATATCCAACAATAGTGAATATACATTCACCTTGAAATATTTTTCTAAAAATAAAAAAGTGTATGTCACTATTTACACTTGAAAATGTTGCTATTACATTTTTATTTGTGAACAGCCCCTAAAAGCTATATTTAACTGGCATCTTGGTCTGTTGTGCAACCTGTTTGAGACGATGCATGAGATATCTCAGGCTGGGGTCTATGGGAAACCAGTTACATGTAATATAGCAAAATGAACCCGTCTTCAGTGGGTTGTATGTTTGTATGTATGCATGTACACGTATGGGTGTGCGTATTGGGTGTATGTGTGTGTATAAATAGTGGTATCACATGCAGATTGGAAGGGGGAAAAAAAAAAAAAAAACGCCCTACCTACCCTATTTTTCAGTGACCCGTTACTCCAATACAACAATTTGGGGGGGGGCCTAAGGGTTATAGTGTAAAAATACCAGTCTGAAAGTTTCAGAGTATACAGGTGTAATACACACAGGAAGTATTTTTAAATATTAGAAATGTGAACCAATGTTTGAAAAATATATGAGGGTCAGTTGCATAGACCAGATGTAAGGAGTGCGCATGCGCGCATGGCTCAACGGACCGTACTGTGTGTATTGGCGTATCACGCAGCGGAAGGCAGCTAACAGTAGTTTTTAATTTGTGCAAACAGTCCTCTTAGTTTATTGTTTCTCAAGACAAAAACTAATAAAATCACGGTTTGTGTCTAACTTACAGCTTTTCATTCGAAATTATGGTTGGTTTCAGGGTTTTTTTAGTACAAATACAAGTACTCATACATGTACACATGTTTTATCTTAGTTTGAGAATTTTTTAAATCAGCTGCTCACAAAGTTAGCCAATGCCTTTAAACTGCATTACAAGTACAAGTACATGTACATGTAGCATACATGTATGTAGTACATGTACATGTACATGAGATTGCCATTAGATGTACATGTACATGACATACATGTACATGTACATGTACAGCTTAAGGTTTGGTATTTTGTCTAAAAATAACATACTTGTATGCAGGGCTCCACACTAACATTTTTTCCGGGGGTCCGGCCGGGCGCCCAGATTTCAATATTTTGACATTTTGAGCGCCCGGGGTGAAATTTTGAGCGCCCGGGGTGAAGTTTTGAGTGCCCGGAATAAACTTCCATTACAAGAAGAATATGCACTAAAATCAACAAAACCAGGGGGATCATACAATCATCCAACGATTGAGCACATACCATTAACCTTGCATTTAATGAATCAACAATAAGTCCTGATTTTCAATGTGTAATTCCTATTGAAAAAATGTGTGGGTTTGTCGAGAATATTCTTAATTTTGTCATGTTACTCGAATGTACACTCGGAACGAAGACACATTTCACGTTTCAATTTCTCGTATACATGCCCGATAAGGTCTCTAGTCTACACGAATGATAAAATTTCCACCGACTAAGTTACTCGGCAACATAACTTCAACTAAAGAATTATCAAAAAAAATGTGTAATTATGGCTAAGATCACGAATTATTTTTACATTTGAAAGTTTGAAGGTACGGTGGTGTCAATTTATTACACTAAAATGCCTAGAATTTACCCCAGATTGTTGTTTTTGATCATCACTTACGACCTACAAACTGAGTTCCTAGTCTGTCCAGATCGACTCTTGCAATCATAAATAAAAGTCGCCAAGACGAGAAACACTTTTATATGCAATGTATGCGGACGTAAGTGAAAACTACTTTAGGCCAATGCACTATTTCGGCCCTGTACTGTACTGTACTGTATTTATGAGCGAAACACTCACGTAGGCCTAATCATGAAAGAAATATGAATGAAAGATTTACGAAACTATGACAAGTCCTGACAAGATGTTTTGAAGAAATAAATGAATGAAAAATGAACAGACATTATTTTTTTTCTTTTAAAAAATCATTCTTGCAAGCAAGAGCTTGTTCGTTAGTGCTCTTCTTCCTAAATTTTGTGGTGGGAATGAAATCATTCAGGCCAAGTTTGATTTCGAATCATGACACGAAAGTATGACAAGATATTTTTTTAGAAATAAATGAATGAAAAACGAACGGACATTATTTTTTTAAAATCCCCCAAAATTCATACTTGCAATCAAGAGCTTGTTCGTTAGTGCCCTTCTTACTAAATTTTGAGCTGGGAATGAAATCATTCAGGCCGAGTTCGATTTCAAATCATGACTGTATGCTCTGTGCCACGCTTGCATACGGTAATCATAATTTCAACATAGTGTAGATTGGATGAATAGAATTTGTGTACTATATCAGTACAATTTCGGGTTTTAGCGCTTCAGGGTTTAGTGCCATCTTTTGGCGACTGATTTATTTCTGAATTGACGAATTCGTGACGTGAAAATTTTTTGGAGAATAGCAAGCAAATTTGGATTACTTTCACTTTATTTGCCCTGGATTTTTGTTCTGTCCTCACAGAAAGAAGTAGGAGGGAATGATTTCGAATTATATCAACCACTAGTATAAGCGTTACCGTTCTTTTAACCTGCTTTATCGTCGATCTTAATGGAAATATGTTGTTGGTAGGGGGTTATTCCTCAGGCTGCTAACCGTCGATTAACCGTCAAATGTAAATTTCTGAATACTAAAAATAGCTTTTTAAAAGGGCTATGTCCATTTTTCAATACGCTCATGATCATGATGAACGACAAAGTCACTACACCACTCACGCATCCACATTATGTATGACTATAGGCATTGTCTAGGCGAGCTACCGTCCCCGTCAAACATGCCGTTTCACACACACATGCACACACAACATGCTCATCTACACACAAGAGCTAATGCTACACATCAGCGGATAAGACGGAAGACAGTGCGTCTTCATTTTCTTACCGCCGAGCTTTTTAATTTTTTCGGGGGAATAAAATTTTAGGCACCCGGTTGGGCGCCCATTTTTCTTCCATTTTCATATTTTAACGCCCGGCGGTCCAATCTAGGTGCCCATGTGTCCCGGGCGCACGCTAATGTCGAGCCCTGCTTTCACACAGAAAAAAAAAGGGGGGCAGGGGTGAGGGTCTACAGGGAGAGCCTCTACATGTAGTGATGATTCAGGGGGTGTTGCCCCTGAACCCTTCTTCACAAAAAAAAGGGGTTAGAACCTATTTCAATGTTAGTAATAGTATTATAGTATACTAAGTATAACAATAATGGAGGGTACATAAGCTTGAATGTGCATGTGTTGGAACTCAAAACATTATTATGAAATAATGCCTCTGGCATCACATTTGGTGGGCGGAGGGCATTAAAAGGAGTTAGGGGGCTCTTAGGTCGTTTAGAATATCGTGTAGGTGACTGTGAGGGTGGGTGTAGGTTTGAATGTGCAAGTATGTCCACTTCATTAGACTAAATTTACTTTTTATACTATCAAAAACCTAACAGTACAAGTGCAGTGAACGATTCATCTTCTTCCATTTCTTCTACTCCCATCTCCCTTTTTAGGACTTTGTTTTCTTGCAACATCTCTCTTTTTCTTCTCATCTCTTTCTTCTGTTTTCACAATCATTGTATTTCTCACCTTTTACTTCAGATCATAATCATTGACAGGGATGACTGCTAATTTATCATATGTACTGTTGTACATAAAAATTGGTATCTAGAAGCTTTTGAAATCCTCAAAATGATAAGAAATTGACCAAAATCTCCCTGACAGTCACATGCACTATATGCCGAAGACTGGACCACATACAAATAAGGGCCATGAATGTTTGGCTTGAATGCTTTCCAGCTTTTTCTCATATACATTTATTTTTTCAGAAAGGAAGACAACACTGGAAGAGCAAACCTTTCAAGGGAACATCACCACTACATGTATATTCTTTTTAATATCTTGCATAAAAAGAATATAAGAAAGCTAATGAATTACTTTAACTTTCTCGGGTTTTCCCCAGTACATGTACTTAACTTTCACACTAGTGCTGTAGTCAAACGTTTTTCCATCCGGTAAACGACCGCCCATGCCACTAACCGTTTTCAATTTGACGGTTTCGGATAAACGGATATTTACTGTTAGCCAGGGATTACACATTGTTTGTGTAGCTACTTGTAATATTTCGAGTTTTTTTGACTTAATTGTCATCATAAATAAACTCCAAGACTTCCGATGTTCTGTCTTTACTAGTGATCTTTCTTAACGCAAAGTTCTTAAACTACATGTACGTCAGCTAACCATTGATAAGCTCACCGGAAAATTGGTCCCTCATGTCACTCGTATGTCGTGGCGTTGGCGCGGGCGGGTGATGCAGCACCTCCTCCGTATGTATTCACAACCATAACGCGCACTTGATTTGTTTACTGGCTCGCGATCGCCCGCCAACACAAAAATATGTACGTTCTACAAAAGCACCATGAGCAGAGCTTTCGAAGCCAATTTGAAGATCGGGAATCGCCCACAGAGATCGCCTTATTAATCATTGATATGTCCCATCGGTACATGTACTTTCGGTGTGCAGGAAAGTACACACTCTTCAAATTGAGAATTAAGAAATGATCGGTACCTTCAGCATGTATAAAAGAATAGTTCCGTGAGAGAAAATGCTGTACTAGTCTATGGGATTTCGGCTTTGCAACTTTTCACTGATAACTGAAATAAGCAACAATTTCGTATTACCGTAACCACAGAACTAGAAAAACGTTCGTTGAACTTTACACCATGTATGTTCGCTGGTGTCTTCAGCTATGTGTAGAATTTTCTAGAAAGCGAACACGAATACGGCGCAGCGAATTATTGCGCAATACAATCGCAGTGAAAGCCAAATAGATCTGTGCATTAGCTCTCTCGCACGGTATTTTGTATGTACAATTAATAAAGTTTAAAACCTAAATAAATAAGTTGTTTATTTATTTTTTCTGCCGGGATAGGGTCTCAATCGACTGATACTGGAACCGTCTCGGGGCCTGAGACCGCCGGGATTTGATCCCAATCCCGGACCGGCTGACAGCATTACTTTCAATACTGACAATAGGCGGCAACTTTGGAAAAGGTGTGATGTTTTTGTTTATAATCCGAAAACCGTTCGGTTTTGACTCCCCGTTAAACGGAATTGAAAATAACCGTGATGTTACAGCACTATTTCACACATATATATATTTACCCTGCCTTTGAAATCATTACTACCTGGAAAACTATCCTCTCAAAGGCTCATGAATACAGTATTAAAACTACATGTATGTACATGTACATGTACACATAGCAAAATGACAATTTACATTAAAGCATTAAATAGTCTCACATGTTTGCCTGGCATCGACAGAAATACAATGTACGAGCACGATCATGTCATATTCCTTTCATGATTTCTAGTGAATTTAGTGCAAATATCTGAAATAAATTGCAAGATAACCAGCTACATGTACACGTACACTCTGCCCTGCGCTAGGACCCATTCATCCCGACAGCCCCCCACATAATGATCACAGTGCTATACAGTATGCTTTTATTGCATACATGTATCACGTATGTTCACGAGTGTGTTTTCATGCTCGCTGCCATTTTGGCAAATGGCTATTGTATTTTTCTGAATTAATTAACTGGTTCGATGGGCAGCGCCGATTCCATCTCCTGGGATCGTACCCCGCTAAGAAAGAAAGAAATCGATACCCTATCCATATGATTTGCAAAATGAATTTGTATGACATTATGAATCTGGCTCTATCGTGGCTACATTATAGCACAGAGATTTTAAAAGACATTGCTTAAAATGAAGAATGAAAACTTCTTGTAAAATTTATGAATAATATGCAAAACTTGTACTGCATAACATTTTCTACGATAATTTTTTAATCTAACTTAATCAAAGGTAAATGCAGTATTGCTCTTACAGCAGAAGACCCAAACTACAATTTCAACACAAAATTTCGTTGCATCTACTGCTGAATTTCTCATGAAGAACTTTTGAACACACAGTAAGATTTGTAATTAAAACATATTTGACGAGATTCATGTACTACATGTATGCTGGTATCATGCATTGCCCCGGGGATGTTCGGCGGTGGCACTCATGAGTTGTATTGCTTAAGCAAATTGAAGATAAAATAAAATCAAGCCACGGAAGCAGAACCAAATCTGGTGCAGTTTTTTTAGAAAAATGTACAAGATAAATATTGAATTATGAGGGGGGAATAATTAAATAATATGTGACGTGAATAGGGCCTCTTAGCCGGTGGGAAAATGAACTTCAAATTAAGCTTCTGGAAAGTTATACTTATGATAATTTACTCATATAGAACACTGATAGATGTACAGTTCATATACTTGACCCGGTATTTTCTGAATCTTCTAAACAATTCATACTTAAATAAAATTAAATTGATTGCGTAAAGAGATTTCAAAAATATGTAAACGAGTATTTCCGCCCTCACTGACCATTTTGTCCAAAACCTCTGATAAACCATGCAAGATGTCAGCACGCATGAAACCGTCATTTGTTGTGTAGTGAATGAACATACGTGGTATGTTCATAAGCCCAGTTCACATTGACCAGTACTGCAATATCAGCAATGCACATTGGTATGTGATTTCCTGTAGACACGATTCATATTGCAGGGAAATATGGTAATATTACCGTAATATTGCAGTATTCTCCCTTTCACCCTGTTCATATTGACATCCGCAATATTACGGTATTCTGTTCTTTCGGCAAGTCCTGCACTGCATCCCGGTAACCCAGCTTAGAATGTGCATTCAGCTAAAGGTTAAACCCATCGACGAGATTCTACGCTCCACTGCACAAGCCATAAATGTTGCGCTTACTTTTTGGATGCTGTGTTTATTACGGTACACCAAAATCTTTCTAAATTTCCCCTTGAAAATGCATGAACTAGCATAGGGTAGTTCCCTTGGGAAGTTTCCTCTAGGTTTATTGTACTGGGGATATCATTTCATGCTGTTGTTTGTTCCGGCAATTTTTTAATTTTCTTTGTAGTAGTTGTTGTTTTTTCAGGGAGAGGGACTGCAAGTGTATGTACAATACTAACCTTTTCTTCAATAGCTTGCAGAACAGACATTATGTATTACCAGTTTGGTCACTCTACAGATTTCAAATACTGCTGTTGAAGTCTGCCCCTATCCTGCAGAGAATAAAGACAATTAAACATTATCACCAATTGAAATATGTGTACAGTATTTAATGCATCGGTTAGGAAAAGAAATAGACAGGAGTGAGTGAGTCAGAGACAAATACTAGTACTAGTGTTAGTGTAAATTATGTGCTTCTCAACATGACACAGTCAGCAATCTATGTCAACTCAATTAAATTTTCAATATAATGGTAGTTAAGTTAGTAAACCATTTACCGGTAAAAAAAAAGAAATGTTTTTCCTTTCATCAATTATTTTCTTTCTTTGGGGCAGCATACAAATTGTAGTACGGCAAACGTCTCTGCTGCCAGTAGGCATACGACACGGGTACACCAGTTAGTGTGCTCGATAACTTCTGAAAATTCTGAACTAGAAATATCTCACGATTTTATCCCTTTCTGGTTGTCTGACTGCAAAAATACATGTAATGCACTACACGGTCAAGTACATGTATCTCTAGATGATAATCAATCCAGTGAAAAAAATACACGAGGGCTAAGGGCGGTTTGCCCCAAAAATGTAAAAAACAGCTCTCGTAAGTTGCAAAATAGCCCCTGTAAATTGCCATTGGGTTCAATACAAAATGTCATTTGGAATGAACAGAGGTAAGAAAAATAGCCCCCGTACAGAAAACCTTATTAAATACTGAAAGCAGCCACCCAGTTGCGAGGGTACATGTACAAGAGTTGATTAGTCGAAAAGAATCACTTCACACACACAAAACACACACACACACATGGCAGTGTAAAAACATTTGGTTTCAATGACAATGACATGTACCATGAAGCAGGAAACCACCACGTACCGTGATTAACGTTCTATAAACCGCACACGTGTATTAACCGCACCCCCAATTTTTGACCCCCTCTGGTGAAAAAAAAAAAAATACACACATAAACCCTTCTCTCACTCTGAAAAACATTTCGTATTTCCAAACAAAATGGAAAATCAGACATGAAATGAAAGGATTCAGTAAACTAAATACCAGTTTAAAAAAAGAAAAGGAAAGAGTACTTCAATCCACATTCCGATTATCCCAGCGACAGTTGCTCTTATATCCAACTTTCCACCATCATATAGCCACCGAATCCTGTTATAGTTGGCAATCTAAACACACTCAAACACACGCATCATAATACACGGATGATGCTCATCTCGCACGCACTGCACTTTTGCAATGCAGACGCGAGGCTGGCTTTAGTCAGGTGACGAAGCTTTAGTCATGTGACATTTTGAAAGTCCCCGGATGCGTAAGTGGAAAGTTTATTTAACTTGCAAGACACACGCATCCCAGATGCAACGATCGTACCTGGCATTGCTGTTTGGCAATGCAGACGAGACTGGCTTTAGTAAAGTGACGAAGCTTTAGTCATGTGACATTTTGAAAGTCCCCGGATGCGTAAGTGGAAAGTTTATTTCCCTTGCAAGGCATACGCATCCCAGATGCAACGCTCGTAGCTGGCATTGCTGTTTGGCAATGCAGACGAGGCTGGCTTTAGTCAGGTGACAAAGCTTTAGTCATGTGACATTTTGAAAGTCCCCGGATGCGTAAGTGGAAAGTTTATTTCCCTTGCAAGACACACGCATCCCGGATGCAACGCTCGTAGCTGGCATTGCTGTTTGGCAATGCAGACGAGGCTGGCTTTAGTCAGGTGACGAAGCTTTAGTCATGTGACATTTTGAAGTCCGCGGATGCGTAAGTGGAAAGTTTATTTAACTTGCAAGACACACGCATCCCAGATGCAACGATCGTACCTGGCATTGCTGTTTGGCAATGCAGACGAGGCTGGCTTTAGTCAGGTGACGAAGCTTTAGTCATGTGACATTTTGAAGTCCCCGGATGCGTAAGTGGAAAGTTTATTTCCCTTGCAAGACACACATCCCAGATGCAACGCTCATAGCTGGTATTGCTGTTTGGCAATGCAGACGAGGCTGGGGTTTAGTGAAATGACGTAATTGTAGTCATTTGACATTTTGAAAGTCCCCGGATGCGTAAGTGGAAAGTTAATTCCCTTGCAAGACGCACGCATCACAGACGCAAGGCTCATCGATGGCATTGCACTTTCGCAATGCAGACGAGGCTGGGCTTTAGTCAGATGACGTAATTTTAGTCATGTGACATTTTGAAAGTCCCCGGATGCGTAAGGGACATGTCAAAGCAAGTTGAATTCCCTTGCAAGATACACGATGCACCATACACACAACAGTCCACACTCTCGTGAGTGTTCAGCACAGGAAATATCATGCTGCTAATTGCAACGTGAAATTAACTTTTCAAAACAAGAATTGCAACCTGTAAACTTCTGTAAACTGTAAGTTCTTACTTGCCGAACGTTACCGGGACCTCATACCCGCTAAATAATTTGTCTGTATTGGTGACTGACTCTTGTTATTCCTGGCGAATCCTGGCCCAGACCAGACCTGTCATTGTGTATTAACCGCACCCCCGACTTTTCACTTTTCCCGGAGGGGAAAAAAGTAACTCAGACTTTGGCATGATTGCCACTGCCCACTCTCCTGTGTATCATCCTGTGTACTCATTTAATGAATTAACCTCGTCCCGCGAAATCAATAAAGTATGGCGAAATTAAGTGATTGCAATTTAGGAAGTGAGCCCTCTACGATTCATAGCATATCAATTCCGCAACCAATGCGCTTTGTACATCACCGTTGCTACTTGTATGAGCTTAGAGCACGAGAGGGCAGCAAACTAAATGACAATGCCTAGGAATAATGCGCTGACTTGCACATCACAGTAAACTAGAATTTTATGCTCTAAATTCAATATTTTGAACATGCTGATGGCAGGACAAAAGATATTCAAAGCAGCATCCTGAACAACATGCCGGTAAGTGAAATTTTATTACTCTCCTTTATTTAGCGTCATTTCAATTCACTTTCAAACTACATTAACTCACACCCTTGATTAGACATTGGCTGAGGGGTTCTGGCCTGCACCTCGGATATCAGTGCAATTCCAAATATTCTCTGCAACTGTGATGTTAAGTTAGATTGTACAAATGGTACGCAAGTGGGTGAAATTTCCAAAACTATGTCAATATGGAATATTACGCTGGAAAACCTGAAGAATAGGTGACCAAACGCATGTACGCTGTTTTCGTTTGTGTGCAAGGCTGCAAGCAAATGTAGCCCAGTGGCAGTGGTGACGGGGGTGATCTACACAAGTCAGATTCAACAGTGAAACATCTGTGAGTATCACAATACAGTGTATGTCTGGCCAAAATCAAATTTACATCAAATAACTGGAAATCTGAGAGCCAGGAGGACAATACATGTACATGTACATATGTATATGTATGTATGTCAGAACATGATCAGTCAATGTGACTGCCTTTGCCACTGCCCTGCATGCGCATGTACACATGTGAACAGTGCAAAATGGTAGGAATGCTCCCAAAGTAGTGGAGATGGTGCACACTTGTGTGCAGGCAAGAAATCCAGTGATCAGGGGTAATGATAGTGACATTGTAAAGCACATTGAAATACGTAACTACACTGTATATAAATGTAATATATTATTATTATTGTTATTATTATGATTATTATCATTACCTGTAAAAAAACATATCTGAAAGTCATTTTGAATTCCATTATGGACTGGTCATTGACATTTATATATTTGGCAATATTGTGAAATACATGTAGGCCCCACTCCAAAAATTTTCCAAGTTTTTTTAGGGTAAGGGTCAGGGTTGGGGTTTAGAGTTAGAGGGCGCTAATGCACTTTCATATACATGCACATATTTCCAGTTCTAGACAACAAATCTGCTTCAATATTTCAGACAAGCCAATAGCAAGAGAGTGTCTCGCCCACCCATGACTAAATAACACGAAAGTTTCCCCAAGTACATCCCTAACCAAGTTTGATATCACAAGAAAGTCTTGCAGGTAAACTTCAATGTTTGACCTAAAATGACCTTTAACCTTACCACGTGACCTGACAGCACAATATCATGAATGTATCCCTAGTGCATCTATCACCCAAATTTGGTTGCTATTGCAGCAACATGTGCCAAGTTAAGCGTCATAAGAGAGTCTTGCAGGTAAACTTTTAACGTTTGAAATAAAATGACCTTTGACCTTACCATGTGACATCCGATGCCACTATAACATGAAGGTCCCCCAAGTGCATCTATGACCCAAGTTTAGTTGAAAAGGGAGCAACGGTTGCAAAGTTATTTGTCATAAGAGAGTCTTGCAGGTAAACTCTAACATTTGACGATAGACAAGGGACGGACGCCATTTGGATCCCTAAGTCTCGCCTTCACCTCCTGTGGGCGAGACCAAAATGACAAACCTGTACTTGTCAACATTCGAAAGTGAAAGAGAGGTAGATTGTGCGAGGGAGTAAAGCGAAGCATGCAAGGGGGAGGGTGTGAAAAGGGATGTCCCCCTCCCACAGTGTGAAGCTTTTTCGTTTTCAATATACGAAATTGTGTGATTTGGTTTACTTTTTGGGGCAATTTGTATAATGGTGTTGTTATCTTGAATCGAAATCCAAGCCCATAACCGTCCCAGCAAGTTTTCAGTTTTCTTATCGGGATCCCTGTTCATCCCATTTCCCGAAACGAACCTATCACATAAATAGTCCATGATCTATCATGCACTATACTGGATTATGTCTGATGCATACGACAAATACTAAATAACCCAATCTTTTTGGCGATTTCGCCGCTTGATTAATTTCCATTTCAATAACGCAACCTTCTGGAGTTCATCTACAGTATTGCTCGGAATAAAGTAGACACCTTACCGCGCTATACCGCGGCCATCGATGTGAAATCGGGTCACGCGGTATTACCACGAGCAGATTCACATCGGCGGTAAACTGAATTCATATGCGTGACTAGCCACCTAACAAAAAAATTACCACGAGATTTTATAGGAAAATCTCGTCAAGTAGTATTATCGCGGTAAATTAACGCAACCTCCGCCGATCGAGGGACGGTCGTTCCTTTTTGAGAGGAACAATTTTTTGTGAAGAGGCATTGATTTGATAACAAAGTGTCACCGCTTTGACTGATCACATTATTCAAGAAGTCTTCACTCTCAGCATGATTAAAAAGAGCCTCGGCGTTCCTAAGGGGAAAAATGAAAATGAAATAAACGACAATTCCAGTACAGATAGGTCTAATTTTATCCTAGACCGAAAGCGTCAATCTCTCATATATCGGCGGTTGCTTCGCTAAGACGCTGACTACTTGTGGCTCCACCGTCCGCCGCCTACAGAGAAGTGAAGTCCATCCATGCATGCATGTGTGGTTAGGAGACATGCGACGCAACGCGCCGCGCGCTCCACCAAGAAGCTGAGCGGTGTGACGATATCGGAGTGGAAAGCCAAACTGTTTCTTGGCGATCACCCCATAGTGAGCCCTTAATTTTCATTTCTGTATCAAAAGTTATATTGATCTCGATTAAGTTAGGTGTTAGATACCTGATATTTCGGTTGTTTGTTTGGTTTTTTTTTTAATTTTTTAATGAAGATAGATCTGAATATCCCAAAATGCGCCTAAATGAAAATCCCCAGATTCCGGGGATATTTTGTGGTTTGCCCCCTGACAGTGGGAGTGCGACGTTCGTCTGTGCATGGGAAAGGATGGCCAATGTAAGTTTTAGTAAGAAATTCCCTATACCAGATGGATTGTTTTTTGCTTTGTTTTCCCTATCTTATCCCAGCCAGATCAATAAAAGTTTCCACATTTTGCCTCTGGATTCCCCCCCCCCCTTTGTTTTTACACTCTTCATAATTCCGAGTCAGACTTGACCCGGAAGAGTCTGTTAGGCCACACTCCATTCTGGGCCAAAATGACCTGGATTAGACTCTTAAGAGTACAAAATGACCCTGAATAAGCTCAAATGTGACCCAGAAACAAGTCTTAATGACGATATTTTGGAACATATTTAGACCCGCAATGGAGTATTGCCCCAACGGACTCTTTTCCGGGTCAGCATGACCCGGGATTTTTAAGAGTGTACAGTAAAACATGTCATTTAAATGTACAATGATAACAGCTTACTATAAAGCATAATAATTATATGGAACAAAACGAGAAGCAAAAGAAAAACAAAAACGTAATGACAAACAGAAAACTGACAGCACAAAGCAACATAACACAACAAAAATGACCTGGAACAAAGTAAAAAAACAACCCGAAATAAGGTCAAATATGACCCAGAAACAAGTCTTAAATGACCATATTCCAAGTCATTTTTTTTTTAAACGGAACGGAGTGTGACCCTAACGGACTCTTCCAGGTCAATCTGACCCGGAATTTTAAGAGAGTACAGTAAAACATAAATGTAAAATGATATTAAACAGCTTAGTGAAACATATGGATAAAACAGAAAGAACCAAAAGAAAAAAAAACCAAACAAACAGCGTAATGACAACGAGAACAACACAACAAAGATGTCTCTCTGCATACTAGAAGAGTAGGGCCCCGGAACAGGGCCATAAATATTAGATGTTCTTTGAAATAAGACAGAAATGCTGTAAGTATAAAAATAATAAAGACATCAACTTCATAATAATAATGATGATATTGCTGCATACGCAATTCAAAATTACGGTAAGGAGCCATCCGAACAGAGACAAATAAATTAATCAATTACTTGATTATCAAAGCAAACTCCACCGACAGTGCTCTGCATACGAAGAGAGGTCGAAGACCGCCGTCATGCCAAGGGTCACCATGGTCTACGCTGGCTCCATCCACTCTAACTCAAAACGGTCACAACACATCTTGGATTACCATATGATACATTTACATGTTATGGACTCCGCACCACCATCTCAGCTCAATCATTGATCCTACTAGTACATGGCAATTTTATCACCGTGGTACATCTAAACATTTCCCAAGCCTGCATGTGTGCATACATCTCAGGACCATGCCAAACCCTTACTGCACGAACAAAGGAGCCCGCCTTGACCATGGCAACCCCAACCCTGGCCCCAGGAAAATTCCCTCTCATAAAAAACATGAAATTACATTTGACAAGTTCCACAACAAAAATAAAATCTTTACAATCCGAAATAGTGAAAAGGTTCAGTCGGTGGGGCTGTGCTGTATAACCCATTGTATTTACAAAATACAAAAATACTGTAACATGTTGACATTTCACTAATTATCAATCATGGCACGAGGGAGGAGGAGGAATCAAAGCTCTAAATGAAATGACCACTTTTTTCATGCTGCCTCTAGAATTAAGTACCTGACACCTGTAGACCCCGCCCAATTAATTTTAGATTGGCGGGCAACGGGCAAGAGGCATTGATCCATGATGATTGACAATAGACGGTTCTGGGAGGTCGCGCGTAGAAATCTGAGTTAAGAGTTTCAAAAAAAAAAAAAAAACCTGTGGAGTCAGAATGTCTAGCATCTTGTCCCTGATATCTGAAGTTATTTATAAACAATCATAGTGGTTGGGGAAAAAAAATCATATGATATTGAGAAAGAGAGAGACAGAGAATCAGGCGCGGATCCAGGATTTCGGGGTGGGGGAACAAATTTGAAATCATTCAGCCAACTATTCATTCATTCATTCATTCATTTATTCATTTCATTTCATAAAAACAATACAATTATATATACATATATACAATCATATAACATAAACATGCAGATAAAACATAACAATTCTCAAAAATGAAATGGGAAACTCAAATGAAAGCCTGGAGTGGCTTGTAAAACAAAGTTTCCCTTCAGATAAATAATGAAAGTTTGGGAGCAGATCAAAAGAAATTCAAATGATACAAAGGCAGAAGCAAAACAACTGAGAAAACGACAAAAGCAGGACATACAGTGTAAGACGATATCAAAATCTAGGGTAAATATAATATATATAAAAAGGGAGAAATGAAAGGGAAATGGAAAGAGAAATAGTTGGTGGACATTTTAATGGTAATTAGAATACAAGATTAATTTAAATTTCTTTTTGAATGTTACAAGATTTTTGTATGAACGTATGGCCTGTGGTATATTATTCCAAATATTGGGTAGAGTATTCCGAACCGATTTTTTTGAAAAAGCAGTTTTTACTTTCCATAAATGAAATACATAACGTAATCTGGTCTCGTGGGTATGGATTTGCTTGTTTACTGAGAACATAGCTGATATACACTTGGGAAGCAAATCATGAAAATACTGAAAACCAATTAATGCAGTATGATATTTGAATAAATCAAAAATGTTCAAGGATTTCAAACGTAAAAATAAAGGGGCAGAATGGGCATTATAAACACTTCCTGTACAGATACGAAGGGCCTTCTTTTGCAATTTGAACAAAGTGTCCAGTTTTCCCTTATAGGAATTTCCCCAGACAACAATACAATATGAAATATAAGGCAAAATAAGGGAATTGTATAGAGTAAACAATATGGGCAGTGGTACATAAAACTTCAATTTGTACAATACACCAATGCTTTTTGAAACTTTGTGTACAATGTTATCAATATGGACATCCCAGCGAAGATTTTCATCAACTATAACTCCGAGGAAGTTTATAGCATTTAATTTAGATATAGGTGTTGAGTCTATTCTTAGGGATACCTCATCAAGGATGATGGATACATGGTGATTTCTATTATGAAATATACAAAAATTTGTTTTAGTAATATTAAGTTTTAACTTATTTGCCTTAAACCACTTTGAGACATTGTCCAATTCTTCATTTACTTTATATTCAATATCATCAAAACCAGATTGCGAATAAATAAGTGTTGCATCATCTGCATACATAATATACTGTAAATTGGAAGAGGAATGAGTCAAATCGTTAATGTATATCAAAAAAAGTAACGGGCCGAGGATAGATCCTTGCGGAACTCCACATGTAATATTAGCAGAATCAGAAACCGCATTATTGAACATAGTATACTGGTGTCGATCATATAAGTAACTTTTAAAAAAATTGAAAGGAGTACTACGTATCCCATAGTAATATAATTTAGACAAAAGTATCGAATGATCCACTATATCAAATGCCTTTGACAGATCCATAAATATTCCAATACAATATTTATATTTTTCTATTGCCAATGTTACTTTATCCTGTAAATTAATTAAAGCATGCGCAGTGCTATGATTGCGTCGGAATCCAAATTGGCATTCTGAAAGTATGTTATTCTTAGAAAGGAAGTCATAAAGACGATTATAAACACATTTTTCAAGCAGTTTTGATATACAAGGCAACAAAGATATAGGCCGATAATTTTGGAATAGATGGGAATCATCTTTCTTATGAATTGGTATGATTTTAGCTGTTTTAAGTTTACTTGGGAAAGTACCAGTTAATAAAGATTCATTGAAAATATACACCAACGGTTTGACAATAGCATGAATAATCTGTTTAAGTACATTACAAGCAATATTGTCATAACCACAAGATTTAGTATTCTTCAGTGATTTACAAACTTGAATCAATTCACTTTCAGTAATGGGTTTGAAAAATAATGAAACACTATTCGGATTAGTTAAGTAATATCTGTGAGAAGTATCATCAAATTGAGTTGCATTGTCAAGACCGGTATTACTACAGCAGGAGATGAAGTAAGAATTAAACTCATTTGCAATAGTCTGTTGATTATCAATCATTTCACCATTTTTCTTAAAATAAGCTGGTGATGAAGATTTAGACTTATTAAGGAGATTATTAATTATTTTCCAGGTTCCTCTAATATCTTTATTAACATTTCCAAATTGTAAATAGAAATAATGTCTTTTAGCTTTTCTTGATAATGCATTTACTTTGTTTCTGTACATCTTGAATTTATGTTCATTTGTAACTGACCTATTATGAATAAACTTTTTATATAGTTTGTTTTTCTTTTTAATACATCTTCTCAAATTTTCAGTTATCCAGGGTTTCCTAGTTCTAGATTTCTTGACTTTACATGGTACCAGTGGTAGGCATTTGTCATATAAATAACATGTTATAGAAATAAACCTATCATACATTTGTTCTAAATCATTCAGACTATACAAAAAAGACCAATCTGTCCTGAATAATTCACCACTCAATAGTGAAATATTTTCATTTGTGATTTTTCGATTAAAGGATTGAAAAGTTTCTTTGTCACAATGATTATTTTTAAACTTCATGATTTCAAAAAGGGAAAACACAGGCAGGTGATCTGTGACATCAGTACAGATAGTTCCACTGATACATTTTGAATTATTGAAATTTATGAATATGTTATCAATTAATGTTTCAGTACTTAGTGTTATACGAGTTGGAGATTTAATTAAATTACGTAAACCAAATGAACAATTCAGATTCATAAATGTATTTACACTAGTATTATCTTCAGCAGAATTTGGGGATTTCAAAAGATCTATATTAAAATCACCAGTAATTATCACATCATTGTTTTCACAAGATACAGTGGAAAGCAACTCATTATAAAAATGTAGGAAGGTATCGATATCAGAACTTGGTTTCCTGTAAATAACATCAACAGTGTATTTGTGATTTGGACCAAGTTTAAGATCAACAAACAAATATTCACAAATTGATTCATCATAAGTATTAAGTATATCATTATGAACAGTATTTACAATGTTATCTTTTAAAAACAGTGCAACACCTCCTCCTCTGGCTTGACCAGCTCTGTCTGAATGTAAAAAGTGTAACCCTGTAAATGACATGGAAGCCTTGGTTGACCAGAAATCCATGTTTCTGAAATTGCAATTATTGAAAATTTATTTTTCAGAGTATCGAGAAGATTTAGAATGTTTTCAAAATTTTTGGAAAGACTACGGGCGTTAATATGAATTATACTGAAATTATACACATTATTTACAAAGCAAGAATTGAATTCACTAGGTGTATAACATGAGCACGTGTCATTAGAAGCAGACATGCATGTATCTGGATCAATATCATTCAAATGACTACCCATAGGTCATTGAGGGAGAATCAATGAAATACTTCTCATATGAATAAAATAAGAACGTAAAAATACAACATGCAAAAATGGAAACACAAACATACATGTAGGTCATAACAATGACTTCTTTGGTTTTTGTTTTTTTTCTCCACCAGCTTACAAAAATAGAACAGAGAAAATGAAAAAAAGAAAGAAAAGAAAGAAAAAAAGAGACAAGCCATCTCAATAGGAAAACAAGCTACACATAAAAATAAAGTGAAGTAGAAATACATGTAGTATTGTAGAATCAAACATACATATATATATATATATATATACATATATCAAGAACAAAATTATCACAGCAAGTATTCTTGATATAAGCTACGATTAGAAAAAGGTTAAAAATTATTCAAAGTTCTCTTTGAAGTCCCCACAGGAGTAAGAATTCACATTTTCAGTTCCTGTATATCTCCAGAGGAAAAAAAAAAATTAAAGTAGTTTCAATTCATCGATGCTGCGAATGAGTTTGGTCACATTTTTACCTTCCTTTTGTTCATTTAGCAATGCGATGATTCTTCCGTCGTGGCTCCATGCAGTTTTGACTTTGGAATTGGCTCTTGTTTGGTTGAGTAGTGACTGATTTTTTGCAGTCAGGTCTTCGACGATGACATGATTTGTTCCTTTTAAGTTACGCCTATTCTTCATGATTTCATTACGTTTCCTGTATGATTTGAATTTGACAATGATACCGCGAGGTTTGTCATCCTTCCTTGGGTTCTTAGGTCCCACTCTATGGCTTCTCTCAATATGCTCGAGGGATAGGTCCACTTTCAAGATCTGTTTGGCAACATCGAGTATAATACTGTCAGTGTTTTCATTAGGTTTCTCTTTGAAACCGAAGAGACGTAAGCAATTCCTCCTTGAATATTGTTCTTCTGCATTCAGCTTCAGGTTGATGCCATGCATTTGATCATTTTGAACTCTTGCAAGCTCATTCAACTTTTCAAGATCTTTTGACATTCGGTCCTTCTCGCATTGAAGATCCATAATAATGGCTTCTTGTTTGTCAATTACCTCTTGCATTGATCGGAATTTCTTTTCAACTGAATCTTGTACCAGAGCAACAAAAGCATCACTTTTTAATAGGTCTGTAATGACCTCTTGAACAATTGGTGAGTTTTCCTTATCTTGCTTTGATTGAGATCTGGTTGTCATTGTTGTAGATGCCATTGCTGAGTATTGTCCTCTAGAAGAATGGAGCAGAGATTAGATTCAGAAAAACAGGGTGATGAGTCACAAGTAGTAAACAAAGAGATGAGTCATATCCAAGAAAGAATAGTTGGGGAATCCACTTGGAGAATAATGACCAGTCTGTCTTTCAGAAGAGAAACTGAGAGCTCAGCACCATACAGAACTGGGTCCAACAAAAAATCAGGTGTCTGGGACCAGCAGTCAAAATAGAACTCTCAAAACAAGAAGAGAGAGACTCAGAAAAGTTGATAAAAAGAAGTTTCTCACCACCACTGCACTCCAAAAGCACTCCTGTAGGGCTCTCTCAGTTTAAATAGACATTACATAGTGCTAAGTTCTATCCAAGGATGCAAAATATCAGCGTATTCCAGAGAGAAAAAGCAGAGTTGTTGCTCCACATATGATACATATGATACATTCCAACTTTTTGGTACGTCATGGTGACCAGTGGCGTATCTGGCACGTATCATGGGGGAAGGGGGGGGGGGCCTTCTTCTAACCTCTTTCCTTTCTGTTTTCTTCTCTTTATTTTCTTTCCTCCCTCTTCCTGTTTTCTTGTCCCTTTGCCTGGAACCCACTTTTCACACATAACAAAAGGAGCGAAAGGGTCTTCCCGACTGTGCCCCACATCTTTTTTCTACTGGGGCTATAGCCCCCAGCCCTCCCCCCCCCCCCGGTTCCTACGCCTATATATGCATATAACATACCAATAGTGATACGTTATATGGGAAAAGAACTCTGTGAAAGAGGGAAAAGGTGTAAAAAGGCAAGGTCCTTTCACCCCCCCCCCTCTCTCTCTCTCCCTTTTTTCTTCTCTCTCTCATATGGGAGGGGGGGGGGGCAAGGCCCAATCGGGCCTGAATCCGCGCCTCTCAGAGAAAGGAACAGAATGATCCCCCCCCCCCCCCGAAAAAAAGGCAGTGGGGGCACGACAGGCAGGGAGAAGAAGGTGATGAGGAAAGGGCCTTGGAGGGGGAAGGCAGGAAGAGATCGAAAGGGAAGGTGGAATTTCACCGGGAGCCGGAGTGGAAGATAGGTGGCAGTTAATATATTAAGTTTATTTCCCTTTTGATTGTCAAGTGTCGTTGCACTAGCGTATGAACTTTATTCATGTATATGCACAAGCATAGACGTGAATGAAAAGTGGAACAGAACCTTTTAAAATTACGTGATTGAGAACAATAAAAAAAATAACAAATATTACTTATCTCTAATTTTCTGTAAACGTAAAAAATAGATGGCACTTTTTCACAATTTTCATAATTTTCATTTGACTATCACTTCATTCAAAATACAAAAAGTTTTGCTTTCTAATTTTGGTGAGCAAAGAACAGAAAAAGAAGAAGTCCTCGTATTGTTCAGGAAACAAAGTAATGGAAATGATGGGCCAGGGAAAAAAACATTCTCGTGCGCTTGAAAAAATTACGAGCCTGGAAGACAATAGCGGCGATGAAGCAAGCGCATCGGAATGTTCATAAATCAGGGCACGTGTCACAAATTAAGCTGTCCTCACTGACAAGTGTGTTTGATTCATTGAAATAGTTGTGGAGTGTTTTATTTCTTCTTGTTAGATGGTGTTCGCTTACCTCGAAGCTGTGTCGTGCCCTGAAGATGAGGACATATTAGGAACGCGTTCTAGGTCTGCTTTGGGGAGATCTTGTCGCGCTAGCGCTGCGGAGTGCCCATGGCCATGATGGCCGAGCTGTAGCCAGGCAGCAGTGGTGCAAGGGCAATTAAGCTAGCTGCATGCGTATGAAAATTGAAAGATTAAAATTATTTGACCTATAAGTCACGTTAAGATACTGATGATCACTGGTGATATGATCACGATATTAATGATGGCGAAAGCTTTTGGCGATATTTATAATTATCAAGATAATGATCACCGATGATATGATGATGATAATGATGATATTAATGATGTTAATAGCTTTAACAATATGATTAAGATGATCATTGATGATTATGATGATGCTGATTATCAACATAATGTAGCGCTAATTTTGATGTGATTATCAAGATAATGTAGTGCTAATTTTGATGTGATTATCAAGATAATGATAATCACTGATATGATATTAATCTTGATTGCTTTTAACGATAGGAGTATAATCAAGAGAGTGATCACTGATAATGATATCTTTTGGCAATATGATTATTAAGATAATGATCACTGATATGGTGATATTAATGATGTTGCTAGCTGCCGTTAACGATATATCAAGATAATGGTCACCTTTGATATATGAATAATGGCGAGTCGTGACAGCTTCCGACGATATGATAAACAAGATAATGATGATCGATCACTGATGACGATGCTATGGGATCAACTTCAAACTTGATTCATTGTTTGTGGGAAAATGAATATATAGATTTTGGGTCAGAAAATGATCAGATCGGAATTTGGGGGTCATGAGTTCAGGGGTCACAGAGGCTATATACATGTACATGAAAACGGCCCTTGCGATGACCTATGATTCATTAATTTGACGGATCAACTTCAAATGTTAAGTTACGTAAGTCTTCAGAATTCATCTATAATTTTAGACCCCCGGTGGCCCCATTTTTAAAAGAGGCTTTTGTTCAAGGCAGCCTATACTCCAGGAAGACGGGTCGTTTTGGCATCACCAACCTTTAGATCCTGCTTACAATAGACCACTAGTAGGTAGCCCTATTTCACGGATTAGGGGTTCGCTTTGAAGAAAATCTATTTCAGAATATACCAACAATAGTCCCCATTTCATTAAAGCACCCCTCTTGTTGAAGGTGACCTGCTCCAAGGAAGTAGCAGGGCTATGAAATTAAAAACCTTTCTTATCCCGATCAATGACGGTGGTTTCATGTAAGTAGTGGGAGGGGGGGGGGGCGGACCTAGTTGCGGACATACTGGAGGTCGCCGCCGAAAATCAGTTACAAGAAATGAAAAGGGGATGATCGCTATTATGCGAGCGAACGAAGACTGAAAATAGAAATATGAAAAAATAAACTTTAAAAATCAAGAGAGCACGTCCCCCGGGATTGCCGCCTATGCCCTGATATCAAAGCTAAATCGTTAACAGGAATGAAAGCAATCACTCATCCCAAGATGTTCTTGTTGTTTATCGATGGAAAAAAGAACAGAACTTGTTCAAAACATCAAAATTTGGATTTATACGCAACTCAATATGTTAACTGTTATCCAGTATATGCTTTGGGCAATGTTTTAGTAAAATGAAGGAGCTTAAGGAGAAAACTGTGAAATGTTTGTATTATATTTCTCTTCGCTGTAATTATTTGTAACGATATTAAAACGCATGGTACAGCTTTTTGCCATTCATGAGTCCATGGGATCGGAGATAAATTACTCAATACTTTCCCTTTGGGGAGGGGGGGGGTGGCCTTATTTCCATCCCCCGATAATTCACCATAAAATGAGATGGGCTCAGTAACGGTTACAATACTCGCTTTACGAAAGGATATTGGTTTGCATCTTGCCTCCCTATAATGGTTAACAATATTGTCGCATTTTAAGTATCGTTACACCAGTGCTCTTATTGTTTTGCGTATTGTCTTTCTATCTAAATTAAGATGTATTCTTCTTGTGTTCATAAATGTTACTATATTATTGCAGAGTCGAACGCCTTGTTACCAATAGCCTATTCTTTCATACCATTCGTTCTGTCATGGTTTTTCAATCTGCGATTTGAAAAAAAAAGAAAGTTAACTGCCCTAATGATTAGGTAAGGAGTACTGCCTCCGTGGGGCTGCATGTCGCAAGGCGTTGCTAACTTTTTTTAAATCACCTTTTATGAATCAATAAAGGGAATGCAAGAAGCCAAGGCTACGCGTTCACTTGCCGATTGTCAAAAGAGCTGGCCTTTTGCAGAGAAGTCTCTGTGAAGAAGTTTTCAAAAAGTAGTGCTGTTTAAAAAGGGTGTTAAGTAATGATCAGGCTTAATTGGTGTTCACCAGAAGAATAATCAACAGGATGTGTAATGCTCTGTGTAACAATAGACATGTTATTGCCTTGATTATGGGGTGGTCTATTGTTCTAGGGCAGGTAATGGTGTACCACTTAGTAACAGGATGTCTACTATTGTGCTGGGGCCAAAACCGCTTTTCACAACTAAAGAACTAACAACCTACACGCATGCAGCTTACACCTTCTACACCTTAAGAACAACTGCTTCACAATAAAAAGTAGAGCAAAACACAAATCTACAACTTTCCTACGAACATTTCTCATCAAATTCACTGCAAAACTACGCACTATTCCATTATCAGATCATTACCCATAAGGTTGATATGGATACAATTGACAAAACGACATGGGGGGAGAGAAATTTGCACACAGCAAACGAATAATTTCAGACCAAGAAATGAAAAGATATTCAAAACCTACAACATCGTACCTTAGGTTTTATGTTGTTGATATGTCATTTGGTTTTCATTGGTATTTATCTAATTGTATTACCACAATACTTATTACAAAAGATGGTTATAGAACTGTCTAAGCAAACGTATGTCAACAGTCTGCTTTTTCCAGAAGAGGGGATGTGCAAAAATGAATATACACCATCTAACTCTTTTTCCATCTCCCCCCCCCCCTTTCTTTCTCTCTCCATTGAATAAAATTTCTTTAATTCCCAGGTGTATCATTTTACAATTTGATATCAATTCTTATCTCTAAGGAATGTCACAAGCAGCCGCACAATACGAACTCCCCCTCTCTCTCTCTCTCTCTCTCTCTCTCTCTTTCTCTGGGGACCACGCAAAGCAAAACACGATCGAAGTTTAGTCTGCTGAATCAGACTTCCAGAAAGTGCCGAGGCATTTAGGCGTAGGCTACATGTAAGTAAGGCCGTATACAGAATTTTTTCGGGGGGGGGGGGGGGGGGGGGGGGGGGGGGGGGGGGGGGGGGGGGGGGAGGGGCGGGGACAATACGTGCAAAAAATGTTCGAAGAATGTTATAGTTTTGATCGGTCTGGAGTCGGTTTCGTTGGTGTGACTGAACATTACTTTACATGCAGCAAATCTGTGGTGTCTCAAAAATCTCATCCTATCAGCGGTAAGTACACCATAAATCAATACTCTAACTCACTGAAACATTAGTCACGTCCTTTAAACAACTTTCCAGTGTACCGTTGTCTTTATTTTTGGTAGAATATTGAGGGAAAATTATACATGTATGTTGTTTCCTTCGATCTTTTATCACAGTCAGCTGCGAAGTAATTGTGCTGTGCGCATGCGTCGGGAGCCTAGCTAGCAGCTACTTACGTATGGACTGGCAATGCAAGCGGCATGGTGATGCGGAAGAAGATGAATATTCATTTAATTTGGTATGAAAGAAATATTGTTTCGAAATGGCAGTGGAAATGTGACACTTAATCGAGTTTACACATGTTTTATTTTATATCTTACCGCCGGAATGAATATTTACGTGAGTTGCGACATATCTGTGATATTCTTTTTTAAAAATTCATTGAGCAGAACAAAGTTGGTACTAATTTTGTGACTCACTGATGCTATAGCCACGTGCACTCCGAACGCTGCCAGTTTTTTATGAGCGCGGGTGAATTTAATACGGAGTAATGTTTAAATTGAATAACGCGGGCTGGAATAATTGAATGGTGCATATTTATCTGAAGTCTGGGTTTTAATCGTGGAGATTTTGACAGAGGAACATTTCAATCAGGTATTCCATAAATATGTCAAACGAAGGGTAAATACTGGAGAATTCATGTATGATTTGACCTAGCACAGTCACAGAACGTGATATCTCCGTGAGACTTTGCCCGGTTTGATACTCGTGAGCCAAACTCCATCGGAGTGTTGAGGCGCAAGCTAGATCGCAAATGGAGATGACAGAGAGATCTAATCTGAAAAAAATCTCGTGTTTGACGAGAGCAATGGGCCTCTCTTGAGCCGGCGGCCGGCGTGAATTTACCGCGTGAATTTACCGCAAGAATTGAGCGGCGGTAATTTTTTGATTACCACCTGTCTCGCGGTCATTGCGTGACCCGTCGGTAGGGTGTCTACTTTATTCCGAGCAATACTGTACACACGGGGAAAAGGCAAACAGTGTTGCACTTTCGCATGTACTGTGTTTGCCGATACGTGCAACACTGTACCGCTCTTCACCTGTGGCTGAGGCCAGCAGGTGTACATTAGGTGAACTGATGATGTCGGAGGTCCTGCTTTTAAATGGAAAGTAATCATGCAGCAAAATCGCCAGTAAAGTTGGGTGTCGTATCAATCAAAAGTCAATATTTTGAGTTTGAAAAATAAAGTTTAGGTTCTAATATCACAGTCAACTACTGGTCCACTGGCAAACTTCGAAGGTAGTTTGCAGGGCTAACCAGGCAGGGCGCGACAAATCCGCTTGCCCGCTTGCCCGGGGCAAGTAAAAATCATGGGCAGGCAAGCAAATGTCAAACTCACTTGCCCAATTGGGCAAGTGGTGATTTTTACAATAAAAGCATTCAAAATCAAATTAGCCTACAGAAAGGTGGGAAAGTCACAATTTCCATATTATCTCAAACCGGCAAACACCAGAGAAATTGAAGTAAGATTACTATGATTTATCGGTAAGTTTATATCCACTTATTGTCCGAAAATGGTCTGTGGAGGCTGCATGTTGAAAACAAAAACGCTAACATTAATTCGCCAGTCGCCACGGTGTCGCATTTCACTAGATCCCAAACTGACTCGACCATTGCGGACTCGACCAGTCGGTCCACACACAAGACTTGCACTTTTGCAAAACGGGTAACCGTTAAAAAAATGTAGAGAAAAATCCTTCCACACAACTGGCAAAGCATTGCTAAAATTCACATCTTACACCTTTGAAATGCCCTTCCAATGTCCATATTTTCTTAAAAGTGGTTTAATTTGGTCATTTACTAATAATGAAAAGAGATAATATCAGTTCCTTCTTGGATCAGAAAGATCGAGTGTAAATCGTACGATAATTAGTACATTCCCACATGTGTTTTCGTGTTGGTTGATGTACTTAACATCACACGGTACCATTCAAAAGTCGATTTTTCTGAGCGAAGAAGGAAGTGATAATTTCTCTTTTTATTTTGAGTAAACAACCAAATTAAACCACTTTTAAGAGAACATGGACATTGGAAGGACATTTCATAGGTGTGAGACATGAATTTTAACTATATTTGGCAGTTGTGAGGAAGGATTTTAGGCTCTCTTTATTTTTTTTATTTTTTTTTTTTATCCAAAATTATTGTAGATCTACATGTATTTAAACAGTTACCACCGTCTTCATTTTTTTTCTTACTAAAATGGGTTTTAAACAGTTTGCAAAAACCTTAAATGACTAAGCCCTATTTAAAATATTTACTACTGGAAAAAAAATGAGATAAAACAAAGGAAATAAAAAGAAAATTCGGCAAGTTGTTCTTCCTTGAGGGCAACCAAATTTTTTTTTCACTTGCCCGACAGGACAAGTGAAGAAAAAAAATTTTGTAGAGGCCTGTAACCGGGCATGAGAAAGTGTGATTTGGAGGCATAATATTTCTTTGTTGACATGGGTCTCCACAGGGGCAAATAGCAGCAGACTTAAGCTCTGCGTGAAATCAGAATAAAACATGCAGAGCTTCCTTAAGCTCTGAGTCTGAGATTGCAGTGAATATTTTGAAAACATCTGCAAGATCGCTTGCATCTAGTCGCGCATCGATGCGCATGCCAAGATAGTCCACCATTTTCTATCTGCATTTCAATGGACGCCGGGGAAACGTAAACAAGCGGTGAGTTTTTCCAGCTACCCTACGATAAATTTATATCTAAATTTCGGTTTTCGTACGTCCGATTTTTAGTCCCAAGATAAGTGTCAGTCGGGTTCGTGATGACCACAGCCGATGGTTACATGTACACTGGCTGGTGGTGTCATTGGCCCATGGGAAAGTGATTTTCCAGGGGTTGTTTTGAAGTGCCAAGATGCTTGTTATGTACAAATGAAATAGGGGGTAAAAGCACTGGACGTCAATGGGGAGTAATAGCGTTAGCGTTTTTTTTGTTTGTTTTTTTTTTACTCCCCTGACGTCCCTGGCCTACTAACGTTAGCGCTGGTCATGCTGGTGGGGCCTAAATATGTCACGACACGAGTTTGCCATTTATGATTTTTTTTTTCATTCTGATAGCATTGATAACATAGACTGGGAAAGGGTTTAAAAACAGTCACGACACAGCCACCGAGACTTCAACCAAGCTCAAGCTCGATACAGTTACACTACACGGTCACTGAGGAGTATAGACTACGGTCTTACCGAACGATCTACGGGCGCGGGCGTTCACTTCACCGCTAGTCGCCGCACACTGCACTACACACAATGCATTCACGTTCACTCTCGAGAATAGACCTTGTAATGTCATTTTCCACGTAATGCAGAACTGCTACTCAAAATGAAGGCATCTCAAGTTTATACACAGATTACCAAAATGCTTACCTTTCAGACAGAAAATACAATTTCTGATTTTTGCCGGTACGGTTCCTCTATTTCGCTGACATTATCGGTAGACCATCGCGTGTGTATTTTGCCAATATGGTGGACATTGAACCGGATCGCTGCAACTGCAGTCGATGTTCATCCGCTAATTCAAATATTTCAAGAAAATGCTAGTTTTGTATCCTTTGTACACTTGAGATCAACAGTTGTGGAATAAATTATTCTAATGAAATTGATTTCATTAGAATAAAAATGAAATTTAGAGCATTCGAGAACTATTCTATCATGCGGACGTACACAAAAAGTCCACAAGTGAAGAAATTCGTGGCAGGAGTGACGTCACTAGAGATGTCCGCCCTCTGTACCCTCCCACTTTTTCTAGTTGTCTGCTCTTGTATTGAGGTTAATAAAATCAAATATTAATTGCATCTATGTACAGAGGCATTTGGGTTTATATCATATTAATATTCAAAGGTGTAACCAGTGGCGTAGACAGGTTCTTACACCTGGGGGATGATTCACGAGAAATCGAGGATCAATTTCGTATACAGATACACACACACGCACACACATACACCCGAATGCACAGCAACCGGCGTAAATCCACTTTGAGGAGTGGGGGGGGGGGGGGGGGGGGATCGACTTTTTTGCCGATTTTTTTTTTCTGTCGAACTCACACTAAAGTATAAACACACGCCCTCACCCATCTGCACAGAACCTCTTACACACATTTCAATTTCTATCTTGCGAGCGAGCGAGCCAAAAATTACCACTTTTCTGGTTTTCAATCGCATTTTCAAATAGAAATTCTATAATATGATCGAGCGAGCCAAAAATAATCACTCTTCTGGTTTTCCATCGCATTTTCAAACAAAAATTCTAAAATATGATGAGCGAGCGAAGCTAGTGAGCCAAAAATAAGCGCTTTTCTGGTTTTGAATTACATTTTCAAATAGAAATTCTAACATATGATGGCTGTTTATGACAGATTATTAAAAATTTTATTAACGATTAATTCAAATATCATTTCTTCCTTAAAAAGAGGGGGATATTTGTGCACGCCATCCCCCCTCTCAAAAAAGTGGGGGATATATCCCCCATCCCCCCCCCCCGGGATTTACGCCAATGATGCATTGACATAAATAGAAGATATACGCACCGTGACAAACGAATATAGAATATAGACTGACGCACATTATTGCATATTTCCATCACGCTATTTATCTTTTTTTTTTAATTTCCTTGTTACACCACTTCAGAAAAACTGTGACAGCGCCGAAATTACCCAAAAGTAATCTATATAACTACATAAATCAGAATAATGATCGATATAGTTATGATAGTAATCGTCATTTCAGTCACATTAACGATGATGATGATAACTATTATCATCATCATAGGCATAATAATAATACATTACTAATTATTGTTATTATTAATTATTATTATTATTATGATGATGATGATGATGGCTATTATTATTATCATTATTGCTGTTCCTATCATTTCTAAACATGATTCAGTTTAATTGTAAGCAAACATCCTTCCCTAAAACCTGGGGGTGATTGTACATGTCATCCCCCCCCCCCCCCCGCTGTCTACGCCCCTGGGTGTAACCATGATTATTCGGCAACCCAGAATTTGCCCCCTATCTCGCGGTGTTTCAAGTACATTTTCAGCCATTATACCCCTACATGGCACAAAATGGGTACAAATTTTTCGCATTCCAAGTACACTTTGCAAACAAGGATCAGAAAAAAACACCCCCTATTTTTTTCAATTTCGAGTAGAGGTCTAACAAGCTCAAAACCACCCTTTTTTCAATTTCGAGTACAAACTCATGAAAACAGCCCTTTTTTCTTTCGAAATCGTGAACATGCTCAAGAAAAGACCCCTTATACGAGAAATTTCGCACGATCATGCGTACACGAATTCAATAGAGAGTGTTCACCGGGGTCACCGGCTGAGATTGTCATTTTTGTTTTGAAAACATCTGCCAGTGTTATCTCATCCGGATGGACATCTCATCGGTGACACCGGCGTCACAATGTCTTCGGATATCTGAAAGATGTAAGTTCATAGAGTTACATTCTCCGCCTTGTAACTCTATGTGTAAGTTTTACCGTGACTATTTCACCCCTCCCCTCTTTTTTTTTTTAATGCCAAATCCAAAATTCCAGGTTAGCATTAAGTTTGACCTATGAGGTAACTTTTACGAACTAAGCTTGCGATAGTGAAAACTACGCGGAAGCCCATGAAGGCCACATTCTTCTTCTTTCTTTTTTTTCGGATGTCCCCAATTAATTATCTAGCGGCCGCCAGATAATTAATTGGGCATGTCCGAAAAAAAAATGTAGCCAGCTTAATGGGCTTCCGTAGAAAGCAGAAGCGTATAGCCCCCCCCCCTTTTTTTTTTTTCCTGTTTTGCATTATGCAATTCATGTAAATTTTCTCTGGTCAGGCCCAGGGTCCAATCCGTTTCCTTCAGTCAGGAAGGAAATCCTAAACAGTAATTTAAACCAAAACAAAACAAATATCACAAAAAGAAAATCATAACAGAATAAAATCATTCAATGATTATTAAGCGCATTGAAATGTTATAATTATGTAATGCGCTATATAAAAGTATGATAATTGTGTGTAGGCCGCGGGGTAGGCCTGGGCCTAGCCTCCCCTAGCCTAGCCTATGCTTGCAGTTGTCTTCTTTGTGAGGGTCTGTATTTACAGACTATTAACCACCAATGACCGAAACACTGGGGAGATCAGTGGAAGCCTCCGTTACGGGGAAGCCCCTGGACCAGCAAGCTTTTCGAGCAACGCGGGTTTGCGTGTTTATATACAAGCTATGTGTTTGATGTTTTCATCGATAATTATGGGGCGTGTCTTATTTTCCATTCAACAAAATCCCCTTTAACTCTCGAACTCAGATTTTTTTTCTTTCTTTATATATTATACCTCATTATTATTTTAAAGCATTGTTTTATACTCATTTAAAGTGTGCTTATGACAGTTACGCCTATCACATTCTCTCATTGGGCCTATTTTCCTTCTATCGCACATGCACAAGCTGGCAGGGCTCTGTGAGGAGCAAGCAGGGGCGTCGCTAGACCTCTTTTCAGTGGGGGGCGGGGGGATGTAGAGGCCACTGATTACCGACAAACATTGGCACCGATTACCGACGACCACCAACGTCTATAAATGCAACCATCAAGCCCATTAAGCATGTTCAATTGTGTGCCTCTATATATTTTCCTTCGCCTTTCCCACAAATTTCAGTCAATTTCAACCAGATTTGGTGACTTTTATAATGTCATTGAGCGAGCGCAGCGAGGCAAGAAAAATATATACTCCTTTTCATTTTGCACGTGATAATTCTTCATCCAAATACCTGATGGGCCTCTGCAATATCTAAATTATATATTTGGTCACTTCGCTTGCAGAATTCATTCGCTTTCCCAAACCATTCTGTATCTAAATATCATACGGGCGGGCGCATGCAGCGAGCAAGGAAAAAATAGGCCTATATACTCCTTTTCATGGTAGAAGTGAATGATCATCAGAACACACGATTGGCCTATAAGATATCTAAATTATACATATATACCATATATATTAACTGTAAAATTTGATATCTGAAATTTTGTAAATTGCTCATTTCAAAAGTATAGAGGGACAAACAATAACAACAACAACAACAACAACAGAAACTTCGGATGACTCGATCGTGATAAACTGACTTCTACTACCATGGCTATGCTCCAGTTCACCCGATCAGATCAAGAAGCATTCCCCCTTCTTACCTTAAATACATTCCTAAATGTGATTATGTGGACCGCTGTCTTTGTCATTCTATCAAGTTTTACGTCACATGCTGGCATTTTAATTAGGCCTATGTAAATGTATCCCTCCTTCTCGATCACACGACAATGGTGACATCACCCCCCCCCCCCCCTCGTCCAGCGATGTGTGGGATAGAGCTAATAGATGATTCTTCTCCTTCATTGGTTGATTGAAAGATTATCATGTCCCTTCTCGACGCTGATGGGGCCTTTCTTTTTATTGTAGACCAGATTGCGTATGAGCAGATAAAGGTCATCATTTGTACAAATCTGATGAGGAAAGGGTGAGGAGCCTACAAGAAGTGATTGAAAATACTGACATTTCGTCACGAACTGACGTTTGAGATTGACACTGCTATGCTGAATTACAATAATATTTCAGGGACAAAATCATTCCTTCTGCCCTATTTCTTTTTGGCAGCATCGGGATAGGCATAAAAATAAATATAAAGGCCTAATCGAGAAAACCGGTAGTTAATTTCGGTTTATCTCGTTATAAACCGAGTGGTTAAAAAAAAATACGAAAACAAAAACTAGATAGGCATCTGAAAGGGCATCTACTATGCAAGTGCGGAAACTACGGGCACATAGGAGATAAAATGGACAGTTATAGGAGGAACACTTGTCGACAGAGGGGCTCGTTTTCACTGGAAGGGACAATTTTTATTTATGATATTATGATATTATTATTTCCTTTCGTGGCTTAGCATTCGAGTGTATTATTTTATCATTTCCATTTCCTTTTTTGTCACAGTGTTTGTAAATTACCCGATCTACACTACACTACACCATATTACGCTTCATAATTCAGCTTATCTGCTTCATCTTGTGCAATAGGTCTTATATTCCGATTTCTCATGTGATGTTAATTCTCTTATTTTACATTTATGTTAATAATCCAAATAGAACAAATTTCTAAAACTTCAGGAATGTATATATATTTCATTTCATATCCGCATATTTGTTATAGCTTATGTTTTCTTATGACCTGCTTTCCGATTTTTCTGATTGTTTGTCGTTTATTTGTTGTATTTTTGTTTGGCTCTATATGCTTACCAGTCTTTTGAGTGCATCAGTTGGTTGGGAGGAGGGACCATTACAGTTATAGTGATTAAGTTTGCTCTCCTCCTCCCTGGCAGCCAACTGTTGCACTCAGAGGACCGCTATAAGAATATGCATATATATTTGATGTTCTTTTATATTGTTATTTTTCTTGAAAATGTCGAATAAATGCTAATAATAATGATAATAATGATAATAATAATGATAACAATAATAATAATTATAATAATAATGATAATAATAATGATAATAATAATGATGATGATAATGATAATAATAATGATGATAATGATAATGATAATTATGATGATAATGATAATAATAATGATGATAATGATAATGATAATTATGATAATAATGATAATAATAATGATAACAATGATAATAATAATGATAATAATGATAATAATATTGATAATAATGATAATGATAATAATGATAATAATAATGATAATAATGATAATAATAATGATAATAATGATAATGATAATAATGATAATAATAATGATAATGATAATAATAATAATGATAATAAAAATAATAACAATAATAATGCATTTTCTCCTTGGAGGGACATAATTAGAGAGGCAAATTTCTTAGTTTTAGAAAACCTCTCCCCGTTCTGCCCCCGGGTTCCGCCGCCCCTATAACATGAACATGGCACGGAAATATAGTCTGTTCAGAGCCAGAAGGGTATTAACTATAATTTACGTTACTATGGGTTAACGCCCTTCTCGCTCCCGACAGCGTCATGACAACGTCTGTGATCATGGGCATCAATCTATTTTATAATTTCGGAGTGGGACACTCTCTCAAAAAAAAAAAAAAAAAAAAAAAAATGCCGACAAGCAAAAAAGAAAAGGAGGTGCCCTAAGCTTAGTATGAGAGGATATTATACCCCGAAATTTTCTGACAAATCTTTTTTTTTTTCAGGTCTCTCTTTTTCTACATATCCTATTGGCTTTTCAAGATTAGGGGACATAATCCTATTTTGTCCCCCACCCCTAATTTTTATGGAGGAATGTTCCCCCGTCCCTCTCCCGATTGACGCCCATGTCCGTGGTCAATCAAGGGTGAAATCTATTCGTTCCATTGTCTACGCGAGTGTACGTGGATCTGGAAAAGGGCGGGAAGCAAAAGCTATTCAAGAACCACTAGGAGTCATTCGGGCCGGTCATCAAGTATAACAGCCCATAACAGCTGAATGAAATAGTCCGTCATATTCTTGCAAGTAATACGAGCATGCTTTTCGATCCAATTCAGAAACAGTTACTGTTCGCTGCAAATCCGACCGAGATACTGTAAGAATTCCAGTCCAGATGCATGCTTTTTCGTTCGTCAAACCAACAGGTTATGAAGCTGCCTGAAATATCCGCGGCTCTGATTCATTATGAACACCGATACTGTATATTGAGGTGATTTCCGAAGAAATTTGCTATATGATCGTCTGGCTTCATGTTGCTTTGTCGGTAAGTCTGATTGGATTTTACAATAAAAAAATGATAACAGTAATTACTCTAATACGAGGGAAAAAGAGACAGACAGACAGCCCCCCCCCCCCCCCCAAAAAAAAAAGAGTCAAAAAATTCAAACGAAGGCTGAGAAACTAATTGATTTCAAGGTTTCATTTATATTACTGTATTAGGTCAGAATTTGCAGATCTGATTTTTACCCCTTCGATAGATCTGTCACTTTCAGTCGGGTCTTGAAAAATTAGATGTTTTATCATGCTTGTCTTGTGCTGTCTTTGAAACACCCCGGTATTCCTTCATCAACAGTAAACAAAAACAAAAACAAAAACAAAATCACACCCACACCCACACACACACACCCTCACACACACACACACACACACACACAAACACCTACAAAAACAAAACAAAAATCAAAAACCATGGAGGATATGAATTTGAAAGTCAACGAAAAGTTCTCATGCTATTGGCAATCACGGTTGCCCATAAGAAAGAATCTGACCAAAAAAAAAAAAAAAAAAAAGTTGGATAATATATTCATAATATGCAACTAGAGTTTGATTGTTGATATCTTTAAAAGTATGCAACCACCCTGAATGAGATTTCGTAGGTATTATTTTATTATTGATCTTATTCATATTCTTCATTCATCTGATATTCATGTGGATTTTCAAAATGATCCAACCCAGTAGATTTCATACAAAGCTATGATTGTTTTATGTTAAACGGGAACGTGTACCATATTTTCCAACTGTTACAAGAAAAGCGTGTGGAATTGTCTGCATTTAGTGTGACTATGGCTTGAACAGGTCGCGCCTTCATTTTTATTTCACGAAAAAAGAAAACAAACAAAACAAAAATCCTGTTCACTGAAGCCAATCTAACTTAATTTCTTCTTGAAATCATCGCGGGGAATGCATTTTAGACCGAGATTATATTTTTACGATGTTTATGAATATGCATTCTAAAGGAATGCATTCTTTAAGTAAAGGGATCGAGCAGAGGAAAACATTCCAAGAAGTTTTTGCAGATGCAACTGGTGATTTGCCTGTACTTCTTCAACTTAAATTATGGCGTGAGTACTTTGCATGCAGTAGAAAACGATCAAGCATTTGGAAGGAAATTAAAATCTTTCTACATATTCAACCCTTCAAATATTTGTTCGGGTTAAGCAACAGATGCCAAAAATTAAGTTATTCATTTGACCGCTACCCCTCTGTTTAGAAAAAAACCTATGCTAATTAAGACACTAAATCTGCATTCTGAACATCAATTCTAACAAGAATTTTATGGTTTGGCGAAGCGTACACATAAGCTCATTATGGGCAGTGTCATGCAATCCCCTATATTGCAAAAATGCTACATTTTACAAAAATTATCATAACTTTGAAGGTTTAGCATGGATCATGATAAAAATTCACATGAAATTAGGTGAGGTGCATGATACTTCCAGAATATCTATGAAATTTCATTGAGGATGGTTTCTACTTTTATAATGTACAATAACGGGATATTATTAGTGTAAGTATCCCCAAATGAATGGTAAATTTGCTTCATACAAATATTTTGCAATTTTACAAATTCAGAATTTCTTCCTCAATTACTTTCTTCTCTATCTCTCTTCGTCAAATTACTCTCAGTTTCATATTATATCGCGGTCTTTGTTTTCCTACAGTGATTAGGCCCCCTATCACAATGTATCATGTTTTCTCTCCTACAAAATGCAGTTCAATTTAATCGTCATTCGATTTCTTTTTAAAAATAGCATTATTTGAGTTTGATATGAAAATAGAAATATAGAATTCCGTCGATGAAAGCCATTTTTTAGTCTTTTTTTCTCTCTCTCTTCACCTAATCCAGCGCGACAAGATGTCAACAAGAAAGGGAATAGACAGACAAAAGCCCTATGAGGTTACAGATACAGCCATTGAGGCTCCTTACCTGCATGGTATATTCCTGATAAGGCCTTCACGCAATTACAAGGTAATAATTGGATTCATCGTATGTAAATATTACATTTCTAAGTATAGTTTATAATCGAATCATATACCATAAAAGTACCGGGGAACCTTATCTTGGCATAAATTTACTTTGGAGGGAGCTGGCGTTCAGAAACGGACCTCTTCTTGTATTCATGGACTTATCTGCCTTCAATACCACAAACAGAAAGAAAATGAAGAACAGAATCATTCAAAATGTAATCTAAATGATTTTAAACTATGTTGCATATTCCATTACTGTAATGTTGTGCATGTCATGTTCCATTTTTTTCTTCTCTTCATCCTTTTCTATTTTTAGGTCCTACACTCATTTGACTACAGCCATATTTTCAAACAATTCCAAGAAATTTTGTCTATCCGTAAAATTTTTTGCTAAATCATTCTTGAACTAAATCTTTCAACAGATTCGAACAAGCTGCATGTGTGGTCTTTTTTAATATAACTGTGAAAAGAGACATGGATGCTTTAGTTGCACAAGTCTTTATTTATCTGAAAATATAACAAACCAAGGGCCTGTAACATAAAGAGATACAGTCAATCTTATACGATCAGTTGTAACTCTTTAGTACATGGTTTGCCTTATAGACTTACGATTGATTATATTTTTTATGTTACAGGGCCCTGGGTTGATAAATGTGAAGCACCTGCTCAACATCATAAAAGCGTTCCAGGATATTTTTGAAAATTTTTAAAGATATTTGTGTCTCTTTTGCATCACTTATAGAGTACTATATGTTTTGTCTTCAAAATGACAAAATTGTATTAAGATTTCTTGCCAGAATATACGAATATTTTAGTCAAAAGAACTTCGTTGTTTCGAACAGAAGTGTGAAGGAGCAGGCATAATTTTGAGTATATCATTAATCACAGTATTGCATTAACTTATTTTCTCTATGTTTTTCCTTCAGGATGGGGAGTCATTTTACATCAGATCACAGATGACACAATCTCCTTTCCAAAACTGGTCCAAGGATGTACTATTGGTCTTCTCACTTTACAGACTTGGTGTCTGCTATTACAATATGATAGTACATGCGGTAGTGGTAGTAGTAGTAGCAGCAGCGCTAGCAGTTATATAGTATAGCAAAATGTACAAGTTACAAACCGATATTTAATTTGTCCCTTTTTTCAGAACCTCCAGAAAAGGAATTCTATAAAGGGTTAATATTCAGAAGAACCTCAAACGGTTCCCTGTGCAACCAACAATGGTTATAAAGACCCATTTAGAACCCTTTTAATAGGTTATTATTGGTTCTTTGAAAAACATTTAAAGGTTCCATAAATGTGGGACAAGGAAAGGTTCCAATCAACACTATTTTTCTGAGATTGTGTAGTAGCAGTAGGAGTATAGTAGTAGTAGTAGTGATAGTAGTAGCAGTAGTATTACTGATATTTTTCATAACTGTTCTTGTACAGTTATAATTAGGCAAATATCATTATAACGAATAGTATTCTACTAACCCCTTCTCTCTCTCTCTCTCTCTCTCTCTCTCTCTCTCTCTCTCTCTCTCAGTAGTTGAGTCCACAATTTCTCAAAGGCCATGTAAAACCTAGTCTGAGGGAGACTAAGCAACACCACCTGCACCTCGCCCCCTCCTAGCTCCTTCTCCTTCAAGGCCAAGACCCGCATGAATAAGAGTCAGAGACCATGAATGTCCACATTCGATGTGAAGAAGTACTGCATATTAGTAATTGGTATCTCCCAACTTATATTTCATCATCTCGAGGATTTAGTGCAACAAAGGACTATCTGCATTTTTCGGTCAAAATGATCAATAAGAGACCAGGAACCCATTGGTAATAATGGTTTCTACAGCAAGCTTTGGTACAGCAGGGTATCAGCCAAAGTAGGTATGGCCATCTGCACTAAACCAGTGTTTACACTTAACTACATAACTTTATTGCAAGTTTTCTCAAAATGGCCAAAACACAGATAGCCCTTTGTTGCACTAAACCCTCGATCTGCATGTCTTCCCAAGCCTCAGGAATCTTCTTACATGAACTAGAATCCCGTATTCATTTATGAGACGGAAAACCAGACAAAACTTAACCCTAAGACATAGAGATTATTTTGCAGGAGGCTTAAAGATGTTACTTTATAAAGGCAACTATTACAGGTTTAAAAATTGCATGGTTAATAGTTAAACGATGACGTAGGTAAAAGGAAATGTGTTTGCAATTTTTTATGGGTTTCGATGGAAACCTTTTTGGTCATGTAATTTACATAATAATGCTAAATCTTTGGAAGTGAGTGGTTAAGAGAAATTTTACTGTCTTGGTGTGAATCATCTCTCATAGAAAATCATCATGATCATGATAAAGGGTTTACCCATAATCAAAGTATATTGAATAATACATTATATGGAGGGTTTAGTACAACCAAGGGCTATCTGTGTTTATGGCCATTTTGAGAAAACTTGCAATGAAGTTATGTTGTAAACATACCTAATTTGGGTGATACCCTGCTGTAGCAAAGTTTGCTGTAGAAATATACCAATGGGTTCCTGGTCTCTTATCGATCATTTTTATATTAAAACCTTATTTTGACCGAAAATTGCAGATAGCCTTTTGTTGCACTAAGCCCTCGATATCAAGGTAAGTGGTACTATACTCTCAAAGGATCGACTGAATTAACAAAGATATTATTGTAATTACTCATTTACTGAAGCGGTGTGGTAGTTTTCTCCCCCAATTATATTCTGAGTTAGTAAAAGAATTCTATCTTTATTGTAATTTCTTCAGACTTTTATTTAGTATATCAGCTATACCAGTAAAAAAAAAAAATAAAGGAAGCATGTTTGCAGGGACCCTCGTGAGAAAAGTGTTGATAACCAAGAAAAAATTATTAGCAGAATGAGAAAAGTTACTTAAGCTGATGCACGAATAATGTGTTGACAAATCTATAAAGTGGCATTTTCCCCCAAAAGAATGAAAATGGATATATTCTCTCAGATTCCATTGTTGACTGGATTAAGATTGATTAATTTTTTCAGAATTCAGATTCAATTGTGGACTGGAATAAGATCGATTAATTCTTTTTAGACGTTCTTTGTCGACAAAGTTAAGGTATTTTCCAGTTCTAAATTATTCATTCTTAGTGTCGATAAGTATTTGAAGACAGTTGGTATGTATCCAACTCTGATTTATATAGGCCTACGTTTGTTAAGCAGATGCAGACTTGTGATGAATTAGGCCTTGGCCTATATTTCAAAATGCCCATGAACTCGTCGATTGTCAGATGATTTTTTTTTAATGTAGCCTCAAAGGTGAAATTAAGTTAAAATTTAATGATTCCTTCTTTTGTATCCCAGGTGGAGATTATTTCTGATTCCTTTTCGTCATTTTGTCTGCTTAATAGTTTCTCAATTAGGTGTTTTAAGGGATCTTTATCATTTCCATCTGTTCCAGTAGTAACTGAATATCAGTATGAAATCAAAGAAACGGTCTATTTGCGTTCAGATAAGTTAAAGGAACGTCCGACTTATTTAAATTCTAGAATACTGTTGTTTTTCAGTGTTTGTCGATTGTGTATCCATCACTTTGTACATTTTGTTTATACTTTTATACATGAATAAAGACTTTATTCATGAAAAAAGCAATTATGTAAACCGAAAATCTTTCAGAAATTTTTATCTTTCAGAAGCTGAGGCATCTTTATATCGGAACACAGAAGAAGCGATCACTTCTGCACATGGACTTCGCAAGACCAATTCCCTTCATGATTGGTGGGCTAAGGATGCTGGGCCATTACTTCAGACAGTCTGTCCGGACTTGGTGTTTGCGTCCGCTACACATGGTGTTGGGGAAGGAGTTATGAAGAGTTTATATGCAAAAACCGATAAACGCCATTTTTGTCGGGAATTTTTCAAGTATGGTCACCGTAGTATAGTACAAAATGATACGTTGCTCATTACATAATTGTATATTGTTAAAATTATGGTCAAAATTAGCAAAAGTTTTCATACATTCTTCATTTGTCTTGATCTTTACTAAATGCAAATATGTAATTTTGACAAAAAAGGGATATATTGGTTTTTGCATTCAAACTCTTCATAATGTTACCATGGTTACTTATTTTGATATCATTCAAGAGTATTTTTGTTGTAGGACCTAAGTAGGCATGTATATTATCAGTGCTGCATCATTATCTATAAGAATAACCTAGAGGTGTAATGATGTGTAATGTTTTAATTGATATATACTCGATTTCTTGTGTGGAGATTAATTTAGAAGAAGATCTTTGTTTTTGTTTATTTTTCATACAAATTATTATTATAACTTCAGACATATTGGGGGAGTCTTGGGATGGGCGAGCGTTTTTTCTTTCTCCTTTTACGAGTACGAGAACGTTATAACGTTTGTGCGAAGGATTGTTTATTTTGTTTTTTAACGTTGTGAGGAAGGTGTAACATGCGACATGTATAGTGTGTGCGAGATAATACGGGACTGAGTGTGAGAGATAATGGACTGCTCGCTTATCCTTGGACTCACTCCATCTTCATCTCGTTATATTTATAATTATTGATTGGTAGGCATGCATGTATTGCTATGCAATTTGATCTCCTTTGCCTTTTATCTTTCCCCTTTGCTTTCGTTTTATAGGCCTAACATGAGTTACAATTATATCAAGATTTTGGTAAACAATATCGTCCGAAGTTTGATGTGTTTACTAATAGCCAGTTGCCAAACATGCAAATTGTACACAATTCAGCCTCATGGCTGCGAAAAGCAATATAAAAAAAAAAGATTAAAAAAATCAATTCGATTCAATTCATCACTCTTTCACTCGCCGGTTTGGACGAATTTGCATTTGGCTCCGCTGTCGTAATGATAAAAGTCAGGAGTAGTTCTGTAATTATGCATTATTATTATTATTTTTTATTTTTAGTTATTTTAGATATCTTATAGATTGTCCATAATCATGACTGTGATAGTGAATTAGGCCTATGTCTGAGTTTATGATGCTTCAATTTTTCCTTTTCCCTTTTAATGTTAGTTTTACTTGATGATGTTGTAACTCTATAACGCAGACACTATGGCTATTTTTTTATATTGCTTTTAATATTATTATTACTACTACAGCGCATTTCCCATAAGGCCCAATAATTTTGGTTGTGTAAATATAATTTTATGTAATTACAAAATTAGATAAATACATGTAGTAATTCAGTTTGTTTGTTACTACAAATTGCAAAAAATGTGTTTTCAGTAAACTCGATTCGGTTCAGTTCAGTATTCGTTCTGTTGTATTATTTAATACTGTTATTTCTTTATTCATTATATTTATCTATTTATATAAAGAATCACATGATACATAATTTTTATTTATTCAAATATTTGTACATAATATGGGGGGACACTAAAATGCCAAGGGCTTGTCAAGAATGATTCCCATCGTTAAAATCATGTATGTATTTCTCTTTTATACAATGCATATACTGTCTAGTTTAATATATAACATTAATATAGAATCATTACTCAGAATTATTGCTTTATTCACGGTAATGATAAATCGATCCTGTCAGTCAATAATGTCATAAGGACCTGGTGTTTGGGGTTCCTCTACCGTCCACATGACGGCCAATAAAAGCAGGATCCGTCACCTCATGGTTTCTTCTGGTCGGGACTTGGTGTTTGGGGTCCCGCTACCGTATCGTGACAAATCGGTAAGGCCGGCTCCGGTCACCTCGTAGTTTCTTCTGGCCGGGACTTGATGTTTGGGGTCCCGCTACCTATCGTGACAAATCGGTATGGCCAGCTCCGGTCACCTCGTAGTTTCCTCTTGCCGGGACTTGATGTTTGGGCAGTGGCGTAACAACCGGGGGGGGGGGGGCAGGGGGGCAGAGTGCCCCCCCCCCCCGAAGGATTTCAGCGGGAAAATCCACCAAACCACTGGGAAAAAATGAAAGGAAGGGAAAGGAAGAAAAAGGAAGGGAGAAAGGGAAAGGAAGAAGAAAAAAGGAAAAGAAAGAAGGAGAAAGGGAAAGAAAGAAGGAGAAAGGGAAAGGAAGAAGGAGAAAGGGAAAGAAAAAAGGAGAAAGGGGAGAAAGAAGAAGAAGAGAGAGAGGGAAGAGAGGGAAAAAAAAAAAAAGAAGAAAGCAAAGTGAAACAAAAGAAATGAGGGAAAATTTAGTACCAAAACCCCGGAGTTTCCGGGGGCTCCCCCGCAGTGGCTTTCCCTGTAGACCCCCATCAGGGGCCCTAAGCCAGAACCCTGGGACCCACCCGCTAATGGCTTCACAACAAGCAACTCGCAGTGCGGGCTCACCTCCGATTATTAGGTGGTCTGTCATCTTTGACAGATCACCTCTTAATTTCGTCAGAATTTTCTTTCTTTATTATTTATTTTTCTTTATTCTAAGCACTTTTTTGTGCACTCGAAATCTCAGAATCGGCTGGTTCAAATTGCATGAAATTTTGGTCAGTAATTAGTCATAATCAGATCTCGCCGTTCCATATAATTATTTTCATGTTCATCGGGTCATCGTGACGTCATCCAGGCGCCATTTTGTGAAAATCACCTTAGGGTCATATCTTCATAACGGATGGTCATTTCTCATTCATATTTGGCATGATTAAAGTTAATTTTAATCCAGTAAATTTCAGATAGCCAGACGCGCGTCAGCGCGCGCGCAAAAATTAAAAATGCTCAGAATCGCTTCAAATTCATTTTGCACACGTTTCAGGCCATTTTAAGCATTTCAAAAATTTGCGCGCGTCATGCGCGCGCGCAGGTCCTAAATAACGTTAAAACGCCGTTTTTTCACTTGATTTGCATTCCTGACACTTTTCTTAACAATTTCCATCAATTTAGAACTGATTTCAACTAACCATAAGGTCGCACGCGCGCGTCTAAGTTCAAAATCCGTGCGCGCGTCAATGTTGAAAATAATGTAAAAACACGCAAAAACATGTCCCTTTAAAATCCGCCATAGCTTCTCAAAATGCATGGATACCCCCAATTTTTTTTACATATTCTGAAAGGTTATGAGTTGAAGATGTGAATCCATGACAAAAAATTGTCTTATCGATATTATGAGGTCATCCTATTCTTATTTGAACTCAAAATTTCGATTTTGATTTTTTGACGTTATATTTTTTGCCTTTAACCGAGTCTATCGCGCTTATTATTCATCAATTTTCGCCGAGATTTCGATATGTTGTAGCTGAGACAATTCTCTACAAATATGTTATCATTGTTACTCATTTTGATGAGGTTATCATGGTCTAAATTCACGATTAAAGATACAATGTCAATTTTTCTCATTTTACGTGTATTCTCTATGGGACATGATCTTTACGTAATTCTCGATTCTATATTCTCGTCTTCTTTGATCAACATCTCCCTTATTTCTGCTTGATTTTCGCCCATCTTTAAGTATGTTACAGCTGAGAAAATTCTCTATCTTATGCATTCATATCTTTTTTAAGCAAATTCGAAAACATGTCGAAATTTTCACTGGAAAACCTGAAATTAGAATTCCGTTTTGAATCTACGTGTTATTTCTATGAGCTGTTATTCAGGTATACCTTCAAAGCACTTGCCCCACATGCTCAAGGTCCCTGGTTCGAGTCCCGGAGGACTTTTTCGATGCTTTCTTTTTACATGTTATATTACTATCCTCTTTAACTATATGATTACATATACAATCACAGTCAATGAAATAAACTGTTGATTTTGGCCCGTTATGACAATTGCAATGCAGTGCACAGTAGTTTATGTACAACCCTATAGAAAATCTGATTCGTTAAGGTGAATTAAAGCTTTGGATCACCTTTTAAGTATTCTGCGATATCAAATCATCCAATTTCTGTGACGTTAGTCTCCTATCGAGACGTAAAAATTTTATCAAAAATCTTATCAACGAATTTATCACGATCCACGTCGAAACCTAAAAGATGCCGACAGACCACCTAATTCGTCATGTGACGAATTCAAATGTCTCGTTCTATTTCTAGACTTAGTTACCGGGAAATTTTCTGCTCTGCCCCTCCCCCCCCCCCCCGAAAACAGGCAGAGAATTACACCATTGATTCTAGACTTAATTACCGGGAAATTTTTGGCTATGCATATGCCAACCACCCCACCCCATAACAGGCAGAGAGCGTAAGAAGAGCGAGAACTGACAGCGCAAAAACGCCGGAGCTTCCGCGCTTTACGCAGGAGGGGGAAACTCCCCCCTCCCCTGCGCCCTCCCCTCTAGGGAGCACTACCGTCCTCCTAAAATGAAATCCTAGTTACGCCGCAGAAGATAGACTTTATTACCGACAACTAATAATTCAAAGAAACGTCGGAGCTTCTCCCCCCTCCCTGCACCCTCCCCTCTAGGGAGCACTACATTGGCGTAAATTCCGGGGGTAGGGGGATCTATCACCCCCACTTGGGGGAAAGGGGGGATGGTGTGTACAAATTCCCCCCCCCCCCATGCAGACACACTTTTTAAGGAAGAAAATATATTTCAATTAATCAGTAAGTAAAAATTCTGAATATCTATCATAAACAACCATATTTTAGAATTTCTATTTGAAAATGCTATTGAAAACAAAAAAGTAGTTACTTTTGGCTCGCTCGTCAAAATCTTAGGATTTCCATCCGAAAATGCGATTAAAATCGAGAAAAAGTGGTAATTTTTGGATCGCTCGCTTCGCTCGCTCGCAAAATAGATATGAAAATGTGTGTGACAGGGAAAAAAATCGTTAAAAAAGTTTTTCATCCCCCACTCCTCAAATTGGATTTACGCCGGTGGAGCACTACCGTCCTCCTAAAATGCAGTCCTAGCTACGCCACAGATTCTAGACATAGACTAGTTACCGGGAAATTTTGGGCTCTGCCCCCCCCCCTGATAACAGGTACCTGTTACGCCCCTGTGTTTGGGGTCCCGCTACCGTATCGTGACAAATCGGTAAGGCCAGCTCCGGTCACCTCGTAGTTTCTTCTGGCCGGGACTTGATTTTGGGGGTCCCGCTACCGTATCGCGACAAATCGGTAGAAAGTCATATTTCCAGTTTATTTGAATTTAACATGGAGGGAGGGACAACAACATGTGCACTTCAAGCAATGAAAGCAATCACAAACAAATTAGACAAAAAGTTGGGTTTTGTGTGTGTGTGTGTGCGTGTGTGTGTGTGCGGGTGTGTGTGCACTTGTATAGCTTTGCAAGCGAGGACAGTGAACAAAGAAAATTCCTGAGAACAATAGTCCTCGGTTGGTAAACAATAGTCCTCAGTTGTCAAACAAAGGATTTGGGTTTATTCCGTCAGCCTTGAGAGGACAGGGGACAATAGAAGTCCAATTGTTGTGCTCGGTAGTATAGTGATGTACAGCTGTGTGTGTGTGTGTGTGTGTGTGTGTGTGTGCGTGAGTGTGTGTGTGTGAGTGTGTGTGTGTGACCATGACCATCGACACGTAAGGACGCTTCTGAACGGCTCTCCCGTTTCCATATTCAATGGTGCGTTAAATGATAGGTGGAACCTGTTCCCCGTAGTTTTGTTTGAATCGACGTATTCTGTTCGATTGACCGCCGAAAATCTTGGCGGGAACTTCAACTGATTTCCGCTCAACGTATAACTGGACAACTTCTAATATGTCTCACACCAAAGGAGAAAAACGTTCGAGATTGAGTTCAACTACAAGTACTCGTTCGAAAGATTTGGAAGCGATGCTTGATAAATAAGTCAGTAATATGACTGAAAGTTTGGCCAAGCTTGGGGACACTTTGAAACGGGAAATTCGAGAAGTAGCTGGGAAAGTGAAAGATATGGAAACTAAAATGTCAGAGATGATTGAAGCTCTGAAATATCAAGGAGACGAAGTGGATGAGCTGAAAACTAAAACTATTCCTAAAATACAAGAGGAAATTAAACATCATCGCGAAGAGGTCAGCAAAGAGGTTGAAAAGCTTCAGTTATATGTTGCTCGAGAGAATCTCGTGCTCTTGGGTATACCAGAGGAGGAAGGAGAGTCCGAACAACGGAAGACTGAAGAAGTCGTGAGGAAATTTCTTGTAGAGAAACTGAAGTTTGAGCCTGCGGAGGTGGAAGAAATCGAGTTCCAGAGGGTACATCGTGTTCCGGCGGCGTCTAAACCAAGGCCTATCAAAGCCAGGGTGTTGAGATATGCCGACAAGGGTAAGATCATGAAGGAGGCGCATCATCTGAGGGGAAGCAAGATGGTGGTAACTGATGACCTTCCATGGAGGGTGAGGCAGGAGCGACAGGCTCAACTACCGCTGCTGTACGAGGCAAGGAAGGCTGGACGCCTTGCCTTCTTCTCCCGGGCGGAACCCGACCGGCTTTTCATCGACAAGAAGTGGATTCCGAGGAAAAATCAAGCCAATTATATGGAAATGCTGAAAAAAGGTAACAGCAGTAGTTAAAAAGTAAAGAAAGAATAGATAGAAGTACACGAAGACATTTAGGATTGAGACGACAGCAGTTAAAAGTAAATAAAGAAGATGAAGAATATATGAAAACAAGTCATGTTGGAACGATTTGAGCTAATCATTGATAAAATGTGAGAATAAGAACTAGAAGGAAGAATAGTAAAGAATCATTGGACAAACATCAGAACTATAGAAGGAAGAACAGTGAAGAATCATTGGACAAACATGAGAATAAGTCTAGAGCTAGAGAAGGAAGAAGACTGAAGAACTTTTTTTTTTTTTTTTTTTTTTCTTTCTTTCGGGTTGCTTCCTTAAAGATATTATGAACATGATGAATATGAAAACATTTGTTTGAATTTATATATGGATTTAAACCTTCTGAAAATGAGAATGTGTATGTAGAGGTGACGTTGTTAGAAGGTCTTAGCTTGTGACCAAATGTGATTCAGAAGCAACTGAACGGGGATTATAAGATTCAAGTCAAAGAATTCTATGGGAATCGGCCTAGTTTAGGCGATACATTATTTTATGTTTTATTCTAATTGCACGAAAGGAAAAAGAGAAAGAGAAAAAAAAAACCCGTAGTAATAAAATTGAGATGATATTATTTCATTCATTTTGTACTGTTTTGAGTATTTGCTTACTATTTTCTTATAATCTGTTAAATGAGTACAACTCGTGTAAAGGGTAGATATGTAATTTGTTTTAGATGTAATTAGGGGGTGCTCCAGGCTGGAAATAATATGGTTTGAACAGATGGAGTGGTGAATGTTGATCTATTTGTTTAGCTATAGATGTTTTCGGCCCCGAGTACCCCTTTAACTTTAATTTTTGTACGAATCTATTCGTTGCTTTCAAAAGCACATATAAGTGGATTTTTTTTACACCATTTCTGATATACAGGCAGTATATGGGGCTTTTAAGTTATAATTAAAAGTTAAGAGTTAAGAATCATGAATTGACTGCATAATAATGCACACCGTCCATGTATTTTAGTTTCGTATATACGCCATTCATTTATTTTAGTTCGTATATACAGTCAAGAATGAGAATTGCATTTTTGTCGCTTTCTTGAACAGTGTTTTAATACCTATGCAAATTGCTGAGGTCTATTTATCGAAATGTTGAATTGGATCAGGTGTCATCCAGGTTAATTGTTCAATGTACGGTCTGGAATCCTTTTTAAGGTTTTATAAACTGAACAGAGGTGTTGTATCTATAGGGAGTTTAGGGTTTTGAGGGGGTGCTCCGGGCTGGAAATAATATGGTTTGAACAGATTGATCTTTTTGTTTAGCTATAGATGTTTCCAGCCCCGAGCGCCCTTTTTAACCTTTATCGAATTCGTTCAGCGAATGTACACCATTCATTTATTATCATTTTTTTTTTCTTTCGTATATACAGTCAAGAATGAGAATAGTATTTTTGTTCGCTTTCTTGAACAGTGTTTTGGATACTTATGCAAATTGCTGAGGTCTCTTTATCGAACTGTTGATATGTGGTTAGTTTTCTGTGTAATTAAAAGGGGTGCTCCAGGCTGGTTTGTACGAATTTATTCGTTCGCGTTTCAAAAGCACAATTAAGTGGAATTTTTGACGCCATTCCTGATATACCACCTGTATATAGGGCTATTATGTTATAATTAAAATGGAGCTAAGAATCATGAATTGACTGCATAATAGTGATACACGCCATCCATGTTTTTTTTTTTTTTTTTTTTTATATAGTTCGTATATACAGTCAAGAATGAGAATAGCATTTTTGTCGCTTTCTTGAACAGTGTTTTGGATATATACTTATGCAAATTGCTGAGGTCTCTTTATCGAACTGTTGAATTGGATCAGGTGCCATCCAGGTTAATTGTTCAATGTACGGTCTGGAATCCTTTTTAACGTTTCATAAACTGAACAGAGGTGTTGTATCTTTAGGGAGTTTAAAGTTTGAGGGGGTGCTCCGGGTTGGAAATAATATGATTTGAACAGATTGATCTTTTTGTATAGATATAGATGTTTTCAGCCCCGGGTACCCCTTTAACCTTTGTACGAATATGTTCGTTTTGCTTTTCAAAAGCATAAATAAATGGAATTTTAGTTTAGCATCATTCCTAATATACAGGCGGTATGTGGGCTATTATGTTGTGGTTAAATGGAGTTAGGAATCATGAACTGACTGCATGTATTTTAGTTTCGTACAATTACAGTCAAGAGTGAGAATAGTGTTTTTTTTTATTTTGGATCAGGTGTCATCCAGGTTAATTGTTCAATGTATGGTCTGGAATCCTTTTTATCGTTTTATAAACTGAACAAGAGGTGTTGTATCAATAGGGAGTTGCTGATTTGTTTAAGTGGTTCGCTGAACGAATTTTGACATTACTCCTGGTATTAAGGCAGTATATGGGGCTATTCTGTTATAATTTAAACGGAGTTAACAGGTTAAGAGTCATGAATTAACTGCGTGATGTGACACATGTGGTCCTTGCATTTCGTTTCTTATACAGCCAAGGGGAAAATAGCATTGTGTTATTCTATCATCATGGGTGCTTGACTAGATAATACAGAATTTATATGCATGAGTAGCTTATGATCAGTCAAGGTTGAGATTTCACAATTTCTTCCATTATGGGTTTGTTTGTTTGTTTGTTTGTTTTTTTAATTGTTATTACTATTATTCGTCATTCGTCATGACTTAAATAGGATAAGGACTTTTTGCTATGCAGAATGAAATATGCATGCTTATACGAGATTAGTTATATCGTACTGGTTCGGTGCACTATATTCAAACTCTTGAAGTTGCACAGTTTTTCGTGTAGGTAGTACGAGACTGACTCGGCTTGGCGAATCTGTTTAAATCGGTCTGTTATCTAACTGAAAATGTTTATATAGGTTATACAAACGTCAACCTTTTTACCTTGACACATCTATAAATCCTTTTTCTTTCCTCTTTAAAAAAAAAGGAAGAAAAGGAAAAAAGTGTTTTTTTGAAAAAGATCGAAAACAATTCTGTTACTTTTTTAAAATATTAATTGGTTACGGGAGGGCCTTTCATGTATGGTCCTGTTGTACATAAAGATGGTTTACGGTACTTGTGTGTGCGATTGTATCCCTCACACACGTTTTCTTTTATTTGAAAAGGGGTATACAATGTTATTTGGATGTAGTGTGGGGTGTTTTGGGTTTGGGGTCTGCTCGCAGTCTGGAAGAGGTATTTATTTCAGTTCGTCTTATCTTTGTTTGGTGATAAAATGGATATATGGTATACGAGCTCACGGGAGACACGAATGTATTACTTGGTTTCATTTGTTTAGTACAATAAGACGTTTAGTTACTTACAGGGGTTTATAATGCCAAATTCTTCCTGGATCACTTTAAATGTTAGAGGGTTAAGGGATAAGGTTAAAAGAACACGCATTTGGGAGTGGTGTAAAAGAAAAGGGAGTGATGTGACGTTTTTACAGGAAACATATAGTACTATAGAAGTAGAAGAACAGTGGAAAAAAGAATGGGGTGGGCCAATGTTCTTTTGTCATGGGTCAAACCATAGTAGGGGTGTTCTTATATTGCTCTCCCCTAACTTAAATTTTAAAAGGGATGTTGTTGTTACAGGTAAAGAAGGAAGATACATTATACTTAAAGCAGAAATCCAAGGGGTTAAATTTTTGTTGGGAAATGTGTATTTTCCTACAAGAGATAAAGTAGCACTGCAAGGTGATCTTTTAAATGAGCTAGATAAAAGTATTCATAAAGTTTTTGATTCGGATTATTCGATAATATTAGGAGGAGATTTTAACACTGTAATGGACGGGAGTATGGATTATGAAGGGTCAAACATATCAAACTCTAGGTTTAGTGCAGTTTTGAAAGAATTTTTGAATAAGTATGATTTAGAAGATTTATGGAGAAAAAGGAATCCTAATGCTCGACAATTTACTTTTAGACAAAGGTCGCCTTTAGTCCAAAGTCGTTTAGATTATTGGTTTATATCATGCAGTTTAGAAAAATTAGTGAATAAGTGTGAAATCTTAGTATCAGTAACACCGGATCATTCGGGCATTATTCTACAATTTCAGAATTTGAAAGAAAATTATGTTTATGGAAATTCGTACTGGAAATTTAATAATAGTCTTTGTATGGATAAAGATTTTATTAAAGAGATGTATGATATTATATCTGAATTGAAAAATGAATGGGCACCTAGGTTTTCGAATAAATTAGTCTTTTGGGATTTCTTAAAAATGAAAATGAGGGAATTTGCTATGAAATACTCTCGGGAAAAAGCAAAATTACGAAAACGCGAAATAGAAACAGTAGAGGCTGAAATCAAGACTTTAGAAAAGCAGATACTCGAAGGTTCATCGAGATCTGTGATTGATAGAATTAAATTGAAAAAAGATAAGTTAAATGAATTATATAATTTTTCTCGGCAAGGAATTAAAGTTCGCTCTAGAGCAGATTGGTTTGAGGAGGGGGAAAATAATATGAAGTACTTCGAACAACTGTTAAAAATAAATAAGAGGAAAAGTGTTATTAAAGAATTAGTCATTGAAAATGGAGAAATTATTAGGGACAAAAATAATATTTTAAAAGAAATAAAGATTTTCTATGAAAAATTATATTCTTTGAAAAATGAAAGTTGTTATAATAACAGTTTATTTTTTAACGAAGTCTTAAAGTTAAGTGAACAGAACAGAGAATTATGTGAAGGTAAAATAACAAAAGAAGAATGTTTTAAGGTGTTAAAAGAAATGAAATGGAATAAGTCACCTGGAAATGACGGTTTTACCGTAGAATTTTATGATACACTTTGGCCAGTGTTAGGGGATTTGTTGGTAGAAGTATTAAACGAAACATATATAAGAGGGGAATTAACAATTTCTCAAAAACAAGGGACTATCACATTGATAGAGAAGGAAGGAAAAGATGCTTTATATATTAAAAATTACAGACCCATTACGTTATTAAATGTAGATTACAAAATATTATCTAAGGTTTTGGCAGCAAGGATCAAACAGGTTTTAAACGAAATAATTCATTATGATCAGGTGGGATACATAAAAGATAGAAATATTGGGGAAGCAGTTCGACTAATAGAAGATATATTATTTTACTCTAGACATTACTTGGAGCAAGGACAAGGATTTTTGATTGCGGTAGATTTTGAAAAAGCGTTTGACTCTGTTTCTCATCAATACTTATTGAAAGTACTCAATTTTTTTGGTTTTGGGGAGTCATTCTGTTCTTGGGTGAAAATACTATATAAGGATATAAGTAGTTGTGTTATGAATGGTGGGTATTCCACCGGTTACTTTAATGTAGAAAGGGGGGTCAGACAAGGTGACCCACTTTCGCCCTATTTGTTTTTGATTGCAATAGAATTACTGGCACATGAAATAAGAAGAGACAAAATTATTAAAGGGATAAGTTTGGGGGAGCATGAAATAAGGCAGGTCTTGTATGCCGATGATATGACAATTTTTTTGAAAGACATGAATTCAATAAAAAGGTTGCATTATATTTTTGAAGAATTTGAAAAAGTCAGTGGCTTAAGGGTAAATATGGACAAGACACATTTTATGTACATGGGTAAGGAAAATGGAAAAACAAATGACCCTGTATATGTATTTGGCAAATATGTTAGGGAAGTTAAAATTTTAGGAGTAATATTTTCAGTTGACTTTAGATTAAAAGATGATCTGAACTAAACACAACAAAAAAAGTAACTTCACCCCTAAGGAAAATGCTGTAACTTTTTAACGAAGAGGTATTGAGGAAAATGATTTGGCAGAAATGTTCCTACACTTATTGACCAGCTTCTGTGTAAAAATGAGATTGATACGTCGAGTCATGGATGAGTGAGCATACATTAAAGGCAAAAATGTCACTTTTCAAAAGTCACAAGAGTCATTTATGGGGTCTGTGAAACAAGATTTTGGCAAATTCTGTTTCTGGTGTCTGTTTAAGTGCTGTTTTTGTTTTATTATTCAATGTTTGATCGACTCACACTTATCCTGACACCTTTCACGCTCTTTCACGGTTGGGTGAGCACAGTTTTAGGGGGGAAATGGCAATTTCAATCCTCCTAAAATTGCAAAATCCATTAAATTTATTGCAAGAATTGACATGAAATATTGTTACTAACAGGTATCATCACGTGTTGTAGAAAGATCAGAGGAAGCACTGGTGTCATGGTTGAGTGAGCACACTTTAAAGATGAAGCAAGAAATGCAAAAATTCCTCTGAATATGGCATTAATGCATATGCACAATTCAATTTCAGCTCTGTATGTGTAATGCCATCAACTTTCTAAAACCTATTCTGATATTTTGCTCGAAATTGTATGGTTGAGTGAACACGATGTCAACAGAAAATGGGGAAAGTCAACTGCATGACAAGTATGACATTACTTCAGGTGAATGAAAATTGAATATCAGTTATCTTGCTGAACGTGTGTTATACTGTTAAATAAACAGTTTTAATGATGTCACGCTTGAGTAGGTAGGCCTACATATGGAGATTTAAACAGAATATAATGAATATACCCATATTACTTTTGTAAGGATTCGAAAGTTGCTATCCTTTAGCAATTCACAAGGCATATCAATTCATATCAAATATGGACATATTCCCCTTTAGCCTGCATTCTTCAAAAAGAAGAATACTCATTCTGGCACCTACTATTCTTGGTTGGGCATTTGCATTTCTTGCTTCATCTTCAAAGTGTGCTCACTCAACCATGACACCAATGCTTCCTCTGATCTTCCTACAACTGTGATGATACTTGTTAGTAACAATATTTCATGTCAATTTTTGCAATAGCTTTAATGGATTTTGCAATTTTAGGAGGATTGAACATTGCCATTTCCCCACTAAAACTGTGCTCACCCAACCGTGAAAAAGCGTGAAAGGTGTCGGGATAGGTGTGAGTCGATCAAACATTGAATAATAAAACAACAACAGCACTTAAACAGACACCAGAAACAGAATTTGCCAAAATCTTGTTGCACAGACCCTCATAAATGACTCTTGTGACTTTTGAAAAGTGACATTTTTGCCTTTAATGTATGCTCACTCATCCATGACACGACGTATCAATCTCATTTTTACTTAGAAGCTGGTCAATAAGTGTAGGAACATTTCTGCCAAATCATTTTCCTCAAAACCTCTTCATTAAAAAGTTACAGCATTTTCCTTAGGGGTGAAGTTACTTTTTTTGTTGTGTTTATAAAGAAATATTAAGTAAAATAAAAAGGCTTTTAGGTTGGTGGAAACAACGAGACTTGACTATTATGGGAAAAATACATTTATTGAAAACATATGCATTGACAAAGTTAAATTATGTTTCATCCATCCTTGTTGTCCCCTCATGGGTGTATATAGAAATCGAGAAATTATCATTTGATTTTATATGGGGAGGGAAAGATCGCATTAAAAGAAAAATTATGTATCAGAATTATAATTGTGGTGGGGTTAAAATGATAAATTTTGAAATATTTGTTAGAACGCAGCGTATAATGTGGGTAAAAAGACTTTTGTATGGAGAAAGAAATCTGGGGTGGAAGTTATTTTTTGATTATTCCCTAAGTTCAGTTGGAGGAAGGTTAATTTTTATATGTGATTATGAAATGAAAAAGATAAAAAGTAAGTTGAATATTCCATCTTATTATTTGGAAATGCTAGATGCTTGGCAAGAGATTGATAATTTAAGACATTTCAATGGTTCTAAAAATCCAATCATTTTCAATAATAAGAATATTTGTATAAAAAATAAGATGATATTTGATAAAGATTTATTAGAACGAGGGTTAATTAAGGTTGAACATATCATTGACAATGGACATGTTAAACCAGTCGCATACTTTTTGAACCTTGGTATGGGAAGTGATCTTTTGTTTACAATAGGTGAAATATATCATGCAATTCCAAGTGATTGGAGAAATGATTTAGGTTCGATACAATTTTGTGAGATAGACTTAATTAACTATAATATAAACTTGCTTCTGTTGGGGAGGGAAATTAGCTTTAAGGAGGTACCATCAAGAAAAATATATGAATATTTTATTAAAGAATTGCAAAAGTCATATGATTTACAGATAAGAGATGGACAAAATAATTATAATTATACAGAGAAAGAAATTGGTGAATGTTTTTTTAGACCAAGAATAACATTATTAATTGGAAGACAGAGGGAATTTCAATTTAAGCTTCTGCATGGGGCAATTTACACTAAAGTTAATTTGTTTAGATTTGGATTTGTTGAAGATAATCTCTGTTCGTACTGTAAACGGGAAACGGAAACATATTCACATATATTTTTGTCTTGCTTAAAGGTCAAACTGATATGGGAAACTTTGATACAGCGATTTGAATTAGATGAAATAAAGGACTTGAATTGGCGGGATATATTTGTTGGTTTGTCAGGCAATACAAATAGAATAAAAAGTTGTAATACTATTATCTTTATGGTAAAATATATATTATTTATATTTAGAAAGGAGGGGGTTTTACCAACCATTGACGATATACATAAACTTATTTTAGAATATAAGGATCAAGAAAAGAAAATAGCTATTAAAATGGGGAAATTAGGGCGGCACTTGCAAAAATGGGAAACAGTAAAATTGTGACAAGGTTAAGTTGTAAGTCTTTATTTACTTTCAATATATGTAATGCTTCTCCCGTGAGCTTGTTATATTCAAAATTGTTCATCGAATTGTTTTGTACTTTTAAACATGATTTATTTATGATGAGTGTGAGCAGATCTTCTGGACAGTGGTGTGTTGTGTGTGTGTGTATGTGTGTGTGTTTGTGTGTGTGTTGGGACGGGGGGAGGGAGGGGGAGGGGGAAGTTTTGGTCTTTAAGCATTTTTATAATAACTGATTTCATTGTTTTTTTTAAAGATATATATGACTCATGATTTTATTAAGTTAGTGAAAAAAAGTGAAAATATGAAGTGTAAAGTATTATATATGATTTGAAATGTTAAATTGAAATATTATGTAACTTTTTGTTCATGAAATCAGAATAAAAACTGATTTCATTGTTTTTTTTAAAGATATATATGACTCATGATTTTGTTAAGTTAGTGAAAAAAAGTGAAAATATGAAGTGTAAAGTATTATATACGATTTGAAATGTTAAATTGAAATATTATGTAACTTTTTGTTCATGAAATCAGAATAAAAACATTCAAAAAAAAAAAAGTGTGTATCTGAGTGCGGGTGCAGAAGATTGCTTCTGCGTTCTTGAGTGTAAAAATACTCATAAACAAAATGCCTATTCAATTTTCTGGGGGGGGGGGGGGTGGGGCACACATTTCTCCCGTTTTATGCATCACACCATAATATTCTAGCAGATAGAAAAGGGGGAATTCTTTCCCACATGTATATTTTGGGGATCCTTTGACCAGCCGCGGATCCAGGATTTGATGGGGGGGGGGGGGGGGGCATGGAAGATTTTTTTGTGTTCTTCTTTTTTTTTGGGGGGGGGCCTTTTTTTGTGTTCTTCTTTTGTCTTCTGCTATCAGAATTGTCTGGGAATAGAACCGAGGAGCCCAATCACACAATGCAATTCAACAAACACAACACCAACAACCTGAATTACATATCATACAAACATATTTAATATATGATTAGTTGTTTTGTTGAATGTAATAATAAACATCAATTCATGATTTACTTTCTTTTCCCCTAACTATTATGGCAAAACCATGAATATCAATGTCACTGAGGGCAATGATCTAGCCTTCAAACAAAATATTGGCAATTATTGCCAAACATTTCCTTCCATCTCAATTTTCATTTGAATATCACAGTAAAATTCATTGGTGACATTAAAACAGAATACTTCATTACTTCACTATTTAACAAGAGAGTTCTGTTGTTATCTTGACAGGAAAATATTGCTGCATATTTGAAATACACAGACAAGTTCCAGTTCTTGCTACACAGATATAGAGAATTACAACACAAACAATTTTATTGATGAGCACAACAAAGTATACATCCATCATGGAAACACTGTCTGCAATCTGCATCAGCTCCATCCATTGTCATTCTGCAATTCATAAGAAAGATTAGCTACAGGTTATTCTTTCAATTTCTTGTCACACAACTATGCAACAAGCTTCCTACTTTTGCAGTTATAATAAACAGCACTTCTTCTTGGCCAATTCCAGAACATTTGGGCAGGAATTATATCAATGTGACATTTTTTTAGATTTAATTATTTCATTCCTCTGCAAGGCAGGAATAAACAAAAAACCACAAAATACATTTTGTACAAATACATTTCGTACAAAGTGATGAGAAGTTGTATTATGAATGAAAACACAAGAAATGCTGACAAACAGCAAGGGGAAAATAAAAAAGACTTATGTAGTGAATTTTTGTATTGAATTGCTTGCATGTCATAGGAAGATGACTTAAGCATTATTTTAATTTTTATTTCTCTTTACTTAACTAAACATTATTTTAATGCCAGTAGGTATATAATGAATATCTTATGTAAAAACATGTCTCTGGGGTATAAATTCACTTTGAAATATACATGAAGAATGACTGTAAATTCCTTAAACAAAAAGATATGACAATTGTCCAACATAACAAATACATGTACATTATTTTTTTTACTCAGTTTTCAAGATTATCTGAAGGAACTACATTTTGGCCTTTGACCTTACAATATCAAGATGAATAGTGCCCTAAATACATGACCCTCATTAAAACAGGTATGACTTTTGTACTACACAAGGCCAAGACAAAAGTGAGATACTAATTCTTTAAAATTCATCACAGAAACAAGCTATGAAGATTTCTATGATAAATAATGATGATCAAAAATGGTACATGATCAATACTGAAATTCTTAACTGAATTAAAGTGAAAACTCATTATAATGAGGACTTTGGGACAATAAACATTACCCTTTTATATCAAGAATCTCCATATTATCAGGTTAAAAAAACAAAATAACACAAAGCCATGGGATCATCAAAATAACCTGTTTTATTAGGCATCTTATATTAATGCATGGTGCAAAAGCAGGCATCCGTAATGCAAAATGCAAATATGCAAAAATCAAAATGTCTAATGTGACATATCGGAACAAAATTTTAGCAAAGACCATACCACAAAGACATCATATATCACTTTACAAGGTCTACATGCAACCCATGTAATTATCAATCATTGTTTGAAAATATGATTTTCAACCATTTTTCATTTCGCATTCCAGACATGAATACAAGAGGCCTTATCAGGAATCGTGTGGTATTGTAGCTCTCTATAACAAGTTTCCACTGTATGTATGAAAAGTGATACACCTGACAAGTACATGTACATGTACGGAAAAAATCAAAAAATTTCTTGTCGGACTATTTCAAGATGGGGTGATTTGAATTAAAGCTTATATTTGATGTTTTTGTATCGTATTCTGTAATTTGTAGAAACCAAAAGAACCTATATAGGGGTGTATATTTCTTATGACTTATGATGGTTAAAATGTTTTTTTTTCCTTTTTCTTTTTTAATTAATTCCCAATATTTGTTACTTTTCATGTTATCTGCCCTGCATAGGTCAGTAATCTGGCCAAGTCCTGGGCTTTTATTGTAATCTGTTTGTTTATGTGCTTTTCTTATGTCAAACTCTGTTCCTTTATTGTTTTCAATAAAGTGATGTATCAACAAATCCATCTACTAAAAGTTCACCATTTATCCAAAACTAGATTCTATCATCGGCACTTAGTGCATATACTCTGTGTGACATCACATAAAAACAGATCTCAAATCAAGGGGCACGAGTTTAGAGAGAGAGAGAAATTTTTTTACCCTAGAATTTGTGCATGTTTCTATTTCCATCTGCTTGTAGAATAAGAATGACATATAATAATACACACTTACAATATATTCGTAAAATAAAATGAAATTGTCCACATATCTATAATTCCTTTAAACTTGCACACACATAATGGTACATTTATCTTGTTTGATGCCAAAGTCTTGAAAAAATCATAAGTTTATAATTATAAGTACTGGGTGACCTGACCAGACATTTATTTATCCCTTGAAATAAGACTACACTAGAAAAGGAGAAATTATGTAAGGAAAATGAAAGAGGGGTATATCCGTCATGTCCACATGTTTTTAGCAATGATACTGAGCAATTCCACTGGAATTCTGCTGCTGGCATTTAAACTACATTGGAATCATCAGCTCAGAGCAATACTTAACTCTTGAATTATTTTATTCCCTCAAGGCTTGTTCACATATACAGCAGTGAAAAACTTTTTAAAATAAAATGTAAGGCTTTTAAAGTGTACTGTGCTCAACATTTTGTAACACACACAGGTAAGGAATGTGAGAAGGTCCTTTTCACATCATTCCTCCCCCTCGTCATGTTTTGTAAATAAGAAAAAAAAAATACCACGTTGTTGTTGTGGGGTTTTTTTGGGGGGGTGCATGGTTTACCAATTCATATCTGAACAAGCCATAGATTTAATCTAGGAACCGGCTAGTCCCCACAGGTAATGGGTTACAGAAGTCAAACATTTAAATGACCCCAAAAGATTCCCATTAAAAAAAATTATGAAAAATCAACATTTACATTACACTTTCTCCAGATGTCATGAAACTTCCCAAATACCCAAGTCACTCAATGTGATCAACACTAGATCAACAATTTACCTTAACAACATATTACATAACCCCAAGTGGCCCACACGAGATCACTTTTGGAATTGATTTGGTTGAATCAGTGTGATCTGACAGGGGTATAAAACTCAGCACTGGCATGAAAATACCTTCCAGATTAAACAGACGTTGATCTTACATCATGAACATTTTGCAATTTCTGCAATTTCTGCATTGATATCTAGATTTTGCCATTCTTTTGTGATGTCACCGAGATGAATATCAAAATCAACTAATCTGTCAAACTCTCTTGACCTCAGGAGGGTAGACGTGGCATTGAGTGTGGCATCACTATTCTCCAACTTTAGGTTACTGCATTGTAAAATAGAAGGAAGAGAAAATCTTTATCAGTGTCCACATTCATCACCATCATTTTGGAATGCAAATAAACTATAATACTTGTGTGTGTTAACGTGCCCTCCTGTTTCACAGATACAGGCTATGTTTCAGTGGAAAACACTCTGTCCCTTCGAAAGGACGTTAAATAGAGGCCCCATGTAGAGGAGAGTCACCAACTTTGCATGTTAAGAACCCACAGCACTATTTGAAGAAGAGTAGGGGGAAACACAGGTGCAGGACCGTACGCAGAAATTTTTTCCTGGGGGGCAAGACACATAAAAAATTTTTGAAGAAGCTCACAAGCAATGAAGCGAAGTGACCGAGCTGGTCACGAGAGCGCTTTTGCATTTTTAAAAGTGAAACTGAAGGATTTGGTGCACACTTTTCGTGGATTTGTGAAAATTTTAAGTAAAAAAAACGTAAGTTTTCAAAATTTCTGGGGGGGGGGCAACTGCCCCCTCCCCCACTGCGTACAGCCATGCACCTGCACAAGTTATATTAGGAGGAGAGACCCAAGGGTCACAGTGACTAAGTTTGCTTTTCCCCCCTCCCAGGCCCAGGTGATGCCAAATACAAATAACAACAACAATAATAATAACAGTGTTGTATCCGAGGCTGACTCAGCCGAGACCGAGACCGAGACATGGCTGTCCAAGATCGAGACCGAGACACAGGCATTCTGAGACCGAGACCGAGACCACTAAAAAATGTACATTTTTAGCGTGTGTTTAAATTTCACCTGTTTAATTTGCTTTGACCACTTTGGGGTCTTTATCTAGACTTTTTAATTGTTCACTAAAGTGTTTGAGCCATGTATATTTCTGGATTCTCCCCCTGATTTTTTTCTTTTCTTTTTTGAAAACTGAATCATTTGAATAAGAATTACTAAGGCTAGCAAATTAGCAAAAACAATCATAAGTCAAGACATCAAGTCATCAACAGACTAATTAAGTAAGTTAACAAGGTACTGAAGCAACTAAACCAGCTCCAGGCAGAATCATTCATGTTGGCATAATTCACGCAAGACCCAAGCAGAAGGGTTACAAAGTACACAATACTAACAAATACACCATACACCGCAATTCATGTAAAATACAACTTGAGCAACCGCCCAGTTTACTGTGCCGGCCCATTTACTCAACTGTGAAAGTAAATGCTCTGGAGGGAGCGAACTACTGGGTATGGAGCGCACCATAGAGTTACATATAAATTCATTATATGCTCACAGTCATGTGACGTTTTTTATGACTGGAGTGAGGAAATTGAGCGGCAGTTTCTCCCCGATCCCCGAGAGTTCCTAAATGATATTCGGGCTGGCGGAACGAGTGAAAAAAAACAGAGAACGAGAGATTTGTTACTGCTTCGCTCAGGCCTCGAGCCATCGAGACATTAGCCTCTAGGCTGAGGCCGAGGCGAGACATCAGGCTCCGAGGCTGAGGACGCAATTTTTGGCCTTGAGGACGAGGCACGCCTCAAGGCATACAACACTGAATAATAATATTAATATTTTTTTCATTACAGCCTGACCTCGCTTATTTGGCCGCGTCTGGACCGGTGCCCATCTGTATAAGTGAAATGGCCGGATATGAGAGTAATGTAGTGGGATACCTTTTCTATGAAAATTTATAGGGTAGAGCTTGGTGTATTTGCTGTAAAATATCTATTTCCTTGGTGTTGTGGATGATTGTAAATGATCAATATCTTTCTGTTTGTATGAAATGAAAATAAAATAAAATAAAATAAAATAAAATAAAACGGAAAATTGCCCATGATATTTATGTGAATTAGATGAAGAATAAAAGAGGGAAGCTGGCGAGCCAGTTAATAGAGGAGTCCGGATAAATGAAGGCCTGAAAAGTGAGGTCGGCTTCATTTCATATTATTCTCAGATACATGCACACATTCAGGATCATTTCACTAAATCATGAATTACAGATTCCAGTTTAAAGGAACAATAACCTTTACATAATATATGTAACGATTACATATATATTTCAAAATTGATATGGATTTATCAAATGCAACATTCCAACTTAATAAACTTACAAAACTATAACATTTCAGTCAATATTTCATAATACTCTATGCTCTTTGCAAATATTTATGATCATTTCAATGAATCATACATTACAGGTTTCAGTCTAAATGTACAATAATGTATGTTTCAAAATGGACATAGATTTATAAATCTACAATAAATTTCAAATTCATGCTAAGCATCTTACGATGTACATATAATGCAAATCTGATGGTCTATGAACTTCTGACAAACTTTTGTCACAGTGGAAACATAAGAGTTCAAAAAATTTATTCACATCTGAGGAATTAAAACAAGAAATTCTAGAGAGTAGTAAATAAGTCTTTCTCACCTTGACTGAGCTCCACGATAACTCCATTTCCCATCTTGAAGTGTATAAAGCCTAAGGGCACACTTTTCACAACCTGCTGTTAATTTTGTGTTGTCAATCTGAAAAGAAAGGAAAAGAAAGTGGAAGGAACAGATTCTTAATGATAATTACCTACATAGGAAGCAAAATTAGGGGGTGAGAAATATAACACAAAGGAATATAGAGAGGAAGAAGAAAGGGAAGAAGCTTGTACAATGTATTTGTACTGTATTGGTTGGAACTTACTTATATAGATATTTGAAGAGCACTGTGCATACTTTTCAAACTGTTGATTTGATCAATTTCCTCTGAAAAGGACAGAATAATTATATACCTATCTTAAAACTGTGAGAAAGGAGAGGGTTGCTTCGAATTTTCAGTCAGGGATTAATGAAAGGTGGTTAAGGGAGGGGTTCAGGCACTATGGGATTGAAGAAATAAGGGTCTGACTCAATCATACTGATGTTTCTTACCATTATAAGACAGGAATCTGAATAATTATCATTTAATCTGTCTGCTATCCTCACTGCTATCGAGTCTGGCCTGAAAAGAAAATATACAGAGAGAATGTGCTTACATCTCAACCAGTACACAAAAATAAAAGATAGAATACTGTTGCATCTCAACCAGTACACGCAAAATTTCTACAATGTAGACACTCTCCACTTACATAGAAGAGCGAAACTTTCTTTCTTCAAGAATAATGATATTAATAATAATAACTGGATTTATATAGCGCCGTTTCCAGAGGATACAAGGCGCTATCACTTAAAGTCTAAAAGCAAATCAAGAATTATACAAGAATATCAAGCAATGACAAGCATACATGTAACCTGTTGCTACAGTATCAAGAAAAGCAGATCCTGTTGAGAGATTCTATCAAACTGTCACTCTTTGTATCTGCAAGTCCAAAACTTGATGAAAAGGAAGAGTTTTATAATGAAATCTATTAAAGATGACTTTCAGGTGTGTGCCGCCTCCATATTTACTGTAGTTTGTTAGTCTTGTTGATTACTTCTTATCCACATGTACTTACTCATTATTTTTGAGAAGTTCATTTGCTTGGTAGTAAGCTGCAATCTTGAGGCCTTGTGCTTGACAGTAGGCATCAACCTGAAAAGAAGAATTGTCATCATTTAAATGAATAGACAGAATATAGGTCTATATAGTAAAAGCACCAATATGGCATTTTATACCTCTTAAATACCACTTAATAAACAATCAGCCCATCTGTACACCAGTCCATTTGTACTGTACTCTGTCCAAACACTCCGATGTACACTGTACATCTACATATACGTGGTGAAGCTGAAAATTGTGTGGGTCAATGGTCAAGAGCCTTCATCCTTCAGTTATTGCAAAACCATGCAAGAAAGGCTTTTACAATTATTTTTTCCCAAAATTTTCATTTAAAATTTCAATGCGGTTCAAACTGTTTCAACTTCATTCTCTTTATCAAGGGAGGAGAACATGGGGTTCAAACATTGTTCTTTAATAAGAATGATAGATGACCTGGGACTCTCAGAGGCCTGTTAATGGAAAGACTTCCTAGAATTTCAGAAGCTTTCTAAAATGCCTAATATATTAGTGAGAAAAAATAGTAAGAAATAGTAGCATTAGTTTTTACTCTTCCATAAGCCTATGAAGCCCACACAAGCCTTCTGGCCTCTTGCCATAATTTATAACCAAGACAGTCAAAAGTAATAAAAGAAAAAAAAAGTGAACAAAATTTCATCTCATCACATTTCCATCAGAAGGCTGGTAGGTCCATCTTTATCATAAATACAGGGGAATCTCTGTATAACCAGGCCATTGGGGCCGATGAATTTTCCTCTTTATAGCTGTTACATTGATACATCAGAACATACATAACTAGATGAATCCTCAACTGCACGTGGTTGAAATTGATGCCTCCGCCTTTGCCAGATCAGAAATATAATGTATTGGGATACATTTGGAGTACAAAACTGGAAAAAATGTGAACCACCTTGAAGTTGATCCATCAAATGATTCTTTTATATAGGTTATCCTGAGAAAGAGCAATTTTCACATATAAAATGACATCTATGACCTTTGACCTTTGACTTTGGGACCCACAAATCTAATAAGAACATTGTCCCTCTAATATGCATGTGTGATCCAAGTTTGAACTTGATCTGTCAAACTGGTTGTTGAATTATCACAACAACAGCTATCTTAATGTATATAATGACCTCTATGACCTTGACCTTTGACCTTGTAATCCCCCAAGCCTACTCAGATCATTGTCCCTCCTATAACATACATAAACAAAGTTTAAAGTAGATCCGTCATATCGTTCTTAAGTTATCGCAAGAACAAGGCTTTTACATGTAATTAATGACCTGTATGACCTTTCACCTTGTGACCCCAAAATCTAATGAGATCATTGTCTGTCCCATATGCATCCATGAGCTAAGTTTGAAGTTGATCCATAAATTGGTACTTAAGTTATCGCAAGAACGAAAATGGGACGGATGGACAGACAGACGGTCAACCCGAAAACATAATGCCTCCGCCATCCAACTTGGGCGGAGGCACAGAAATGCACATATGGGACTACGTTCACACTAATTAAATGTATTCAGTTCTGCAGCACAAACAGTGGATGAACACTGGAGGACATCCACTGTTCACCCCAGACAGCTGGCAGTATGAAAGCTCTCCACACGAACAAGGCACGCGGACCTGAACCGGAAATCTCAGAACATAATCGTAAGCGCGCGCTTTGTTTCATTACTTCTGTACATTTATACATATACACAATGTACTGTACAATGTGCATGCATGCAATGTGTATGCATGATGATCATACATGTATGATGATGAGAGAGATCAATGATGATTGAATTAATAAGGAAATCAATCTGTGATGATAAATAATTAAGAAATGCGATTTTGAGTTGTTAATTTTGAAAATTGTAGTTAATATTTTTATTGGCTTTAAAAAAACTGCAGTAAGAATGAAATAACATTTTTAAAAGAAAAATCATCATCCTTGAAGAATTCACTAAGCTGAGCTTGCGTTGTACAATCGAGGTGCACTCAATGCGTGCACTTTTTTCATCGAACCCAACCCCCAACAACCTTGCCATGGTAATGCATGCCGAGTTCACCCAAGACGAGAGACCAGTATGAAACGGTGCAGTGACCACACCTCATGTTTACATAACGAGTTACACTACAGTGTTTGTCCCAGACGACCGTCTGGAGTGCACCCGGGTGACGTCCGGAGAAGCTCAGTATGAAAGGGGTATAATTTATACATAAGGCTGGAGTTCTCTTTAGAGAGACAAATTTATCTCAGAGCTTGCAGAAGCTATTTCCCATCTTCAAGAGGAAATACATGTACTCAGTGTTCAACAGTACTGGTACTACCAACCTATGGATCGAGATCGCTTTCAAACTTTCTGAATATTCAAGTGGATACCATTTGTTTGCAATCGACTTTGTCTTCAATCTCCATTGTGGACATTTAGCCCAATTCAAATGCCAAATTGTTCTTGTTCGCAATCGTAGTAATATAAACAGGACCATCTTTTGACAAAAATATGCCCGAGAATCCCTGCACGTAAGACTAATTGAAATAGTAACCGCTGATTTTTGCTCACGATTGTGTAAACAAACTGATCAAGCCAGACTTTGTCTCCTCACAGACGTTGAGGGCTCTCTTCATTTCACTTCAAAAATTGCTGTGTACAGTCCTATTCCGAGTCGTCCGGAGAAAAGCTACCATTTCTGCAGGAAACTATTGGAACATCAAGTGGAATGGTAAGTTCTATTTTCTGTTTCATTATTATTAAAAAGATCTAGATCTATATGATATTTTGAAAGGTTAGACATTTCAAAATACATGTATAAACCGGCAAGAATGAATTTTTGCTGGTTTTAGTGGTACCACTCGAGCGGCTGCCTTACTACATACATAGTATAGGAAAGCCGCCATGAGTGGGTCGAATCTAGCTTAAGGGAGCTCTTCGTATGTTTATTCTGATATTTCACGAATAGCTTAAGTCCTCTGCCATTTGCCCCTGTGAAGACCCATGTCAACAAAGAAATATTATGCCTCCAAATCACACTTTCTTATGCCCGGTTTGCCCTGCAAACTACATGTACCTTCGAAATTCGCCAGTGGACCAGAAGATAACTGTGATATTCAAGTTCAAGCATGTTTATTTCTCATGTATCATATATATGAAACAAACTAAAATTACAATGTAACAAAAAATGATATACAAAAATTGAAGCAAGTTGGCAATAAGTCTAAGATACATACAATGTATACAAAAACCATGGCATGATTATACTAGAAATACAAAGAAAACATGAGAAATGAGGAACTAAGAAAAGCAAAGCTTGTAAAACATTAGTTCCTCAGTGCTTAAATACAATTTGCAAGTTATAAAGTCAGAATGAGTTTGTATATACAAAATTATGGAGCATTATACATTGCCTTATAGAAAAAATAAAAATAACATCAAATTAGAGAAAAAGAAGGCTATAAAAAGAGAAAAATAAATGTGAAAGAAGGAAGAGAGAGAGGGGGAACATAAAAGGAAGAAAGGAGGAGAAAACAGGCATAGATGTGAAGAGAAGGTTTCGTGTGTCAGACATTTCAAGCTGAATAATGGCTTTTTAAAAAAAATGAATTTGCAGTGCTTTATATGGATAAGAAGAAGACAGTTAACTTAGTTGGGATCATGGGGAAAAAAATTTAGTGTACGATTATATACAATCAATTGTTTTAAATGTTTTTTGAAGGGAGAGAGCATGGGAATCAATTTGAGAGATGGGTCAATTTCATTCCAGTACTTACAATGTAGGTCCAGAGAAGACTATAGTTTTTCGGTCAAGGGACATCGTAAAACAGGGAACGATACTGATTTGATTGTCTTGTGGGATATGAGTGTATTTCATAATTTCTTGTGAAAATAGCAATGAGAGGGGAGGGCAAGTGCATTTTATGACAACTGAAACACGGAAATTCCTAGATTTTTAATATGTTGTTACTGAAAAATAAGATGTGAGTCCGGGGGGGGGGGGGGGGGGGTACTCGACCCCAAAAGTGGTAGGTATGTGCCGCGGGCGAGACAAAAAACGGGGGTTTGGAACGGGCTTATTGTGAAAAGGAGGGTCTTCGGAATGGGCTTCGGAACTACAAATGTTTGTGAAAACGGGGGTCTTTGGAACGGTTCGCCTGCGTGTGAGTACTTATGTATCCCTATGGCGGCACGGGCACTGGGTGTGCTCGCGCAGAGGCGATGGTCAGACAGCGCTCTGCGGGCCGCTTTTCACCAAAAATGCAGCTCATTGTAGCGGATCAATGCGGCTGGAACGGCGTAACGAAAAATATGCGAAGCTTTGGAATGGATTTCTTTCTTCTTTTTTCTCGATAAGGAGAAAAGGCTATGCTTTGGAACGGCTTTCTTTGTTATTTTTCTCAATAAGATAAAAATGCTATGCTTTGGAACAGAAATTTGAGTGTAAAAATGGGGGTCTTCTCCGCGGCACATACCCACCACACATTATATACTGAGTGCCCCCCCCCCCCCCCCCCCCCCCCCCCGGGATGCGAGTATGAGAATGAAGGTGAACATTGTGTATTATTCTCAAGGTTCATTTAAAAGTATTCTATTATCGAGTATCTTTGAGAAGTTGCCCCACACTAAAATTCCATGTTAAATAGGGATAAATAAGTGTCATATAAAGTGACAATAAAATCTGAAAGGGAAACATATGCTTTAATTTGTTAATATGAAATTTCCAAGATAGTCTATCATCAATTAAGATCCCAAGAAACTTAGTACATTGAACCATTGAAGATCGTTGAAGATCTTTTCCATTGATATGTACAGGGCCTGGGAAAGAGTCAACAGAATTACTAAATATCATGTATTACTAAATATTAGAACCTGACCTTTATTTTTCAAACTCAAAATATTAACTTTTGATTGATATAGAGTCTACTCTTGCTGGTCACTCATAGGGCCAAACATATATCGGACTGTAGCGAACATTCACCGTTGCAGCAGTCAAATACAGACAACAAAATTGCCTTAAGGACGTTCCACAGTTATGTTTCTGCGCATCCCAACCGCGCAGGTTAAAACGTTATGCGCACAGCTGATTCGTCATGTTAATATGGTAACAATTACCATTGATTGTAAAGCCTGTCTAAAGCTTTCGTAAAGATTCACAGGGCTCTCACTTCACTTTTTTTCCTTGGTTGCCAGCCAGGCAACCAATACAATTTGTTAGGTTGCCTAATGGCAAATTATGTGGTCACAGTGATTATGTTCAAATAACAATAGCATTGTGTAATGAAATTTAATGTGAATCGGCGAATATTGCTCGCGATTCGCAATTCGTGTGCTTTCTTTAGTTGGAAAACCCCTCTTTTGGAGGCCCTACTCTCAGAAAACTGAATACTGCATACCCGAGGGGATATTTTTACCTACATGTATTTCTGCAGGCATTATTCCTGTGTTTAATTGAGAAGTCCAATGAAAAGTGTTTATATAATCTCAGGAAAACCTGGACCGGACGTCTGCACTATATAGACTAATTAATGAGGAGATATTCCTTAAACCTGTTAGCAATGAACAAACACTAGTACTTGCCTACTTGGGTAACTTGTTGCTCTGTCTTGAAAGCCTTTGGCAAGCTTTCCGGTTGTCAACAACCAATGATTGAAAGGTATGCATAAAATTTGAATATGTTAGTACAAAAATAACTTGGAATCAAGTTTGCGTACACTACTTGTTGCTATGTCAGTCAAGCCTATGACAAGCATTCAGGGTGAATATGCATGTGTGAGATCAGTTCCCTGACTGACAGCTTACCTCAGCACCACGTCATGTCATCATTCTAATGCTTGGTAAAAAGACTAATGAAAGACTAATGTAAGACTAATGTAAGACTAACTGATTTCAGTGTACGACTATTTACGGACCAATTCTTTCTCATGCAATACTAATTATTTCCAGGATTATTCAAATAAGACATAATTTGATTGACTAATTAATATTAGTCAGTTTAAGAACAAATGACTAATTATTTCTTAGTCAAATAAGACACAGTGAATGACTAATCTTTTTAGTCATTTGACCAACTTTCGTTTTCAGTGTAGATTCTCAGCCTTTTGCATGTTTTTGGCGCATTTTGTGGTTTCAAGCAGATTCGCAACTACTAGGGCGACGATAGTTCAAAAACAAGCACCTGGACCTCACTTTTTTAATGTTTTAATCTCTTCAGTATACTTTCCTCTACAATTCTAGAGAGAAAGACGAATATGACATGGGTTTTGAATGTTTGGGACCATAAAATTGAATCGGTCGTAATTATTTTGGATTAGATTCTCGGCCTTTTGCATGTTTTTGGCACGTTTTTGTGGTTTTCAAGCCAATTCGCAAATATTAGGGCCACGATAGTTCAAAAACAAGCACACGGACCCCACTTTTTTAATGTTTTAATCTCTTCAGTATACTTTCCTCTACAATTCTAGAGAGAAAGACGAATATGACATGGGTTTTGAATGTTTGGGACCATAAAATTGAATCGGTCGTAATTATTTTGGATTAGATTCTCGGCCTTTTGCATGTTTTTGGCACGTTTTTGTGGTTTTCAAGCCAATTCGCAAATATTAGGGCCACGATAGTTCAAAAACAAGCACACGGACCCCACTTTTTTAATGTTTTAATCTCTTCAGTATACTTTCCTCTACAATTCTAGAGAGAAAGATGAATATGACATGGGTCTTGAATGTTTGGGACCATGAAATTGAATCGGTCGTAATTATTTTGGATTAGATTCTCGGCCTTTTGCATGTTTTTGGCACGTTTTTGTTGTTTTCAAGCCAATTCGCAACTATTTGGGCGACAATAGTTCAAAAACAAGCACATGGACCCCAATCTTTTAATGTTTTAATCTCTTCAGTATACTTTCCTTTACGATTCTAGAGAGAAAGACGAATGTGACATGGGTTTTGAATGTTTGGGACTATAAAATTGAATCGGCTGTATTTTGGATTAGATTCTCAGCCTTTTGCATGTTTTTGGCGCGTCTTTGTTGTTTACAAGCCGATTCGCAAATATTAGGGCCACGATAGTACAAAAACAAGCACATGGACCCCACTTTTTTAATGTTTTAATCTCTTCAGTATACTTTCCTCTACAATTCTAGAGAGAAAGACGAATATGACATGGGTTTTGAATGTTTGGGACCACAAAATTGAATCGGTCGTAATTATTTTGGATTAGATTCTCAGCCTTTTGCATGTTTTTGGCGCGTTTTTGTTGTTTTCAAGCCGATTCGCAAATATTAGGGCCACGATAGTTCAAAAACAAGCACATGGACCCCACTTTGTTAATGTTTTAATCTCTTCAGTATACTTTCCTCTACTATTCTAGAGAGAAAGACGAATATGACATGGGTTTTGAATGTTTGGGACCATGAAATTGAATCGGTCGTAATTATTTTGGATTAGATTCTCGGCCTTTTGCATGTTTTTGGCACGTTTTTGTTGTTTTCAAGCCAATTCGCAACTATTTGGGCGACGATAGTTCAAAACAAGCACATGGACCCCAATCTTTTAATGTTTTAATCTCTTCAGTATACTTTCCTTTACGATTCTAGAGAGAAAGACAAATGTGACATGGGTTTTGAATGTTTGGGACTATAAAATTGAATCGGCTGTATTTTGGATTAGATTCTCAGCCTTTTGCATGTTTTTGGCGCGTTTTTGTTGTTTTCAAGCCGATTCGCAACTATTGGGGCGACGATAGTTCAAAAACAAGCACATGGACCCCACTCTTTTAATGATTTAATCTCTTCAGTATACTTTCCTCTACAATTCTAGAGAGAAAGAAAAATATGACATGGGTTTTGAATGTTTGGGACCATGAAATTAAATCGGCTGTATTTTGGATTAGATTCTCAGTATTTTTGGCGCGTTTTTGTGGTTTTCAAGCCGATTCGCAGCCATTAGGGCGCCGACAGCTTGAAAACGAGCACATGAACCCCCTTTTTTAATGTTTTAATCTCTTCAGTATACTTTCCTCTACAATTCTAGAGAGAAAGAAGAATATGACATGGGTTTTGAATGTTTGGGACCATGAAATTGAATCGGCCGTATTTTGGATTAGATTCTCAGCCTTTTGCATGTTTTGGCGTGTTTTTGTTGTTTTCAAGCCGATTCGCAAATATTAGGGCCACGATAGTTCAAAAACAAGCACATGGACCCCACTTTTTTAATGTTTTAATCTCTTCAGTATACTTTCCTCTACAATTCTGGAGAGAAAGACGAATATGACATGGGTTTTGAATGTTTGGGACCATAAAATTGAATCGGTCGTAATTATTTTGGATTAGATTCTCGGCCTTTTGCATGTTTTTGGCACGTTTTTGTGGTTTTTAAGCCAATTCGCAACTATTTGGGCGACAATACTTCAAAAACAAGCACATGGACCCCAATCTTTAAATGTTTTAATCTCTTCAGTATACTTTCCTTTACGATTCTAGAGAGAAAGACGAATGTGACATGGGTTTTGAATGTTTGGGACTATAAAATTGAATCGGCTGTATTTTGGATTAGATTCTCAGCCTTTTGCATGTTTTTGGCGCGTCTTTGTTGTTTTCAAGCCGATTCGCAAATATTAGGGCCATGATAGTTCATAAACAAGCACATGGACCCCACTTTTTTAATGTTTTAATCTGTTCAGTATACTTTCCTCTACTATTCTAGAGAGAAAGAAGAATATGACATGGGTTTTGAATGTTTGGGACCATGAAATTGAATCGGTCGTAATTATTTTGGATTAGATTCTCGGCCTTTTGCATGTTTTTGGCACGTTTTTGTTGTTTTCAAGCCAATTCGCAACTATTTGGGCGACAATACTTCAAAAACAAGCACATGGACCCCAATCTTTCAATGTTTTAATCTCTTCAGTATACTTTCCTCTACGATTCTAGAGAGAAAGACGAATATGACATGGGTTTTGAATGTTTGGGACTATAAAATTGAATCGGCTGTATTTTGGATTAGATTCTCAGCCTTTTGCATGTTTTTGGCGCATTTTTCTTGTTTTCAAGCCAATTCGCAACTATTTGGGCGACAATACTTCAAAAACAAGCACATGGACCCCAATCTTTTAATGTTTTAATCTCTTCAGTATACTTTCCTCTACAATTCTAGAGAGAAAGACGAATATGACATGGGTTTTAAATGTTTGGGACCATAAAATTGAATCAGTCGTAATTATTTTGGATTAGATTCTCAGCCTTTTGCATGTTTTTGGCGCGTTTTTGTTGTTTTCAAGCCGATTCGCAAATATTAGGGCCACGATAGTTCAAAAACAAGCACATGGACCCCACTTTGTTAATGTTTTAATCTCTTCAGTATACTTTCCTCTACAATTCTAGAGAGAAAGACGAATATGACATGGGTTTTAAATGTTTGGGACCATAAAATTGAATCAGTCGTAATTATTTTGGATTAGATTCTCAGCCTTTTGCATGTTTTTGGCACGTTTTTGTGGTTTTCAAGCCAATTCGCAAATATTAGGGCCATGATAGTTCAAAAACAAGCACATGGACCCCACTTTTTTAATGTTTTAATCTCTTCAGTATACTTTCCTCTACAATTCTAGAGAGAAAGACGAATATGACATGGGTTTTGAATGTTTGGGACAATGAAATTGAATCGGTCGTAATTATTTTGGATTAGATTCTCGGCCTTTTGCATGTTTTTGGCACGTTTTTGTTGTTTTCAAGCCAATTCGCAACTATTTGGGCGACAATATTTCAAAAACAAGCACATGGACCCCAATCTTTTAATGTTTTAATCTCTTCAGTATACTTTCCTCTACGATTCTAGAGAGAAAGACAAATGTGACATGGGTTTTGAATGTTTGGGACTATAAAATTGAATGGGCTCTATTTTGGATTAGATTCTCAGCCTTTTGCATGTTTTTGGCGCGTTTTTCTTGTTTTCAAGCCGATTCGCAAATATTAGGGCGACGATAGTTCAAAAACAAGCACATGGACCCCACTTTTTTAATTTTTTAATCTCTTCAGTATACTTTCCTCTACAATTCTAGAGAGAAAGACGAATATGACATGGGTTTTAAATGTTTGGGACCATAAAATTGAATCGGTCGTAATTATTTTGGATTAGATTCTCAGCCTTTTGCATGTTTTTGGCGCGTTTTTGTTGTTTTCAAGCCGATTCGCAACTATTGGGGCGACGATAGTTCAAAAACAAGCACATGGACCCCACTCTTTTAATGATTTAATCTCTTCAGTATACTTTCCTCTACAATTCTAGAGAGAAAGAAAAATATGACATGGGTTTTGAATGTTTGGGACCATGAAATTAAATCGGCTGTATTTTGGATTAGATTCTCAGTATTTTTGGCGCGTTTTTGTGGTTTTCAAGCCGATTCGTAGCCATTAGGGCACCGACAGCTTGAAAACGAGCACATGAACCCCCTTTTTTAATGTGTTCACCCCTTTAGTAGGCATTCCTCTACAACTTTGCAAATTTTCATGAAAATGACATGGATTTTGAATAAAGTGCAGCTTAAACTGTCCTTTTTATTTTTCGTGTAGATTCCAAGCCTCTAAGATTATGTTTTTGTCCTTTTTTGCACCATTTTCGCCACATGAGGGCGCTGCTAGTTTAAAGAGAAGTACAGATGGCCCAGTTTAAACAGTCTTTCCACCTTTGTCATAAATTTCGCTACAAATCTGGAAAGTTTGATGAAGTTTAATAGGATTTTGACAGAGTCTAATAGTCTAATAGAGGCCTAAATCTCTTGATTGCATCATTTTATCTGCCATCAAATTATGGAAACTTCAAAGTCCCGTAGAAAAAAAAATAAGCACATGAACCTATATCATTTTTTTCATTTTTGGCCTACATAGGTACCAAAGTATACAAAATTTGGAGGAAATGACATGGATTTCCTTTTAACTGTGGAACGTCCTTAAGCAAGATTTTTTTTTAATTTGCCAGATTATCTGATTCAGGGACTCTTCAACTCTTGCTATGCCACGAATTTGGGGATTCAGAGTTGAAAATGGAATTTTAAACAGATATTTTCCTCTCATGTGTGATTTTCTACCAAGCCCAAATGCCTGGGAAAACACACAAAAGCTATTTCAAGCTTTTCCACCGCAATGGCTATTATGGAGTAGAAGCTTATCTCAGATCACACAGGGCAAAATTGGTATGCTGAGCAGTGCAAATTTATGACATGCTGCCCTCTATAGTCGAAGATTGAAATCACTTAAATAATCAATAAATTCATATAAAATATTTGCTTTATACACCTAGGATAATAGAAATATCCTATTTCCATTCCTCCAACTGGATCAAATGAATTTTGAAAAACATTTTTCTGATCACTGGTGACAGAGCTCTTGCTCCTCTGTCCCCAAAAATTCATTGGTAGAACACCTTTCCTATTTGTCACCAATTTGCATGCTACAGGATGTCTGTTGTGTGAGATTAGTATAACCGAGCACAGGTGTGAGTGATCTCTTTATTACCTTTATTACTGGATCTACTAGGAAAATGCAGTTGTTTCTGCAGCCAAGTTTCCAGGTCCATCTTGTATGTTGTCTTACTAGCTAGGATAAGTTTTTATTGAGTCTGTGCCTATATGCTGTACCAATGCAGTGAAACAAATCACTGTTCCAATGAGTGAACATTATGTCATGCAGACCAAAACTTGTCTAGCTTTGTCGTGAAGTGGCTGACTGTTGATGCTGTAACTACTTAAGCAGGCAAAGAATTCCAGTCATTTACCACCCTGACACTGAAGGTGTTCTGTCTCTTTACAATGCATATGCTTCTGGATTTGAAAGGAAAAATAGGCTGCTTCAACTGTTTCACTTTTTTCATAAGTTGCCTTTCTTTTTGTGTATGAAAAATTAAAAAATAAAAAACAAAGACAATTAATGGTGCGGATAAATAAAAATTAATATTTCATTGTCAAAATAGAAAGGACAATGTTCCTTCTTCTTGTTATAATTCCACTCCATAACTGAAAGTTGATTACTTCTTTATTGTATTGCCAAACAAATTGTCTTAGTATTTGCAGCCATGTAAATTGTCATAATTGTAGTAGCCTGTCCAATTGTATCAGACATGTCTAGTAAAGTCTTATCCATTTGAATGTTGTCCATGTATATCTGTTTATCCAGGTTCACTTATCCATCCACAATATTGTCTTATGGAAATGCAAGATAAAACTTTTAAAAGGTCATAAAATCACAAATTCGAAAAAAAATCTTTCATGTCCTTTGATTTGTTATCATATTTCTACCACGGAGCTTATTACAATCAACCTTGCAAGTGGAAAAAAGAAACATGTATGTTCTGGTATATCTGCATGCTTAAAAGATTTTTAATATAGAAACTATTATTATTGGAAGTGATGAGATTTATATTCAGTGATCTACATGTATTTTCTCAGAATCTCTCAGAAACAAAAACCACAAACGAAATTGTGTTTGATGAGAGGCATGACCAACTACAGCAAGGAAGTTTGATTCTGAAACCAAATCCAGGGCAAGTGATTCAAAATTCAGCTAAGAAAAACAACAAAATTATTCTAAAATATATGGAAATAAATTCTTTCACATATTTTTCATAAAGACAATGAATAAATATTTGGGATGGAAACAGTTGGTTGATGTCAAATCAATAGAGTCAAACCGGCACAATCACAGCAGTGACACGGCACCTGTCACCATACACTATACACCCCATAGTGGGAAACTCTTGGTGGCAAGACCATGGCAAACCCACTGGCGTGCGCGATACACACCACTGTGACTGCGGGCGGGTTCTTCATGCGCAGCCCCGGGGAAGTCTCGGGGCGCGCAGTTACAGCATTTGCGCTTCAATTTCTTTCAATGACATACCCTGTTTCCGACTCAGATTTCACAAATTCCGCTGAATAAATAATTAAAAAACTGATATGGAGGTTGAGATATCAATATTCCTGATCGAGATAACTTACAAATAACAACAGACGACTTCAGGATTTTAATGCATTTATGTTGTCAAAGTTTCGTCGCCATTTCTCAATATTGATTTTTTTTCATCTGCTCTTATATTTGATACGAATATGACCGGTGAATTCTCTATTTTTAGGAAATATTCAAATTTTAACGCCGGGAATGAAAATTAGGTATTTAACAATTATCGGCAGGGTGTCACACCTTGATTTTTGTCACACTTTTCCATTGCCGATTTTGCGTCAGTCAAAAAATTGCGCCCTCTAACGGTTTTGCAAGTCCGATACTAAGGTAAGTCCGATTAAGAAAATGCAATGACGCCGCCAGAGCAGTGCACCATTTTGCTGAAATACTCTGGGATAAACATCAACAGTAATTCTCGCCATAATTTTTTGAAAAGGTCTGCAAGATCGCTCGCATCTAGTCGTGCATCGATGCGCATGCGCAAGTTAATCGCCATTTTCTATCTGCACTTCAATGGATGCCGGGGAAACGTAAACAAGCGGTGAGTTTTTCCAGCTACCCTACGATAAATTTATATCTAAATTTCGGTTTTTCGTATGTCCAATTTTTAGTCCTAAGTGAGTAAACTGCCCAAGATTCGACGGCTTAAGCTTTTCTGCAATAATTACTTTTCACAAAATCATATCTAGATATCTACATAAATTCATGTCAAATATATTAAACTATTTTTATCACAAAACTATAAGATAGAAAGGTAAAACAGTCAGGGGAACATGATCAGGATGATCACTTGCCTTGGCAAGGGTAGGCGATTTTGTAATGTAGCATGTATAATCTAACAGTTAAACACGTATGGAGTACAAGCTTATCTCAGATCACTTGCACGAATGCCAGGTTATCATCAGATAACCTTGCACTGAATTAGGCCTGTACAGTGGAAATTGCTGACAATAGGAAAGTAGTGTTCTCTGTCACATTTCTGGGACAGAGGAACAAGAGCAGTGATCAGAAAAAGATTTCTCAAAATTCATTTGATGAAGATAATTTAGATCCAATTGAGGAATGGAATGAAAATAGGATATGTTATCATACTGGGTGTAAAAAGCAAACATTTTCCAAGAATTTGTTGATTATTTTAGTGATTTCTATCTCCAACTATAGAGGGCAGCATTTCACATAAATTTGCACAGCTCACCATACCAATGGCTCCCTGAGTGATCTCAGATAAGCTTGTACATGTAAAAGTGTTTTCTCTCAAAATGGATAACGGATAAGTTACAACACCAACAAACATTACACAATAAACAATAGGTGGGACCCTATATACTACCTGAACAAGAGCCACCTCCAGCATAGGTGCAAGTGCAAGCGAATGATGGAAAAATGGTATGCAATCTACGAATTCCAAAAATCTTCCCTCCTTTGGCTTCTCTTTTTCAGCAAGTAAAACTCCATTTACAGCACAATGGGGATATTTTGCGGCATGAAGAAGCATTTTAGCATAAGCTCGTGGTTTCACCTTCACTTCTGCCATGTTCGCTCCTTGAAATTGGCGACCAATGACAAGCCCGCGACTAAAATGAGGACCATTCTAAGGGGTATGGTGTCGCCAAGAGAACAAACGAACAAAAAAAGTGCAATTGCGTTTAGAAAAAGTAAAATTGCGTTTTTCCGTAGACAAAGGGCTTTGAAAAGTATCTTGTGACATTTCAACCGATTTTTTTTTGTCTGGATCTTAGTGCTTCAAAATGAAATCGAGGGTCAAACCGGCAATATACGTCAATTTCGCACGGTGTTTGGTAATTCTAATACGAAAATGACAAAACTCGTTTCTGAATTCATGGCCTTTGAAATATATCGTATGACATTTTAACTAAATAATGGCATACATGAGGTGAAAGCTGAAGAGTTGCTCTTTACTCTCTTAAAGGTGGCATGTCGAAACTTTTGATCTGGACCTTACTGTTTCAAAATGAAATCGGGGATCAAAGCGGCAATATACATCAATTCCGCACAATCTTCGTTCATTCTTATTCGAAAATGACAAAACTCGTTTCTGAATTCATGGCCTTCGAAATATAACGTATGACATTTTAACTAAATAATGGCAGACATGAGGTAAAAGCTGAAGAGTTGTTCTATACTCTCATATAGGTGGCATGCCGAAACTTTTTGCCTGGATCTTACTGTTTTAAAATGAAACCGGGGGTTAAACCGGCAATACACACCAATTCCGCACAATGTTCGCTCATTCTTATTCGAAAATGACAAAACTTTTTTTCTGAATTCATGGCCTTTGAAATTATATCGTATGACATTTTAACTAAATAATGGCATACATAAGGTGAAAGCTGAAGAGTTGTTCTTTACTCTCATATAGGTGGCATGCCGAAACTTTTTATCTGGAACGTATTGTTTCAAATTGAAATTAGGGGCCAAACCGGCAATATATACCAATTCCAGAGAGAGTGAACAGAGCATTAAGAGGACACCAGGAATCACCCACAGTCTTCTATTTCTATGGAATCACCGGGCTGAGCTGACAGTCGCAGTTGGTGATGTAAATGTGACTTTGTTTTAACTTTTTAGTGCCGAAATATAAACTGAATTTGCAGTATACATTATAAAAGAGAACTGTTGCTGGTCTAGCGACAAGAGCGCGTGCGTGCGCTATATTACTTTTCACCATTATTAAAAATTTTGGCTCTTTAATGACTTATATCCCAAACTGACAGGAATCCTCCGGAGAAAGAAGAAAAGAATCGTTCTATCTGGCCTATTTAGGTCTGTTACATGGACTCCAACAGGCCCGTAGCCAGGGGTGCATCGGGCATGGGCGCCGGAAGCGGGGGGGGGGGGGGCGGCAACCATTTATTTCGGCTAAAAAAGTAAACAAATAAATGCGAGAGAGCGAAGCGTGCGAGCGATTCCAGGGTTTTCATTTTCTCTCTTTTATTTTTCTTTCATCTTTTCTCTTTCCTGTTTTTTTTTTTCTTTCTTTCTTTTACCTTGTTTTTAGGGGATTAACAGGGGCCATCTCTTTTTTATGGTGAAGTATTGAGGGTGATAATACAGGCCACACCCCACACAAAATATTGACACCCATGGCAGTAGGGCATCTGGTGGGGGTTAGGGATGAGTAATCTACAATTTAGATATGAAGTTTTTACAAGTATTTCAACCAGTGCCGCTTATAGTAATATGACAGAAATATTGGTATAAAATATGTATACATGTCTCTCTAGTCATGCTAGTTATTTGACTATATTCTTACGAAAGGAAAAAACTGGTTTGCATCTTGTATTTCTATCTAATGTTATACTATTCTTCTACTAATAAAATGTTAGTAATATAACGGCAAGGAGTCTAACAGCAAGAAGACACTAAACAGAAGAATTTTGGGAGATATGGCTTGTGACCAAAACGTTATTCCTTTCATACCAAATATGAGAAAGTAAGATGCCAATAAAATGTATGTTAGTAATGAGAATAGAGTAATAATACACTAGACCCTGTTCTCAGTATTAAAATAAAAATCTCGCTCTCTCGCTAGGCTCGCTCATAAAATCTAGAAACTTGACATTTTTTGAGCAGCAAGCAATCTTATTCCCTCAGCAACGTTTCCGATTATCACAATATTTTTGCAGCTAGGTGTAAGTATCCTAGAATTGTCCGCGAAGATGCAGGCTACATCATGAAAATCATCAATTTTAGTGGCAATTCTATACGTTTTAAAGAAAATAGAGTTTTTGTCCGCTGCTCGCTTCGACCGCTCATATAGAAACAGAATGTTTTTTGGATGGCAAGCGATGAGCCAAAGAGCTAACTAGTGTCGTGATCGAATATACTATTTAGATAGTGTAAATTTTTCCTCACTCGCATAACATTTAGATACATGCAGGATAATGTGAGCAGGAAAACGAAATGGGCATGGAAGCGAATTGACTATATATGTGATTCAAATATCTTATAATTAGGCTTGTAGTGTATTTTGATGACGAAATGATACTTCATCTGATTCAGCAAAAGAGTGAAAACAGCTTCTTGTGTGGTTAATTAGAGGGACGGTAGATTAGACCTAGAATTAGACCTCGCTCAGTTGATCCTTCACGTTTGAACCTCAAACCCTTTCCCCCAATTGATCGCTTTGCTCCCTCGAAGAGGATATTCGGCATCAATCATCCCCCAACCACGCACACAAATCAACCTAACCCTACCTCCCCTGGGCTCCGTCTGTTTTGAGTTTTAGCCCCCCCCCCCCCACTCAAAAAAAAAAAAACGTTCCACGGCCCCTGTCCGGTGCGTACGCACCCCCCCCCCCCCCCCAAAAAAAAAAAAAAAAAAAAAAATCTGAAAGGTCCATTTTTTCAAAAGAACGTATTGATGATAAGCCTAAAAAATTACTGAAATCATTTTGAAATCACATACGCACTACACAGTGCGACAGTGACTTGCAGAACCTCATCCCTGTAAACTTCATCCCATTTGAATTAAATCTACAAATTGTTATTCGAAAGCTACTTTGTTGATATGGTTGATTTTTTTTTTTTTTTTTTTTTTTTTTGCTCCTTTCTTTTTCGGGGGGGGGGGGGGGGGCGAGGTACCCAAAATGGTCAAAAATGGGCTGGAAAACACAAATTTTGAGTCGGGGGAGGGGGAGGCAGGCCCGCGCGGCCCCCCCCCCCCCCCCCCTCTCCTGGATCCGCGCCTGTGTATGCCATTATTTAGTTAAAATGTCATTCTATACTTTTCAAAGCCCTTGCAAATGAAAACGATACTGTCATTTTAGGAATTGAACATTGTGCGGAATCGGTGAATTTTGCCGGTTTGACCCCTGAAATCAATTGCAACAGTAGGGTCCGGACAAAAACTTTCGTCATGCCACATAGTGAGAGTTAAGAACAACTCTTCGGCTTTTACCTCATGTATGCTATTATTCAGTTGAAATGTCATACGATACTTTTCAAAGCCCTTGAAAATAAAACAACTTCTGTCATTTTATGGGTAGATGAATCATTGAACATTGTGCGGAACCGGTGTATGATGCCGGTTTAACCCCTGAAATCAATTTGCAACAGTAAGGTCCAGACAAAAACTTTCGGCATGTTACATATCATGAGAGTAAAGAGCAACTCTTCGGCTTTTACCTCATGCATGCCATCCTTTAGTTAAAATGTCATTCGATACTTTTCAAAGCCCTTGGAAATGAAAATGACTGCTGTCATTTTAGGAATTGAACCTTGTGCGGAATCGGTGAATTTTGCCGGTTTGAACCCTGAAATCAATTTGCAACAGTAAGGTCCAGACAAAAACTTTCGGCATGCCACCTTTATGAGAGTAAAAAGTAAATGTTCAGTTTTTACCACATGTAAACCATTATTTGGTTAAAATGTCATACGATTCATTTCAAAGCCCATGAATTCGGAAATGCGTTTTGTCATTTTAGGGTGAGAATCACCGAACATTGTGCGGAATTGGTGTATATTGCCGGTTTGACCCCCGATTTCATTTTGAAACAGTAAGGTCCAGAAAAAAGTTTCGGTATGCCACCAATATATTAAGAGTAAAGAGCAACCCTTCAGCTTTTACCTCATGTATATCATTATTCAATTAAAATGTCGTACGATACCCTTTGAAGCCCTTGAAGAGTTTTTTTTTTTTTTTTTTTTTTTTTTTTTTTTTTTTTTTTTTTTGCTTGAATGTGCTTTCACCAACGAACAATCTATATTAAACCGACATTAAATTACTCTTTTTAAATGCTCTGCTTTAGTCTGCGTTTACCGTTGAGGAACATGTGTGGGCAAATTCCATTTTAAAATACATTTTGCTTACTCATTTTGTTTAACTATATATTATAATAGCACTATAACATGCATACATAACACTTGCCACAGTTTGCCCCGAAAAGTTGAACATTTACTTCGTATAGGCCTGTTCAATCTTTCAAATGAATTTAAAAATATATACACATTTTTAGCTCTAGAATATACCAAATTAGAGAGCACTGACATGCTTAAATTTGACGCAACTTGTTCCTAAGAGCCGAGGGTCGAATAACATTTCAATATCACTTTAATTCGCTATAGTAGCAACAATCCGCTTTTCATTTTTGATCGGCTTTTTCACAGACACCATACTCTAAAATTCCCGTATTTAGTGTGGTAACGCGCCAGACCGGAAGTCTTATTGGTCGCTAGCAGTCCAATAAACACACGGACTAGTTTTCATACCATTTTTGGAAATTGTAATTTTGATGTTGTCCTTAGAAGGGCTTTGCTATAATTATGCTCTATAATTATGCTCTATTATTATGCTCGCCTCGCAAAACCATAAAAACCCAAGGCTCCATGGTCTCTGTGTCATCCCCCATCCCAATAATAAAAAAAAAAAAAAGATGCAGTCATAGGCGCCGGAAGCGGGGGGGGGGGGCAATTGCCCTGCATCATTCGAAAGAGAGGGGGGGGGCAAAATCGATTCCCCCCAAGGGCCCCCTCAGAAGAAAAAAAAAATTTGATCACATACAAGCATGTGAAATGAGCATATTGCATTGACATGATTAGTGCTCTAAAATGCTAACTTTCATCATTCAAAAATCAAAATTTTCTTTCTCGGTCGCTACACTTCCTCGTATTGAAATTAGAAGCAATATTTCTCAGTATCTAGAAATTCTGTCTATCATCTATGAAAAAGGGGCAGATACTTGCTTTATTCGGGGTATTATTTTCATAGGCGCTGGAAGCGGGGTTGGGGCAGGGGGCAATTACCCCAGTGATTCGAAAGAGGGGCAAAATCGGACTTTGCCCACCCAGGCCCCCCCCCCCCCCCCCCCCCGGAAGGAAAAAAAAAATTTTTGGATCATATACAACCATGTAAATTGAGCATATTAACATGAATAGTGCTCAAAAATGCAAACTTTCAGCATTCAAAAATCAAAATTTTCTTACTCGGTCGCTATGCTCCCTCGTATTTTAATTAGAAGCAACGTTTTTCAGTATTTATAAATTCTGTGTATCTCTGAAAAAAGGGGCAGATGCTCACTTTATTCGGGGTATCATTTTCATAGGCGCTGGAAGCGGGGGGGGGGAGGGCTGGGGGCGGCAATTACCCCCATCATTCGAAAAGGGGGGGGGGCAAAATCGGTTTTGCACCCCCTACCCGGGCCCCTCTCGGAAGAAAAAAAAAATGGATTATATACATCCATGTAAAGTGAGCATATTAACATGATTAATGCTCTAAAATGCAAACTTCCAGCATTCGAAAATCTTTTTTTTTTTAACTCGGCCGCTACTCTCCCTCGTATTGTAATTAGAACGTTTCTCAGTATTTAGAAATTCTGTCTATCATCTATAAAAAAGGGAAGATGCTTGCTTTATTCGGGTGATTATTTTGCCCCCCCCCCCTCCTCAGTATCCTCATATATTGGCATAAGGGGGCTCGTATTTTTTCATATTTGGGCAATGCCGGAATATGAAATTTGATCACATACAAGCATGTGAAATGTGAAATGAGCATATTGCATTGACATGATTAGTGCTCTAAAATGCTAACTTTTATCATTCAAAAATCAAAATTTTCTTTCTCGGTCGCTACACTTCCTCGTATTTTAATTAGAAGCAATATTTCTCAGTATTTAGAAATTCTTTGTATCTCTGAAGAAGGGGCAGATGCTCACTTTATTCGGGGTATCATTTTCATAGGCGCTGGAAGCGGGGGGGGGGGGCTGGGGGCGGCAATTACCCCCATCATTCGAAAAGGGGGGGCAAAATCGGTTTTGCACCCCCCCCCCTACCCGGGCCCCTCTCGGAAGAAAAAAAAATTGGATTATATACAACCATGTAAAATGAGCATATTAACATGATTAGTGCTCTAAAATGCAAACTTCCAGCATTCGAAAATCTTTTTTTTTTTACTCGGCCACTACTCTCTCTCGTATTGTAATTAGAACGTTTCTCAGTATTTAGAAATTCTGTCTATCATCTATCAAAAAGGGAAGATGCTTGCTTTATTCGGGTGATTATTTTGCCCCCCCCCCCCTCCTCAGTATCCTCATATATTGGCATAAGGGGGCTCGTATTTTTTCATATTTGGGCAATGCCGGAATATGAAATTTCTGTACATTTTCACCACCAAAATTGTAAAAAAACTTGCGCGCTCGCTTCGCTCGCGCGGACGAAATTGTGAAACTGAATAGCTAATTTTCGGGCATAGGGTGTCGGCTTCATGGAAATGACACATAACTGTTATAGTCTCTTTGCTGATTTCAAAATAGATCCTCAACCTCCATGCCAAAATGATAACATGTCCCCACAATTAAAGGCAGACCTACTTTTGTCATCAAAATGCACAAGAAAGAGTCATCATGATTATTATGAAAAATATTACAAAAAAAAAAAACATTCGTGCATGTCACTCCCCGAATGCATGTTTGACCTTGCCGTCCATATATGAGTCAATATGCAGAGGCGTCCACCAAGGGGAGAAAATATATCATTTTGTCCCCCCCCCCCCCCCCTTTCCCCATAATGTGCAAACTGAAAAAAAAAACAGAAAACAAAGGAAAATAAAAGAAGTAAAGTAGAAAACAAATTTAAAAAAAAAGAAAATGGGAAACCGGGAAGCGCTCGCTCGCATCTTATTCAATGCCGATGGTGAGGGAAATTGCATCTTTTGTCTCTATCTAATGTTATACTATTCGTATACTTCTAGAATCTTAAGAATATTATCAAGACTGAATATCACTCCAAGAAATTGGGCGGCAAGTTGACTGAAAATATCCTCCCGTGCCATAAATATTGCAACACAGCTAAATTGCGTATGCATATTTGTGAGTTGTAAACCTTTCTGTATTTTGTGATTTTCCGTTTATAACCATTGAATTTTGTGGACTATTTGTCTATATCTTCAAAAGAAGAACTTGTCCTTTTCTGTCCTGAGAGCAGAAGATATCCTGACCAAGTCATGTCTGAAACAATGGAGAAGACAAAAGACTAAAGGAAACAAATCGCCATATTGCGAGGTGGGGGTTATCAGTGAACAGAATCATGATACTCCCCTTTCATATTTCTCTCCAAAATTTTTACAAGTTTTGTATACACTTTCCGCAAAAAAAATAATGCCCATAACGTATCCAGAAAAGAGCGGAGGAAAATAACCACACCCAGAGAAGATAGATTTCTTTGGGCCGTTGAAATGACGTTGCCAAGGAGGGTGTGCTCCACAATCATCATCGAGAAAAATATAATAAGTATGTGAAGCATTCGCTTATGAAAATTAATTTCGATATATTCACCACCCTGCCATCAGCGAATTCTTCACGAATCTATTATATTTGCTGGATAATGATTGTGGCGCGCATCCTCCTTGGCAACGCCTTGGCAACGGCCCGCAAAAGTCCATCTTCTCTTGGTGTGGTTATTTTCCTCCGCTCTTTTCTGGAACCATTATGGGTATTATTTCCTTGCTGAAAGTGTACACTAAACTCGTAAACAGGTTAGATAGAAATACGAAGAGGGAGTGTCATGATTTCGTTCACTGATAACTCCCACCTCCCAATATGGGCATTTGCTTGGTCTTTTGTCTTCTTTATTGTTTAAGACATGACCGGGTCAGGATATCTACTGTTCTCAGGACAGAAAAAGGACAAGTTCTACCTTTTAAGATATACACAGATGGTCGACAACACTCATTAGTTATAAACGAAAAATCACAAAATACAGAAAGGCTTATAGCACATAAAGGCATAAACAATTTACACTATGAACATGGCGGACAAAGAAAGTGGACAAAATAAACAACCTCTAATTCTACCCTTCACAATGGTTCTGGTAGTCAAAAGAACATCCTTTACAGCTATTATGTTTAATCATGTAGTTCCAGGTGAATATGCATGTGACACCTGTTCCACATATTTTAGGCAATAGCAGTGAAGGGATGTTCTTTTGACTACCAGAAAACCATTGTGCAGGGTAGAGTGAGGGGTTGTTTATTTTGTCCGCTTTCTTTGTGCGTCATGTTCATAGTGTTAGCTATGTTGTAATACTTATGGCAAGGAAGGGTAGATACACTTTCAGTAGATAACGGCCTGTAGAATTTTTTTAATCCATTATTTTTTTCTACTCTCGCTATTAAAAAGCTAGAAACAAGAAGATTTCACGCAGCAAGCAGCTTATTCAGCAGCGATATTCCACATTATCATAATCTGGGCAGCGACGTGGTTGTCAAATTTACAAAAAATTATTCTACTGTAGGCCTATTTTGGTGACGAATCCAGTGGTGTACCGTGGGTCAACGCAGGGGGGGGGGGGGCACCGAGCATGGCCATACGCAGAAATTTTTTCCCGGGGGTGGGGCAAGGCGTGTAAAATTTTCAAAGAAATATGAAAGCGAGGGAGCGAAGCGACCGAGCTGGTTATGAGGGCGCTTTTGCATTTTTAAAATTGAAAATGAAGGATCTGGTACAAACTTTTGGTGGATTTTTTGGGACAATTTTCAGTAAAAAAAAAAAAAAAAGGTTCCCTTCACCTTCACCCTGCCCCCTGCTACGTACAGCCATGGCACCGAGTGGAAAAGTTTGTATGGGTGTGTGTGGTTATTTCTATCATGCTAACAATAACATGTCATAGAGGTGCCGTAGTCGAGTGGTTAAGGCGCCTGACTGGAGACGCGAAGGTCCGGGGCAAAGGTCCGGGGTTCAATGCCCGGCACGGCACTTATGCCTTTAAGCGAGGCATTTTATCTACATTGCTGTTTTACCGTCTATCAAATAAAGTGATGTGCCATATGCATATTTACACCAACGTGTGCATTTGTTTGTTTTTTTTTAAACCACACACACACACACACACAATAACGGCAGTAATCTCGAACCAAGGTGTCTTTAGGGACGTGAAGCTTTTTATAATTTCGGGAAAATGATGCATCTTGCTAGATACCATCCTGTTTTTATACTTTGCAAGAGAGCGAAGCGAGCGAGCCGAAAATTACAACTTTATTTGCAATAGAAGACATGTTATTTTATTGTCAAAATACACTATCGGACCACTGTAGGCCTATATGATATTTCAATTAAATATTTCGTCACCTCTCTGCTAATGATTTCATTTTAGCACGTCCATGGTCTACTGTTTTCTGTCCGAAACCCCCCTGTCTCTAAGCATTACGAGCGAGTGAAGCGAGCGAGGAAGCACGAAATAACCACCTCAGTAAATTACATTGTGAGCACATGAAACATTTAAATTAGATATTTGGTCATCTCGCTCGCTCAGTTTGTTTGCTTTTTAAAAAAATTAAACAATTAACGAGCGAGCGCAGCGAACGAGGAAAAAAATACTCTTTTTACATTGTAGAAGTGATATTTCGTCATCGAAATATAGATATCGAAATAATCAGTTCGATCCCATGTGTGCTGAATATGAATCCGCTTAGGTACCTTCACTATGAAAATGACGGACAAAGAAAGCGGACAAAATAAAGAACCCCTCATTCTACCCTTCACAATGGTTCCGGTAGTCAAAAGAACATCCCCTCACAGCTATTGTCTAAAATATGTGGAACAGGTGCCACATGCACATTCACCTGGAACTACATGATTAAACGTGTAGGGATGTGAAGGGATGTTCTTTTGACTACCGGAACCATTGTGAAGGGTAGAATGAGAGGTTCTTTATTTTGTCCGCTTTCTTTTTCTGCCATGTTCATAGTGCTTGCTCATCGCCCGAAACCATTATGTTTTCACAAGCGAGCAAAGTCAGCGATGCCACCCCCACATTCCAACATAATGTATATCCTAAAGCGTTCGCTCGGATCCAGCTGAGTTATGCGGCAGGTCATTGTTCGAAACTCATCTGCCACCGACAAAGGAATTAATTAGTGAGGGTTGAAGATTTGTCACTCTGTCGGTTAAGTGAATTTGGAGTCGCCGAAACCATTGGCCCGTCTCCTTGGGCTAGTGGTTAAGGCATTGGCGTTCATAGCCAAAGCCCGGGTTCGATTCCTGGCGGAGACATTTTTTCAACCTTTGCAAAAATGTCCAAAAATGGTAGGACAGCTCTGGGGAACTTTGATTCATGCTACACGAGAGTTGCCAAAGCTGTTGTATATGTTACCTGATCACAAATATATAATACACACACACACACACACACACACATATATATATATATATATATATATATATATGTATTTGTACTATCTAGATGCCAAGCAGACCAATTTTCAATTACAATGCATGCATGCATGTATGTATGTATGTATACCGTATATGCATGGATTCGTCAGTAAAATAGTTTCCTTTTCTTTCTTTCTTTCTTTCTTTCATTTTTGTTGTTGTTGTTATAATTTGGCGAACTGCTCGCTGCCCAAATACTATGATACTTTGCTAACTCGCTTCTGAAATATGACTGCCGTGCCCGAAATCATTTTGTTTCTGGCTTTTACTGGCGGGAGTAGCGAGCTAGCGAACGAACAGATGGGAATTTTTGTTTTTGTCTAGACCATCTACTGTAATCCAGATGTGATTATTACATGTACTAACATTCTAGGAGTGGAACAATAGCAGCCTATAACATCAGATTGAGACACAAGATGCAAACTGATTCCTTTCATAAGAATATAGTAATTAGCATCGGCATTGGTTAAGTTACTAAAATGCTACGAGCGAAGCGAGGGAGCGCTTCCCGATCATGCCGATGTACCATTTTCCTTTTTCTTGTTTTCCCTCCTTTCTTTTCTCTTTCCTTCTCCTTTCTTTTTTCTTTCTTTTTTTCACGTGCCCACCGTGCCCCCCCCCGTAGTTACGCCACTGCCTTTTAGGATGCAAACGGGCTTTTTCGGGTGCAAACAAGAACAAAAAGGTGCATTTTTGCACCTTTTCGTATAGGGTGCAAGATTGCACCAAAAAAAGGTGCTGCCAGTGGTGCATTTAGGGTGCAACTTGCACCTTTTTTTCTTAGTGTGCAGAGTACCATCAAATTACCATGGGTACCATGGTACTTTTTTGTACAAGGGCATTCATGGACAGCAAAGTAAAGATAAATAACCATTAATATTGCTTCGATCTATGCTATCTTATCTAACGATGTCATTTTATTCACCCATCGGAAGAAGAAGAAGAAGAAGAAGAAGAATGAAAGAAAGGAAGAAAAATAGAAATAAATCAGACAGACAGAGAGGAAGACAGAAAGAAGAGTATGAGGAAGAGAGGGCAGGGTCATACAACTATATGATAGCCCTATAAAAACGTAAAAAACTCACCTGCGAATAGCGCGTCATCCTGCGTCCCTTACAAAAATGCATTTTAATTGGCGCCACCCCTGTATTCACCTATAATGATAACATAATTATATTCAGATCTACGTAGCGCTTAGGTTGGATAGAATCACTAGGATAGTCTGTCAGTAATGGTGACGGCAACTATTAAAAAAAACAGAAGAAGAAAAGTTTTTAAAAATGATAAAGTTGATAGTACAGCCAATTCGGGAATGGAACACTCGAACAAGTTTATGTGAACATTACTTATCAATAAATGAGAACGGGCAGCATTGCATAACATACTGAGCTGCTACATTAAATTTTGATGAGTACTAGTACCTTATTCGCGCCAGCTAGTATTTATTACAGCTTGGATAACAGGTTACATATTTTCTATTCCTAGGCTTAGTATCGTTTCGAATACTTGTCTTCACTAGTAACTTCCTGCTATTGTTGGTTAATCGGCTGTTTGTAAAGACTAGACCTTTACCTGGTTAGTCTATAATGCAGTCGCAATGTAAAGATTTCGAAACATGAGCATCCGAATGAAAGTTAAAAATATGTGTTCAGGAAAGTTAGATACCCGGTATCATCAATATTTCGGCCTAATCGTGAAAAAAGTCCCATCGAATTCAGTGTTCTTCATTATTATGATAATAGTCATGTGAAGTTCTAGTTGTTGTTGATTGGTTTGTCTAATTTGATTGCGCCTGCCATATTCCTTCATACAATTTGAATAGTAGACTAGGCAATTAAGTCACCTGACTTTGATTCATGTGAGATCGAGAGAGAGCTAGCGCTAGCTCGCGCTCGACGTACGATCTCGGATATATGATACAAACATTTTTACGGGCAACATATAACACATGCATGCAGCTAGCCTAACCAAGCCGGACCACCAGCAGCGTCAGAGAGACTGAGTGCAGAGCAACATAGAAAAGAAAATCTCTCGCCCCGGGCTCTCACCAGTACCCATACGTATGGTGTAACATTTTGTGAGTAATGATCTTAAATATTTAATAAGCATCTTTACGTATTAGTACCTAATCACTTGAATAATCATGGAGGTACTAAGACTAGAGGGTATGACGGTACTCTTACCTCTAAAGCCAAGGCTCCAAATCAAGCAGCCAAAAATATACCGGTAGTCGGTACGCGTTTTAATACATGTTTACTCGGTGACTCGAATAGTACCATTCACTTCGCCCCTCAGTGAATAGTACTATTTCGGAGTCACCTCTTGCCCATAGTTTTAACCAGAAACTCTCAAGGCAAAGTATAGATCTATGTGTATATTATTGAGTGTGATATTGAATGTGATATTGAATGTGATACTGATACTGATTCTTGAATAATCGGTGGAATGTTGCTGAGTTGAGTGATTGAATTTTTTTTAATAGATTTTAAAGTGATCTAATGTAACTTCTACTATCGCTGAAGTGCAGAGTGCAGAAGTATTGCCATTGGTTAATTACATTATGACATCTCTTTCTCATTCAGGAAGAATTGGAGAGAACAGCAAATGAGCAACCATTCCAACAAAATGAGGGGAATAGTCATAATTTTCTTGACTGCAGTGAGCTGTGCCAGCGCTACTCGTTATTTTGAAAAGAGAGAGCCTTGCTACAAACCATCATTTGATAAAGGAATCAAGGAAGTTATGTAAGACAGCTTTTTTTTTTTCATTTGTTTCTACACCTTAAGCGTGTGCCTCGAGTCTTGTGAAATTCTACTAAAAGATTCTGTAGTGTAGTGAAAACTGAACTTTTCAAAATCAAATAGTAATAGACCCTAATGATTATGCATTTTGATTTGATAATGATAATAACAATAATGATAACGATAATGATAAGACCGATAGTAATAATAACAATAATGATAATATTAATTTCAACAATATTAATAATGTGTTTTATGTTGTTTTGCGAAAGAACGCAAAATACAAAAATGCAAAAATTGAAATGTCTATTTTGACATATTGGAATAGAGTTTTAACAGAGATCATACCACAAGAAGATCATATATTAATTTAGGCCCACAAGGTCTACATGCTACCCATGAAATTCTCATTCATTGTTTGAAAAATTTGATTTTCATTAATTAATTTTTCAATTTTGCTTTCCGGACATGTTCTTTCGCACAACGACATAAAGATAAGATGCCAGTAATGATAATGATAATGAATGATGAATAATGATGATGATCATGATGATGGTTGTAATACCACTTCTTCTACTATAAGGAGAAGAAGAAGAAGAATTATTATTAATGATTATGATTGATAATGATAATACCACCAACAACTACAATAAAAACAGTAATAATGAAAATAGGCGTTTGTAGGCATAGACCCCCCAAAAAAAATTCTTTAAAGGCACACATGAAAAATAGAGGAGAAATGATAGTCCAGATGAGTGCCATATCCTTGTGTTAAGTATTATTAAAAGAGATAAGTTTTCAACTCAGATTTGAAGGTTGAATGATGTTGTACACGTAGGTCTCAACACCAGTGGTAGTTTATTTTATAGAAAGGGTGCTGCCTTTTCCCAGTAGGCTCTCTTGGTTTGGGGGATCTTAGGACGATGTTGATGTGATGATCTTAGATTACTATGATGATGATAATTATAGTAATAATTAGTGATGATGCTACTGGTACTACTGCTGGTGACGACAACGACGATGATGATGATGATGATGATAGTGATAATGTTAATAATTGTAATTATAATGACAATAATGACAATAATGATGGATTAACCATTATCATAAACTGTATTGCTGTATTGCATATCACTACAAATGGAGTCCCTATGTGCTTTGTGGTACTTCATTGAATACTTTATGTATAATAAACAAATTTACTGTTAAGTCATTAGAAATTTTCAGTACTGGAAGAAACCTTGTATCCTTTCAGAAGTCCTTGGAGATCACTAAATTCAGTTCTCATACAAGATTTATCACTTGAAAGTATTAGGACCTTCCACTGTAGAAGTACGAAGAACCTTATTTCCGCACATCTTGGAAATGTGAAAGTGAAACTCATTGTGGAGAAATTGATCACGAGCACCATAAAGTGAAGTGGATTCTCTTTTACGCTTGTATTGCTACAAGGATTTAGAGTACTTGTATTGCTATATATAGTCCAGTGAGTTCACTTAATAAATAAGAGCCTTTTTAGTACTATGTAGAGGTTTTCAGGAAAAGTTATAATTATCGAGATTAATGCTTAAAGTTTGCATTTGTGTGTGCCTTAAACTGTTGTGTATGTACATGTACAATCGTAAAGATTGCCTAGATGTACAGAAAAAAAAAATCATGAAATGCAAATCTTAAATTGCAACTTTTGAAGAAAAAAAAATCATGTGAACTGGAAAAGAATTTGATTTGTGTGTGTGTGTGTGTGTGACAAATGATGCACTCCTGTCCTTTGGGGTTTGTGTTATGCTTGAATTGAAAATATAAGTACTGGTACATGTATGTAAGTACCTAGGATGTGCATCAATGCAAGAAGTTTTTATACTGTTGGCATTGTTGAATGGTACATGTACATGTACTTTGTATTTCCTCTAGAAACAGCTGTATTTCTCTAATTACATGTCCTAATTACCCCATTTGATCATTTAATGAGTTTTGATGTACATATGTAATTCTCGGTTATTATCTTGATATTAATTGTAGAAAAACCAAGCTCTCAGTTGGGGCTGTACCAACAGCATTCGATTGGCGTAATGTAAATGGCACCAATTTTGCCAGCACCACCCGCAACCAGCACATTCCAACTTATTGTGGTTCCTGTTGGGCTATGGGCACCACCAGTGCTCTTGCAGGTGAGTTAGAGCCAGACTTACTGCATTGGAGAAATTGTTTATGAAAAGGCGAATTCAAGCTTTTTTTGTCCAATATGTTCAACTGTTTGAACAAAAAACTAGCAGACTATGTAGGTTTCTCCTCTCCTGCTCCAAAACTATGGAACAGGCTCCTTCCACACCTGAAATCATTACCAATAGTGGAACAACTTAACACAATTGGAAGACATCTGTTCTCAAACCCCATGTACTCATTGAACTTACATTGTCATTGACTGGTATTGGTCATATCTTAATTCAGCAGTTGACCCAGGGTTTGTAGGCCTTGTAGACCTATCCAGTGGAAAAGGCAGTAATGTCCGCTATTGTTGTTATTAATAATATTATCATTATCAATATTACATGATTTGGACCATATCTTACAGATTTTAGTCATTCTGATGAGTGATGACTATATGAAGACAATAGCCCTCCTAAAGCTTGGAACTCTATGAAAAATTGAATAAGAGGATACACTTGATTTGATTTTGGTATGATAAACATTTTCCATAGATCCTAGCCCAAGTTATCTCAGACTTACTAAAGGGGTTGATAATTTGTTATGGATGGAACATCAAAATGATCAAATACCACAGAATTGTCAACAAATCAGTGTAAATTGTCATCATTCAGTTATTATTAATTTTGGTGTACTTAATGTTATTTCTCAAATGAACACTTTTTTGATTTCAAAAGGCCTTTTACTGCTCTATCTCATAGTGTAACTTATAACTCGCATCAGGGCATATACAGTCTTCATATCAAAATTACAAGGTCTTGTTGATTGTTGACTGGAACACCCTGTAGCATGGCCTTCTCTTTCATATGACTCGGTAAAGCTACCATATTCCCAATTTGTTCATCAACCCAAAATCTGTCATGATTGATGTGGAATGCCTTTGCTTCTTAGACCGCATCAACATCATGCGACACGGTGCTTGGCCTTCAGCTTACCTGTCTGTTCAGAACGTCCTGGACTGCGGAGGCGCTGGTACTTGCCATGGTGGTGGTCAACTTGGAGTGTATGCCTATGCTCACAATACAGGCATCCCTGATGAGACCTGCAATAACTATCAAGCCACAGATCAAGGTATAGGCATATGGCATGACTATTGATCGATTGGTGCCCTAACTGAAGGTCCAGTGACACTTGCTCTAAGCAAATCTCACTGTATTGGTCAAGGATATAGGTTTAGGATTGTTATAGGGTTCTAGTTTAGGCTGAGGGTTAAGGTTATCTGGTCCAGGGCAGCGTTCAATTTTGTTGTCTGACAAGTTGTCAGATGTGACATCTTTCCTTGATTTTGATTGGCTGAGAAGCATCGTTACTATGGCAACTGTCGGATAAAACAGACTTTGTCGGATAAAACATCCGACAAGTCCTTTCATGAAACGCCCCCCAGGATTGAAGATTAGAATATGGTCAGTGTAGGATACTGAGCACAGGCATTTATCAAGGGACCATGTGTCTTACATCCAATTGATGTAATATCTTGGACCCACTTTTTAGATGTTGTGACCAAATAAAATTGATGCTTTTTGTGCAACATTGTATGAAATCCAGGCCTATTGCTGATACCCCTCTCTAATTGTCTGATATTAGCCTTGAAGCCAAATGGTTTTTGACACAATTCTTAGTTGCAGAAATTCCTTCTAGAGATGGGATATCTAGGCTGCTTAGCCTTTTAAGGACCTAATATCTGTTATGCAAGGTCATGTAGCAACTGAACAAGGAAATCTCAATTTAAACACATTGAAACTTTGCTTGTTAAAGCACTGGAAAGGTTATTGCACATCATAGTAACAAAAATTATAGTAAATTGTAGCATATAAATCTTTTCTGTGAGGCAATTATCCATTCTGCCCAAATCTGATATACATTGGACCATTTTGCACCCTCCCACCCCCTTACAGAACCTTCATGTATAGTAAGTGTTCCCTCTCATGGTATTAGGGAGCTTTCGCAAACACGACGGGAACGTCCCTCTAGGACGCAGCAGCAACAAGAGATGCGGCCCCATCATACATTGTTTTGGAGCTTTCGCTCTCCGTTCAGTGATACTGGGACGCTGCACGTGTATATACCTTACGCACTAATGCTAGATAACCAGCTCCGTCCTCCCCCGAGAACGGACGTTATTTTAGCTGAGAACCGTTCTCGATTTTAGCAGAATGGAGAGTTTTGGAGAATTGAGCATGTGCAGTACAAAACTGTGCACACGACACGCAAAATTAACGTTCCCGTCGTGTTTGCGAAAGCTCCCTACTATTTCAAAACTGAAAGGTGATCATAAAATATTATCAAAGATGACATTTCTGATCAAACATTATCAAAGATGTACATTTCTGATCAAACGTTACCAAAGATTTACATTTCTGATTAAACATTATCAAAGATGTACATTTTGAAATTAACCATTACTGTGCTTCACAATTCTATGAAATACTAGACTGCTAAAGAAAATTTGCATTGGATCAAGGCTATAGAACTTTTGAAGACAAACATGAATTAATATGCCTTTCCAAATATTTTGTTTTCTTTAAAAGGATGTGATCAGCCAACCCTCTAACCATAAGTTGACCAGCTTTCAGGCAAAAATATTGATCTGCCCTAAGAAAAAAAAAAACTTCCCGTGGCTAGTCTTTCCTTCTGGTCATGCCGTTGTTTTGTCTTTTATACAGTTTGTTTGATGGAGTTGTTTATTCTATTTTTTTTTCTTGACTATTTTGTTTCTTTTGTTTTTCATTTGCTTTTCTTCCTTTTATTTTTGTTGGGCCCTTGATTTTATTACTAGTGCTTTTTGTTGTTGGCCAGCCCCTTTTCATGTAAGACTGGCCCTCTATCATTAAAATATTGACTGGCCTGTAGGAAATTCTCCTAACTCCCAATGGCCAGCCCACTCCTGTTCTTATGTACCAACCATTTATTTTGGTCTATTTTTTTTTTGCCATTCCCTTTTTTATAGATTGTGATGCATTCAATACATGCGGCACCTGTACAACCTTTGGTCAGTGCCATAATCTGAAGAACTACACCGTGCATAAGGTGTCAGAATATGGCAGTGTCGCAGGACGTGACAAGATGATGGCAGAGATACTCTCCAGGGGACCCATCAGGTATATAATGTCACACACAATGAGTTCTGTCAAAGGCATATTTTCCAATAAGTTCTGGGGTTCTCTGGTTTGTTGTGACCTAACACTCCTTGCATAGTAAAGCAAATTGGGTTTGGTGTGTGCTTGAGATGAAATACACTGATATTCTGTTGTAGTTGAAATAAAACACAGGTGAAATAGATATCAGACATCAAACAAAAAAAAATTTGTGTAGATGTGTATTTCACCCAGTTTTAACTCTCTGTTTCCTGATGACAGAATCTCTGAATCATACATCAAAATTTTTGTCATGTACACGATACAGGTGTGCTTCATAAACTCTCAGCTCATTCATTATGTAATGATAAAAGAGGTAAATTTTGCCTGTCACATGAAACTCTACAAATCCCAACACTTGCAGAATTTTGATTTTAGGGCATGCAAAGCAGTTAATTTCTTTGAAAGGGTACTTTTGGGATATAGGTCGTCATATGTAATATTTTGGTATAATGCATTAATCCTTCATTTTTTTCTTTTTTGTATGTTTTATTGAAACAAATCAAGGGAATCATATACAGTATTTACACAATTCGAAAAAAAATTACAAAATAACAAAATTAAAAAGAACAACAAATAAGTAAAGGCAGAGTAAGTATAAATAGAGTACAGTAAAAAAAAAAAAAAAAAAAAAAAAAAAAAAACCACCTGGAAATACTGAAGAAAGAAGAAAAAAAAAAGAAAGGTAGAATGGGGAATACCCCAATGACAAAGGTCATACTACAGGCCGGTCAGACGCCCGAAGTCCCAAACAGCAATGAGAAGGAGAAACGAGGCCGACCCCGACTCGGAACAAAATATTAAATCTAAACACATTCTCTCCGAATACCATACACTTTCAAACTTTCAAGCATGGAATATCATGAAAAAATATCGCACAAGATTTTTTTTTCTAACAGTGAAGACTCAGTAAGTACGAGGATCGGATAATAAAGCTGCCAAGTAAAGGAGAAATCCAGATAATTACTGGAAAAATTAAAAAAGTTACACTGTCGCTCCCCAAATACCTGTACGAAAGTTTAAGTTGGAAAACCTAAGATAGCATCTGAAACCACATTTTACAAACATAAAAACAAGTAGCTTTAAAACCCTTGACCTCTCGCATATCCAGTCCCCACCATACTTCACTCAACACATTCCAGACATGCACGACCTGTAATGAGACCAGAAATCGGCTGCGAATCCCGATTCCCATGCTGTACAGAACACTAGGACGTTCAGTGACAAGAGCGAACCAAAGCTGCTGGGGAAGCCCCTCGGTGACACAATGCATGTACATGTACATAATTATTCAGTACAATTAACAAGTGACATTTTCTGAGCTTGAGTACAATACAAAGTAGTAGAGCGGTTGCAAGAAGATGTATAAATGTACGCAAACGAGCAAGAATGAGAGGATATATACAAAAAGAGAAGAAGATTAAAAGTCGAAACGCCATTTCTTAAAATGAATATGTAACTTGTTTCTTTTCTTGGCTAGATGAAATTCCATTTCCTTCTGTTTTGGAAGACTATCATTAAATTTACAACAGTATATATGATATTTCAATAGTAAAAATAAAAAAGAGAGGAATCTATCACCGCAAACTCCAAATAAGTTTTTCGAAATTAGAAATATTGAAATTGAAATTACATTTGTGGCGAATCACTGAGAGAAGATGTAGCCATAGAGGAACAACTTTTTCACAATCACAAAACAGTTGTATCATCATTTCCTCCTTTTGGCCACAAAAAACACAATTGGGAGATTCTCTCTTTTTTATCTTATAAAGAAAATCATTCAAGGCTATTGCTATGTGGAAAATTTTTAAATAAAAAGACCGGAACTCGGTATCAGTGGTGCAGAGAAAATTTGTGTTATGGACCTTTTACCAGTTAATGCCAAGAGGTATTGGTAAACTGTCATTCCAATAGGCATATATCTTTTCAGGGCTATGAGTACCAAATAATAAGCTGTAAAAATTCTTCGGAACCTTTTAAAGCTCATTGATTTAAAAACTATGGTATCATGTACACAAACAATGTCAACATCAAAATTTTCCATCCGCTCATTCGGGATATTCTTTAACAAAAAATTAAACTTTCTTCTGTCTGTAGAAGGAATATTAAAATCTAAAACAGTTCCTCAAAAAGCTTGTGCCCAGTTAGAGGTGGGTTGAACAGGTCTGAAATAGTACGGATAATTTTATCATACCAGGAAGGGTAATAAAAAATTGCTTAGATTTTGAACGGATAGATCTGTTGTACCAGAGATATTGACATGCACTCAGTTCAGAGTATTTAAAGTTATAAAATTCTACAGTAGCATTTTCTCGGAATAAATACCAAGAACGTAGTGAATCAGCTAATGGTATATTTCCCAGTGAATTCAAATCACTCTTAGGGGCATGAGCTTTCCACATGAGTAATACATCATTATTGTTTTTTTTAAGAAAGATAATTCAGTAACTTTCCAAAGAGCATTAAAATTATCATCAAGTAAATTTCTCACCCACACCATCTTTTGGGCAATAGAAAAGGGTCAATCATTCTAAGACCAGCCTCATTGTAATCATTGCACATGACCTTTCTCTGAACTCTATCTCTGCCTCCACTTCAGATGAAATTGAAAAATATTTTGTTCAACTCTTTGAAAAAAGAATTTTGGATTTTTAATACAGAGAACAGAGAAAAGGTATATCAATTGAGGCAAAACAAGAGTCTTAATCACGCAAACTTTACCTATCAGAGAAAGATTTCTCATTCGCCAACAATTAATGGTTTGTTTAATTCGTTTCAATTTATCTCTGTAATTCAGTTCAAAAATTGTATGGACATTTAAAGACAGATTCACCCCTAAACATTTGAATTGATTTATTTTCCAAGTAATACCAGGATTTATGGGAGGAAATTGTTGACACCCCTTTTTGGAAACGATCCAAATAGCTTCAGTTTTATTGACATTGATTTTACAGCCAGAATGCTGACCAAATTTAGATAAAGTATCAAAAAGCCGAGTAAAAGAATTATCAGATCCATCTAAAAAGCAAACCGAATCATCAGCAAATAATGAAATCTTTGCCTCTTGATCTTCAATAGGAATACCTTTAATTTGATCATTTTGACAAATAGAAAGAGCCATTACTTCAATAACAAATAAAAACAAATATGGGGAAATGGGGCAACCTTGGAATATACCTCTCTTCATAGCAATACATTCTATTAAGAAACCATTATTCAAATCATAGCTTTGACAAGCAGAATATAATGTTTTGATTGAATCAATAAAACATGAACCAAAATTAAAATGTCCTAAGGTTTGGAATAAAAAGCTGTGAGAAACACTATCAAATGCTTTTTCAATATCAAGTAAAACAATTGAACCTGGAATATCATTGCATTCAGTAGAATCGATTATGTCCAATATCAAACGGATATTGTGACCAGTATAATGCATTAATCCGAGCAAAAAGTCATTTTTTTCCCCTAAACTAACAACCACGCGTTATTTAAACAAGGGATTCTTATGAAAATTTATTGAAAAGATTTGAGTTAATCATGCAAACAATCACATGCAAAGATAAACAAGGCAACAGCCAAATGCACACTACGATGATGCAATTAAATCAGATTATCAAACACATGTATGTCCATGATATAAGTATCAAGAGTAAATCTTAGTTATTATACAAGATATAGTAGATCCTTGACACCCGTTTGGATGAAAGTGGGTCATGTGATGCTGATGCAGAGCTAGCCTTGCAATAGAGCTCTATCGAACACTCAAGGGAGCCAGCCGTTCAATAGAACCAGCTCCAGGGCACACTGAACTTGCATGTACTGTGTGTACAGTTTGTGCTTGCATACCTATACCTCGGCGTGTCTCATGCGCAGTAAGCGCTACACAGCATGCTTTAATACAAGATGCGCCAACACATAGCGAGTTACACAAAAGATGCAAAGGTAAGCAAAATAAGGCCTATCTCAGTTTCATCTTTATTATGCCTCCACCCACCATAGGTGGGTGCCAGAGGCATTATGTTTTGGGGTCATCCATCCGTCTGTCCTGTTTTCGTTCTCACGATAACTTAAAAACGGTTTGACGGATCACCTTCAAACTTGGCTTGTGTATGCATATGGGAGGGACAATGATCTGATCAGATTTGGGGGTCTCAAGGTCAAAGGTCATAGAGGTCATTATGTATATAGAAATGGGTCGTTCTCATGATAACTTAAGAGCCGTTTGACAGATCAACTTCAAACTTGACTCATGTATGCATATGGGAGGGACAATTATCCGATTAGATTTGGGGGTCTCAAGGTCAAAGGTCAAAGGTCATAGAGGTCATTTTGTACATAGAAATGGTTCGTTCTTGTGATAACTCAGTAACCATTTGATGGATCAACTTCAAACTTGGCTTATGTATGCATGTGGGAGGAGCAATGATCTGATTAGATTTGGGGGTTTCAAAGTCAAAGGTCAAAGGTCATAGAGGTCAATTTGTATATAGAAATGGTTCGTTCTTGTGATTACTCGGTAACCATTTGACGGATCAACTTCAAACTTGGCTCATGTATCCATATTGGAAGGACAATGATCTGATTAGATTTTAGGGTCTCAAGTCAAAGGTCAAAGGTCATATAGGTCATTATATACATGGAACTTCTTGTTTTTGCGATAAATCAACAACTCTGTAACGGTTCAACATCAAACTTGGCTCATGTATCCATATGGAAAGGGCAATGGCGGTGACAAGGTCAGATGTCAAGGTCAAAGATGTCATTGTATAAATGAAAATAAATCAACATGAAGTGCCATATACTTCTGATCTGGTAATGGCAGAGGCATAAAATTTGACAACACGTGGTCGAGGATTCATCTAGTTTGGTCTGATTCCAAGACCACTAAATGTGTTCTGTTTAAACTCGTAGATCTTGTGTTGTATAAAACAAATATTCAATGTTTTGTTATTCATGAGATGATTACGAATATTGCATTTGGTGCAAGTTGCACCATCCTTTTTACAAGGCAAAGCCTTGTTGAATAGAACAGCTCAACTTGCTCATCTCATGCAATATTCATAATCATCACATTCATAAACATTGAATATTTATATAATATAATTTATATATATAAGAGGGAGAATAGATGAGTATGTGTTGTGTTTTTTTTATTCTTTTCTCTAGCTGTGGCATCATGGTGACGTCTGGGGTCGACGAATTTCAAGGAGGGAGGGTCTATGCTGAGTACCAAACCTCAATCTCGGTGGGTCAAAATCTAGGTTGCCAAACGTTTTTGCAGTATCCTTAATTTGAACCATATACCAGCATGGAGTTTGTAAACAAATATTGAACACTCAGGAGTGTTATATGGACACCTATGGAAAACAGCATTTTTGCTGATAGATTGTTCTGTCCCGGCAGTGGTAAATAAATAGATAGATAAATAAAATATGAATAAATACAGTGCCCTCCAAAAGTTTGGGTACACCTGTAATCAAAACTAATTTTTCCACATTCACCCACACTTTTTTCATCATCAGATTCATGGTACTGCAAAATTTGGTATCAAATTGAAGAGTAGACATTAGCACCCAAGTTGACACCAGATTAAGAACCATGAAGCGTTTCAGGAGGTAGTCATGCGTAAAAAAAGACGACTATTACCCAAATCATCATCCGCAGCTGAATGATAAAGCCACTAGTTTGGTCAGTTGTATCAGCATATATGCCCCTTTGGCATTCCATAAAACCTGATCCTTGTTTAATCAATGAATATAGTAACAGATGATTAATTTATAGCCAATAAACATTCCTTTCTTCAAAAACAAAACAAGTATTTTCATGTAAAAATATCAACATAATGGGATCACAATTCTCTTCTGTTTTCTGTTTCTTTCACTGAAAATCAAATATCATTGGTTATTCTTGTATTTTGTGTTACTCTTACAAGGAAAAGAACAACAAAATGAACATAATATGCCATGAGATACACATTTCTTTATTTTTTTCAAGTTAATTAAGCATGCTTCAAATCAAATAGACTTCTCGTAAACAAGTCTGCCCCTGGCAGTGACTACAGCTTGGCACACCCTTTGCATCCAGCTGGTCAATTTGTGAAGGTAGTCAGTGAAGACATCTTCCCAGGCCTTTAGAACCTCCAACAGATGAGGTTCACTAATGGACATTCGTACCTTCCTGTCCAGCTCTTCCCATAACAGTTCTATGGAGTTAAGATCCAGGGACTAAGACGGCCAATCCATGATTTTCAGGATCCTCTCTGTTTCCTTTTTTGCCAGTTAGTTCTTACACAGCCTTTAGGAATGTTTTGGGTCGTTGGCCTGCTGGCAAACAAACTGGACCCCAATGAGATGTTTACCTGAAGGAATGGCCTTCCGCTCTGGGATGGAGTGGTAGCCATACTGGGCAAGAATGCCCTACACTTTATGCTAACTGCCAACCAAATCTGCACCGAAACAACCCCATGCCGTAACACTTCCACCACTGTGTTTTTTTTTTGGTTGGTTTGATGCCCTGTGCTAACATCCTTTCCCCCTTTCAGCGCCTAACATCATCGTCTCCTACTGTTAAATACATCAAACTTGACTCATCTGACCAAAGAGCTCTCTGCCACTGCTGTACAGGCCATTCTTTGTGCTATTTCGCCCAAGCCAACCTTTTTTCTTGGTTCTATTTTTTGAGAAAAGGTTTCTTACAAGTCACACGACCCATCAACCCTGCTTCCTGGAGATGTCTACGCACTGTGGAGGACAAAACAGGTGTTTCACCATGTTCCTGGATGTTGAAGTCTTATGTGAGTTGTGGACATTTGATTTCCACGAAAGAAACAGAAAACAGAAGAGCATTCTTGTGATTTCATTATGTCAGTGTTTTTTTAAATGGAAATACTAGTTTTGTGTTTGAAAAAAGGAATGTTTATTATCTATTAGTTATTAAACTTTGAATGTATTCATCGATTAAACAAGAGTCAGGTTTTATTACATGCCAAAGGGGTATATACACTGATAAAACTGACCAAACTAGTGACCTCCTCATTCAGCAGTGGATGATGATTTGGGTAATAGGTTGTCTTTTTTTACGCATGACTGCCTTCTGAAACGCCTCATAATTCTTAAACTGGTGTCAACTTGATTGCTAATGTCTGCTCTTCAATTTCATACCGAATTTGTGCAGTGTCATAAACCTGATGATGAATAAAGTGTATGTGATCGTGGAAAATAACTTCTGATTACAGGTGTTCCCAAACTTTTGGAGGGCAGTGTAGGTGAATCAACAAATTCAGTATTTCCTAAGGAATATTTCACCAGTCTGTGTTCACAGGCCATGGTAAAAGATGATGGCAGGAGTGAAACTGCATTTTGAGGTGAATACATGTTATGTGGAACTAGGTTAGTATACAGATATTGCCTGCCTAGAGGTTCAGTATAATATTTCATTTCCCCAACTGAGTTGTATTTTTCCCAAGGGATTATATTCTTCCCCAAAGCGTGCAGCGTTTAGGGAAAATATTGTCCTGAGGGGAAAATATAACTTTGGAGGGGAAATGAAGTGTCATTTATTAAAGTGATACACCAGGCAATATCCGTTATGTTATATGTTCTATATAGATGCCATCAGAGTATTGACGAAGTATGTTAATAGATGAATTCATCACTGCTTATGTATACGATGGCCCATCGTATAGAAGCAGTGGTGAACTGGGAGTGCTCGTTGATTATTCTTTTCAATTCCTCCTCATCAAAGAATTGAAACAAATTAGCGGGGGAAGTCACCTTGTCTATGTTTGAACGAAGTTTATAATTGGAGGGTGACTATTTTTTTTACTTTATTAACTCGGACTGCTTGCTGCAGCTATGCTGTGAAAGAAATGATGAAAGAAATTTTTAAAAATACAGCTAGCGCGTGCGGCATGCATACTGTACACCTAGGCACATGACCTACTTGCCAACTCTTCCTGTTAATAGGAACATTTCTATTTTGAAAAAAAGGCATTTTCCACCCTTATGTTCCTATTTTTCTAAAATTATCTATACTTAGTGTATAGGAAATTGAGAATGTTCCTATTTCTTGACTTTCAGGGTTGGCAGATATGACAGCATAGCTACACAGTTATATTGACCGAGATGACATCAAAACCAATATATAACATTTGCAATCCTTGCAGCTCCAGTCAGGTGATGGCATTTAGACCAATCACTGATTCATATCTATATAGACTATGTAATGTCATGCAATTTTGGTCATATAAGATTAAGGGTGTTTATGATATCATGCTTTTGCCCCTTTGGGGTCAGGCATTCTCAGTTACATTTGGGCTGTCTACACATGTTCTTATGCAGTTTAGACAATGGAAAACATAAATAAACAAAGGGTTGTTGGATAGGCGGTATCACACATTCGTACATGCTTTACCATGCACAATAATAGTATAAATGCCTGATTTCCTGCCCGTGTACGTATTGATAACACTTTGGTGAATATCACATGAAAGCTTTATATTCAGGAGAATACTCTGGACTAATCATGTATTATATGTAACCATGTGTGTTGTGCCTTGTCTACCAATGGCTTGAGGCATGTTGTAGGGGGTTGTGTTCATGTGTGTACCGATTGATATCTATTAGGGACAGTTGTTACAACCATTACCCAATGGACATGACACAGTCTCATGAAAATAAGAAACAGAGAGTGTTCAGTAATTATCTACATAGGTACGACAAATATTAAATACTCTTAAGGGGCAGCGGTCAGAACGTTTTCCTAAGGTAATCTAAAACTGAATAATTCACAAAGCAACAGCAACAACAACAAAATAATCAGTATCATCTTTTTGTAGCCAGAAGGGCAGTTACTGATATAATTTTATACAAACTTAATGCCCTTCTGACTCCAAACAGACGGTATTCTAAAAATAATTCATGTTTGCAAGTGCATATGCATTGCATGAACGTTAAATCACAATGGGACAATGAACAAGACTTTCTTGAGTTCATTATCCAACTAATTGTGACTTAACTTAGTGCAGTATGTATTGCTAATGCACAGCCACAAAACATGAATTATTTGTTTTATGAATCGGGTTGGCAATATGAATATAAAGCCAGAATACAAGCTACGAACCTGATTGAAATGTCAAGATTCACACAGTCACGGAGTTGCCATTTGCTTTCTTTGTGACTTCACGTATGATAAGCGCAGCCTAGCCTAACAGTGTAATGTGCTTCTTGGGATGCATATCAATGTCCTTGCTTTATAAAAATATTTGCATTTCATGGTGCAATAGGTTTGCACCCAGAGATAGCATACACCAGTGCAGTTATGCTTTTTTGCTGCACACTTTTTGCACTCCAGTGCATGTTAGTGAAAAAATAAAGAGTGCACATGTGACTCATTTCAGCGTGTCTGATTGGCTACATTTTTGAACTGTTTTATAAACAACATTCCTTGCATTGCAATCTTGTTGACATGGTTTTGTTTTCCTCTCTATTTTATTCTGTTTCTGTCCTTCCTCTACATGGCCCTCTCTCTGTCCCTCTCTCTCTCTCTCTCTCCATTTCTCCCTTCATTTGTGCAGATCAACCACATCGTGTCTGTGGCTGGTTGGGGAGTAGATGAAAATGGAGTGGAATACTGGATCGTGAGGAATTCTTGGGGTGAACCCTGGGTGAGTTTAAGTGCCTTTTAACCTTTCAGAATACACCATGAATTCAGTTTGTTTGTAAGCTTCCTAGAATACTCCCACAGTAAGCCCCTCTCGCACCACCCCCCTCCCCCCAATACAAATATCCCCAAGACAACTTCCCCTTGGACATTTACCTTCTCGATAACTGCCCCTATTAGGGAAAAAATATTTGAAATGCTGTTCAAGCTGAGTGGCAGCAAAATAGAGTTTCCAACAGCACATGATAGCAATGTAAAATTTCCATATGAATGGTCATCTGAAAAATCAAAAGTTTGTTTTCAATTTTATGTCATTTGTTGCTTATCCAAGCAACTTTCAACAAAAACAAATTTCCCTTGCTATCTTCTCCCTTCAACACTCTGTCTCACATTTTCTTTTATTCTTATTTCTAATTTCCTCTACAGGCTGAACAGGGTTGGTTCCGTATTGTGACAAGCACGTACAAGGGAGGCCAGGGAAATGACTACAATCTTGGTATCGAGACCCAATGTGCCTTCGCTGTCCCCATTGTGAACTAAGATCAACCCGCCCAAGGACCATTGACCAGCAGACAAAGGAGCTCTCTACCTTCATCTATCTATCTCTCTATACATTTTCTTAAGCACATAGGTACTTTCTTATGTAATTTTATTATATGCACTATATAAGTAACATTCATTTTTATTATTATCATGTAACAATTTTACCAATTAGTAGCTGTCAGTAGCTGTGTGCATAACTCACCACACAAAATTGCTACACAAAATTGCCACATTATTTCATACTAGTTATGGTACCTGTGTATAAAGACTGCTCAGGCAGACAAGAAAAGTGAGTGTGCAGGTAGTCTATAAGTAGAGGTTCCTTTCATGCATGTTTCACTCAGAAACACTGTTTAAGGGAAACAAAAGTTGTGGTCTTAACACTATGCGATTGGTCTGCGATCCGATTTTGAAAAATTTGTTAAAAAACACTTTGGATGCAATTAGAATTATGTTGTATCTTAATGCTCAAATTTCTGAATAGTCATATGAACACTAAAATTGAAATTCTGGGCTATTGCAAGCCTCCTTGAAGAAGAAAAAACAAAATCAAATACAAATTGTAGTGACGTAAGGGTAGTCTTGCCATTGTCTACGATTTGAATCCGATCATGCCTTTACTCAGACTAAAAGGCTTACGGTGAACCAAAATTTTGATTCCGTATTCCTGTCATTATTCTGGACCTCAACAAGGATAATTTCACTTGTTTGAAATTTCATATTTAATAGAAATATGATTTCTTCCATAATTGGGTTGTATTGAGATTGTATAGTGTGTGTTGGCCTTTAGAAAAGTGGTCTTTCTATACAGTGAGTAGCTAAGGCAGGTTTGACTGTAGTGCACAAATTTCACTACAGAGTGCACAAAGTGCACAATTGTATGCATAATGAATTGATCAAGTTCTTTTTCTAGTTGCACAAGAAATTTCATGCATACCCACATGTGTAGAACAACTCAACAGGTTTATCCCTGTATTGTTTGAAACTATTGCTTGAATACTGGATAACCTTATATTTTCAACTAGATTGGCTTAGCAGAAAAATTCCGAAATATTTTGGTGCATTATTAATGCTAATGCTTACTTCTTTCCAGCTGGCACTTCTTTTTATTCTGTGTAGACATGCCTAAATATTCTCATACCTATTCCAGCCATTTTCACTTTAATTACCTTGTGGTAGATTTACTACATTTTAATGCTGTAACCAATAATGGGGGGAAAATTTTATTGATATTCTTAATATTTTAGGGACCCTTCTGAAAATTAGGATATTTAATTATGTCCAGTTTTATATGCATTTCAATTTATGTGCCTTGTATGCTCCGTCTCTGTGTTTTACCTTTGTGTCTGAATCGTTCATAAATTCGTATAATTTGATTCTATATAAGTATGAATAGGAACTGAATTTGAATATAGCAAATTTTGATATTTGAAAAGAATGGTACATATCATGAGTGCCATTATGCAATGGTTTTTTTTACTTGCACATTGTAAAAAAAGTTGTTTTGTGAAATTTGGAGGGTTCATGTATATGTGGATTGTAAATAGTCTAAAAGAAATGAAATGTTCAGTACATGTAATAATTTTATATTTTAAAAAATTTTAAATGAAAATGTTTATCATTTCGCCTGTCGTAGGAATTTGAATTTATGGTAAGATGCTAACATAATGATTTAACTGGAAACTGCAAGAAAGAATCAGTAAAGACAGAAAAGGAGAGAAAATTGAAATGGTGGCATTAAAAGTTAAAGAATATGCAGGATGAAGAAGGGAAGGAAAAAGATGCATATGATTGCAATTGAAATCCGGGGCCCTTCATATGAAGAATTTTGTTTGATTCAAATCTTACTCAACTTGATATCAGTCATAACCTTGAGCTAAAGAGGTAGGATTTTCAGTTTATATCAAGTTGCAATCATCTAGAATCAGTCGCAACCCTCTATAAAACGGGACCCTGTCTATAAATGTGAATGAATCAAACACAGCACTGAAATATATTGCTGAGACGAACAAGTTTCCAAACAGGTGCAATAAATGATGTGAGGTTCTTCTTGTGACCAAAGATTTTTTAATACTTGTGTACATTTCATTTCTAGTAGTGCTGTAGTCAGTGTTAAAATAATACGAAAGATTTAAGACTGATGTAAATTTAACCCATTATGCTTGATTCTCAAATTCCAATAGACTTAATACAGAGATCACCCAATTTCTGCAGGCAGCAGGTTAATCAAGAGTAGCCAAAAGGTTGAGCAGTGTAGGTGACTTCAACTTATTTTATAGCTGAGTTATAAAGTCTCCACCGATCTTTAAAGAGGGGTTTATTGATTATACAGGATGCACTAAAGGCAGTAGCATGCTGTATATTATCTGAGAAAACAATACCTTCTCACTGTTCCGTGCATGCTACACTTATTCATTACTTTTTAAACACTATTCACCATGGATCAAGACTACGGGCTGCCACATTGTTTGGAGTATTGTATACACCGTACATGTACAGAGTTGGCTTATGCAGCTCCCTGTTTGTTTTGTTTGGTCAACCAAAGCAAAGAATGAGTTGATTACATTGATGCATTGAAATATCATGATTTTATAGATAAACTTGAGTTATAGTTATGTGATTACGATGTGAAACAAACAGTTTCATAGCAATCAGGAAATGGTTATTAATTAGTGAAAATTGGTGTATGCATTAAGGTTTTCTAATGATCACAAATTCAAGTGATAACAAAAATCATCTCAACTTCTTGAAACGCACATGCACTGCAAGCAGTATTGAGTGCATTGGATTGCATACATACATTCCGGTTGAACACTCAAGCTGTTTCTTGTCATATTATGAGGGCATTAATCCTTTTCAGAAGACATGTCCACTTTGATATTCCTCCAATCTGCTGAAAAAGACTGTGAAAGATCACAAATTATCTTTCACCACCTCCTAGAACTCAAGCTTTTCTGAACCCTTAAATGCTGCAGGATGTCAGTTGGCCTCTTTATGTTACAAGAGATCTACTTGTTTTGATGCAATAGATATATGTGGAATGGTTGTGCAGTGGTGGTTATGTGAACTTAGTGGGTGTGTTAGAAAAGAGCACAAATGTGTAAAAAACATTTATATTTTAGATTGTGTTTAGTGCTTTACTTGCACAGATTTCTCCTTTACACTGTTGTGGATATTATCAGATATTGTGTGTTTTCTTATCACTTCCTAATTTTGATATTCTTGTGATCTTCATTGTTCATTCCATAGAAAGTTGAGGGTCACTTCCGAGTCTTTAGAATTTGATACAACTGTTGAAATTTGAAAGGAGTGCTCAGAATAAGTTACATTTGTGTTATGACTTTAATTCAGAATGTGTTTAATTTTTCACACATTTCATTTCATTGCAGTTTGCAATAGAATTCTTGGAAGTTCCACAAATCTTGGATTACAGTTGTGTATTCTTTCAGGAAAAAAAATGTACTTTTATTTATAACATTTACCTCAGTATTTTTTTTCTCTTATTGTTGTTATGTTTTGTTTAATTTATTTTCATGTATAATTAGAAGCACATTTCCAACATTTTATGATTAAAATTGCGATCAGGGAAAGCATTTTATTATTTGAATATTAATGATACAGTATAGTGATTGGTGATTGAAATTGTGATCATGCAAAGCAGGTACAATGCAACAAAATGAAAAGTAATACATGTGCACTAAATGTTAAATAATGTAAGATGAGTTTGTGTAGTTTTAAGTATTTTGAAAGATTATTATGTGTATGTATTTTAAAAGCAAAAATAGTAGAATAGATTTTTCAGAATTTAATTGAATAAATGAATAAGTAAATAAATAATTGGCTAAAATGGTTCTTAATTGCCACACAAGCATAATTCTGTATAAGCTATGGTTCTCAAGTAAATCCATTACTTTCTGTTCATCAAATGCATGTATTTCTTTCTCTAGTTTTCTGACTGCAAAACTATACCTGTATGGATGCCTCCACGTGAAAGACTAGCTTTAAAATAAATACAACATGCAGTGTATCTAAACCACGCCATGTGGGGCTGCTTAGAGAGGATCCCCCTCCCTTTTATCAACTCCTGCATGGGTGCCACTAGCTTGCAAGCAGGGAGAAGGATGGCAGCCTTCATTCCAAAAAGTCTTTTGTTGGCAAATTTACAATATAAAGCCTTGTTGGCTAATTGATGAATTCAGTTGATGATCAGAATTTTATCCCTTTTGGGTGGCAATATTGGCGTGATGCCCCTACTCATTCCACCTCCCAAATATCTGGATATGCCGTCAAATAGAACAGGGGCGTAACCAGGATTTTTTAAATGAGGGGTGCAAATCTCAAAATTCTGAGCAAAATAAAAGTTAATCACAAACATTGTGGGTCTATTTGTCCTTCCATATTCTCTAGCAAAAAAAAAAAGTCATCGGGGCACAATGTACACTTTGGTTTTTAAAAAGGGGCCAGAAGTGCCCCCCCCCCCCAATCCGCCACTGGAATATACTGGCTAGGCCACTGGAATTGAAAGTGCCAAGTCCTTTGCACTGTATCTACTAGGGGGGGGGGGGTCAATTATTTGCACATAGACTGAGAAGAACAAGTATCGAAGATCTATTGAACGTTGAAGACGAAATGTAATATTATACAATGCTGGTTTTATTTGTAAAATCAAGGAGTTTCAAGAGCTGGAGTCACATGTAACTCATTCCATTTGAACCATGTTCGATGCTGCCAAGAAAAAATATGTGAGGCATGTGCTTAACTGGATCTTCCTTTCAGATACGTAGACAAAAGTTTTCTGCCTGGCTGCAAACTTACGGGCCATTTTTAAAGGGAAATATGCTTTTGTAATGATAATTACTTTTCGCAAGCACTCGTCTGATAACATGAGCACCTACATATAGTGCTTACCTTTACAGAAGGCAAGGGAAAGAAATGGAGCAAAATTCCTGAATTATGAATCAAAATTACTCGACTGGGCATGTGTGGGCACTAATCTGACATATGACATCATAAAGAACTACTTGAGCAAACTCACTTTTTATTTTCGTTTGCAGGAAGTAATCGGAAAAGAGTCAAATTGCGTGTTTTAGGATTGTAAATTTTTTACTATTTTTCACAAATTGTTAAAACTGCTATCAGGCGCAAATTTCTGGACATAATTGGGCTTTTGTATTCATATGCTATCATCTGTTAAATTTTCTGTCTGTTAATTCAAATAAAAAGCGAAATATTAACGATATTTTATTTGTGAAAAAAAAAACACTACTCAAGCTTTCTCATAATGTTGGCAGCATCGAACCTCGGACATCAAATACAACAGCACACCTGTAGATTCTATTATGCAACCTTATGTAAGGTTCCCACTTAGCCGAGTTATATTAGCGAGTTATGGCGAGTTTTTGCGAGTACTCGCAATACCTCGCGTAAAACTCTTCTTGTAACTCGGGATAACTCGCGACAACTCGGCACGGCTCGGTCTAACTCGTTGCAGCTCCGCGCTGCTCTCCCTGAAATCGCGAGCAGTTCCAAAATTTTTGAACAGTTTGAAGATTTTTACTGACTCCTCGTAACTCGAGCTGAACTCGCTTAAACTCGCTTAAGCTCGTAATATACTTGCATCACTCGTAACAAGCTCGCACGGCACTCTTTATAACTCGTAATAACTCGCCACTTTCAAGGATACGCGAGTGCTATTCGAGCTTCCAAGAGTCGATTGCGAGCACGGCGATTGTGCTGCGAGTCATGCTGAGTTGCCCACGAGATTAGCTTAGCGCGACTTTAGATCGAGTACGACGAGTTTCCATCGATCTACGCGAGTTTCGCATGAGCATGAACAGAGTGCAGGGTGAGCATGGCGAGCGCACCATAATTTGTCCACTGGCCCATTAAAAACAGTAATTTTCTAGAAGTATTTTAAAAGATATTTTTAGAAAAGCATATTTTGAATTCAACTTTAAACGCATGTGCACATACAACCAACTATAGGCTATCGCCTCGGCTCATGGGTGTCGATCGGGGGGGGGGGGGCACTGGGATAGGAGGGGCATTATCACCTCCCAGTCAATAACCGTTAAAAATGAAATGGTCCCCTCTTAATTTAAAAAAAAATAGAAGAAAAAGATTTTCTTTTAAGCTGTTATTATCACCTATTCTAACCGAATAGGGGTCCAGACAATACCCTAGAACAACAAACTTCATGAAACTATAACAAGAGTTCAAGTTTAAAACAAAAATATACGAATTATTTAATGCATTAATAAAAACAATAGAATACATCAGCACTGAAATCACTTTCATTTTGTCTTTCATAATAATATTTGTTACATTTACAAAAAGAACTTTCATCTCAGTTAACTTTCATAACTTAATTATCACTCGAAGTATTTGAGAATATTAAATGAAAAAATAAAGATTCCCATAAAATAATGATTGATTTGTATTCTTGACGCGATTTTAGAGGTCTGTGCAAAATTTCTGAGACAGGTATCGCAGGACAACTAGGATCAAAACATGGACATAAACAAATATGAGAAAGAAAAAAAAAAGAAAATGATTTCAATTCTTACGTATTCTTTTGCTTATAAATATCTTGTGTATGTTTTTGATTTTCAATATTTTTATCATTTTTATTTTTCAAAGTTTGCTGTTTGGGGGTATTTTGTAGACCACTGTGCGGTTAGAATAGGTGGTAATAACAGCTTAAAAGTAAAGTTTCTGGTGATAAAGGAGAAAGGAAATGTACTTTTCCCATTCGTTTTGTACATAAAACTCAGATATTCTAAGTTTGCATGGGGCTGACATAAGGTCACAAAAGATTACATGACTCTGTTTAAACGGTACAACCGACTTTCATGAACTTGGTATAAACAATGCGCAAGATTTGAAAGGGAAAAAAAAGAAAGTGGCATGGTATGAAAATAATGTAGTGGATCTACATGTAATTGCGCGGCGAAAATTGTCTAAAGGTTGGGGCCTTAGAATCCCCCCCCCCCCCCCCGATGCAAATAGGGTTAATTCTACAGGTTTGACAGTACTTCTTGTTGTATAAACAGATTACCTTACCAATCAACATAGGATACGACACCAAATCAGGTTTGTTTGTTTTTTTAACCCTCAGATCATGCAGAGTTGTGGCAAAAATGTGATTTTCAGGGTTATCTTGGATTTTTGTCCTGCGCACCTTTTTCTTGGATACGAGACCTTCCCAAAATTAGCATTTCATGTGGAGATAAGTTAAAAGGAATATTGTGCTTAACATTTTTTTCTATTCCCTTTAAAAGCCCACTCCCATATACCCTATTCCTCCGTTTTCTTATGCTTTTGTACAGTATTCTGATTTTCTTTTCTTATGTTTGCCATTCTTCTTATATTCTTTTTGCTTTTGCAACTGAGATAATAGTCGTAAAACTTGGTCTTTAAAAGTCGCGAATCTACAGTTTGCTATTGTATATATGACAAAATTGAAATAAAATAGAAAAGCTATACCTTTCGTCTTTTGTACATATAATCTATTATGTTTTTAGAATTATAAGCTATGTGTGAAATTATCTGAGGAATCCACATTACAAGCCCTTCTTTTCACGGGATCCCTCCTTGATTTCCACATGACGTTTTCTTTAAAAAAGATGAAACCCAAACATAGTTACGCTGTGTATATTCTTTGTTTTATAATTCAAGTCATTAGATTATTGTACAATGACTTATGATTATGTTTGATTTTTTTTTATTGCTTTTATTGGAACTGGAAATGAATTGAATTGAATTTATTCAAGCGTCCCCCCCCCCAAAAAAAAAAAAAAAAAAAAAAAAAAAAAAAACGAAAAATGCATTTTCAGCTTGTTTGGTCGTATATCGGAAACTCGTAGAAAGCTAGCTCTTGACACTCGTAACGAGGTCTTGATAACTCGTTGATAGATCGGCACAAGTCGTATGCAGGTCATCATAACTCGTACCAAACTCGGTGTGACTCGTATTGCGCTCTGTTAACTCGTATCGCGCTCGGTTTACTCGTACAGCTATCGAAGTAAACTCGATGTTGGGTCGTAAGATCACTTGTGCATACCTCAAAAAATTAGGAAATTTCATCCCCATTTCATACGAGTTTACGCGAGTTCAAGCTCGCGCCAGCTCGCCACAACTCGGGACTCAAACTCGGCTAAGTTAGAAAGGGACAGCTGCTGGAAATAATTTGCTGCCAGTTGGGACTCCTGCCTTAAAACTACTCGATAAAATTAACGGTATGGGCGATAATGAATGTAGCTATGAGGCGGTATAATGATTTGATTTTAAGACAAAGTAATGAGTGGAAATCTACCTAAATACTTAGAGGAAATCAGGGAGTTTTCCGCGAGTCGTCTAAATCTTTTAATTCTTCCAAGGCAACTGTTAACATATAATACCATGCCTAATAATTCATTGATGTATTGTATAGAAATTATCTGAATGATGTGTGCATGGGCCAGTCCACTACTTTGGTCATGTGCTGTGCGGTGATATGCTATCAGGAATGTCCAAAGATACTGGGGGGGGGGGGGGGGAGAGTATCAAATGTCATTGTCATTGATATCATTTTGCTCTGATGCAATAATGCTATAATGAATTCGTTTATCCAGAGAAGCTTCATCGGGGCCCTGCAAATTACTACCCCAGCAGTTGCCAAGTCCCCATTTCCAAACGGGTCAAGTGGGACAAAATTGGGAAAATATCTCGTCCAAGGATGTAATCCCACAGCAAAGATCGAACCCAGGACCTTTCGAATGAGAGTCAAGAACCTTCACCTGTAAACCACAGCGCTTCTAAACGTACTACAGTATATGGCTGTGTACTCAATAAGAATCAACAGGTATTTTACATAAAATTACGTTGATGTCGGTAACGTAAGGGTCATCATATTAGTAGTTTGCACTTGCCAATCTGTCGATTGACTGACAAATTCTAAAATATTGAAAAATAACCGTTAAATTTATCAGAGTTTGTCATTGATGACATGAAGTAAAACTTCAGCCTTGTTACTCTTAATATAAATTTTTCAACCAATTTAGCTGCAGGGGCGTAGCAACGAGGATGGGGCACGTGCCCACAGGTCTCCCCATAAAATCATGCTGATGTTGGAAACCAAAAATTGAAAAATTTATTAGAATTTTAATAAAATCGAAATAGAAAAATTATTCTGCAGTGAGATGGTAAGTGTGTCTGATAAAATCAGACCCATTACTGCTAATGTGTTATGCATCCTGATCATAATTGGTCAGAAAATATGGCACCGTGGAAAAGTTGAAAATTATGCATCGTCCATTATCCCTTCGAAATAGTAAGCCCCACCGCCGGTCCCCCCCCCCTCCCAAAACGCCAGAAAATAAATTTTTAAAAAAGCTTGAGCGAGAAGAGAAAAAGGGAGAGGTGATAGGAAAGGAAGGAGCAGACAAGGAACGATGAAAAAGAAACGGCGAAGCTTCTAATGTGTTATGCATCCTGATCATAATTGGTCAGAAAATATGGCACAGTGGAAAAGTTGAAAATTATGCACTGTCCATTATCAGATTATCCCTTCGAAATAGTAAGCCCCACCCCCGGCCCCCCCCCCCCAAAAAAAAAAAAACGCCAGAAAATAAAATTCAAGAAAAGCTTGAGCGAGAAGAGAAAAAGGGGAGAGGTGATAGGAGAAGAAGGAGCAGACAAGGAACGATGAAAAAGAAACGGCGAATCTTCTGCTCTTCGCGCGGGAGGGACCCCCCCCCCCCCCGCACCCTCACCCTATGGTAATTTGCACGCTTTGCGTTCTAAGTATTTAAAATTGATAAAACAAATGAGTCTGTAAAACTCTAATTTGGCAGTACCCAATTGAGCAATCTCAGCTATAACTCCACCCCCCCCCCGAAAATATTCATTTGAGTGCTTCCTAAAATTCAAGAGGGGGCAAAATCGATTTTTGCCTTCCCCCTCCCCCCTCCTCCGTGCCCATGGGCCCCCTCGCAAGAAAAAAAAAAGAGAAAATTTAGGATCATAAGATTGCATTATAACCATGTAAGGTAAGCATATTAGTGCTCTAAAATGCAAACTTTCAGCATTCAAAAATCAAAATTTTCTTACTCGGTAGCTACGCTCCCTCGTAAATGCGATGCTTCTCAGTATTTAGAAATTCTGTCTATCATCCATTAAAAAGGGGCATATGCTTGCTTCATTTGGGGGGGGGATTATTTTGCCCCCATGACAATTCGATTTGCGCTATTGCGATCAGCTTTCTAGTAGTGGTGGCAAAAGAAATGGGCAGATTTTCTCCCTATCAAGGTAGGGGGAAAATCATCCCCCCTCCCCTTAACCCATAACACCATAATGTAGAGTATAATACGAATAGCTTTCTAGTGTTGAGAAATGAATGTTTTCAGCACGAAATAATCTGAATATTCTTGCTTGCAAAGTTCTAAAAATCTATTTTTCCCCCTCAGTGGGGCTCTCTCGCAAGACAATAAGAATTCATTTTGATGTAAAATTATATATAACTGTATAATGAGCTTTCCTCTGCTCTGAAATACATGGCTTCCATATTCCATTTCTTTCGGTTGGTCACTACGCTCCTCGTAGATTAATGAAAACGCTTCTAATAAGCGCGGTGTGACGGGGCAGGTGCTTCACTCAGCAAAAGAGGGGGCATTTCAATAAAATCCCAAGGGGCATGGGTTTTCCTCTGTTCCTCAAGGTTACTGCATATAACAATTTTCAGTATCATAATGGATACGTTCTCTAGTGCTATCCCCCAAACAAAATTCCATTAAAAATTGCATATAACAATTTCCAATATCATAATGGATAAGTTCTCTAGTACTATCCCCAAACAACATTCCATAAACTAAATATTTGCAACTGAGCGCAGCGTTCCCGAGTTGCATTTTAATAGAAGTGGTATTACTTGAAAATAAACAGACTCTGTCTACCAAAGGCGCCACAAGCTGGGGAGGGCGGATAGATGCTTCCATTTGTAAATGTGTTAGGGCAAATCAATTTTCGCCGCCCCATCAATAGCTCTCACAAGACAAAGATGTAGTGATCTACTTCTATAGCGACATGACCGATGTATATTAGTTTCAATATTTCTCAACCTTTTCCTCGCTTGGTCGCTATGCTTTCTTACATATTAGTGAGGTCCACATTCATGTAATTCAGTGTTCTGGCGCATGCAGTCTTTAGTGGTAACATGAAGGCTGAGATTACCCATACGTTTATAAGTGTTCGGAAGTGTTCCCCCCCCCCCCCCTCCGCCCGAGTATCCTGCATATATTGGCATAAGGGCGCACGTATTTTCTCTTATATTTTGGGCAATGCCAGATTATGAATTTCTGTACATTTTCACCACCAGGATTGTAAAAAAATTGCCTGCTCGCTTCGCTCGCTCGGACAAGGTGTGAAACTGAATAGTTGTTTTTCCAGGCCAGAGGCGTAGGCCCCATCGCAAAAGTTTGCCCGTACGCCATTCATATATCCCTTCCATTGCCATGCCCTGTCTCTAACCTCTCACGCGATCCTACTATATGCTACCAGCGGTGAACAAATCCTATTTCAATACTAACGATGAGAGAAGATGGCGAACAATTATGATAACCGTGATTAAATCAAGCAAAGTTTCTTTTTTTTAAATTTTCTTAATGAACAATAATTCTAAACCTTGCACTTTTGAAATATAAAGAAATATATATAAAGAGGGGGGAGAAGTGTGCTTGATCGGGGGGGGGGGGTGTAGGGCTGTATGCTGGTAGTAAGCATTTGAGGTGGGCCCCAATAAAGGGCCCACGAATGTGTTTGCTCCCTCCCCCCCCCCCCCTCCCCTAGCTGGGACCCTTCCGGCGCGCCTGGCTACTGCTTATAGTTCTTCTCTTATCTCCCTTTTCTTCCTTTCTCTTACCACTTATTCTGGTCTACTCTCCTCTCTCTCTCTCTCTCTCTCTCTCTCTGCTCCTCTCGTATTTCCTAGACATCCTTTCTCTTCCGACTTTTTTTTTTCTCTCTCTCTCTCTTTTATTTTGATTTCTTTATTATATGTCCCCCTATCTGCTTAATACTCCAACGTTAATTAAGTTCTTTTCTTTCATATGGGCTACCTTGCCTGCAGACGTCTGGGCCTTTTTAGGTGTGCCTCACAAACTATTTTTATCGTTGCACACGATGTCATTTACCTCTTAACTCTGCTTAATATTTGCTTTAGCAATACATTCAATCTTTGTGTGTATATGTATTACTAGCTTTCTTTTTTTATTGCAAATTTGTATTCTCTACACACCAGATTCATATATATATTTATCTATATTTTTTTAATCATGGTTTGTGAAATAAAGATGAAATGAAATGAAATGAAATCCTCAGAGTTTGGAACGCCCCCAAAATCATAATTCCGAACAAAAACTCAAAGCTCAATTTTTTCAGTACGATTTTGAATAATAGAAAAAATGCCAATAGCTCCACTCAACCATGACCTTATTTAATACCAGTGATTCTTTTTATGCGCCCACTCTTACTCCATCCGGACGGCCTTTAGGATTACCTTTGTAATTCTGCATCGTCCTGCTTTAACTGCATAATTGTTTTGCTCGCAAACAAATCGCTCCATTGCATAGTGTAAGCTGTAATCATTCGGTCGGCAGTAATATTTCGTCGATATTGTTATATGTTCGAGACTTTTGTTAAGATCTAATTTTGGTGTTTCTTTATTTTGCTGTAGTCCGATATTGGTTTGGATAACTTTGCAAACATTCTCCCTGAGAGAAGTTTAATTCTTCCAGCTCTGCTATACTTAAAATCATTTTTCGTATTCCGGCTGAGAGTGGTAGGCCTATACACAACATGAGACTGATATTGATCTCGCTGACTTTGACCGTGGCCATGGTTCATGGCAAAGACATTTTAGATACCGGTGATCATCGACATCGGACCAAGCGAGCAACGGCGTTTTCTGCTGCCGAGATTCAGGGCATCGTTGATCTACACAACCAGTACAGGAGTATGGTGACACCAGTGGCGTCTAACATGAGATATATGGTGAGTTTGCTCACTTCACTGAAAAAAAAAACTAATCAGAAACTCTTAGAATCTCATGAGTCAGTGTAACAGCCCTTATCGGGAAATTCATGGATCAGAGACGTAGTGGAATTGCAATTCGGTTTGGGAATTTGGGTATGACTGCTCTTCAACTTATCCTAAAGCCTAAAACTAAACCTTAAAAATGTTAGGGTGGTGGACATTACAGGGTATGCCCCCCACCAAAATATGAAGCTGAGGACCCTTTTTTTTTTTTTTTTTTTTTTTTGCCTGTCAGCAAATTTTTGGTTCATGTCATCAAAAATTTAAGCTGAGAGTTTTTTTTTTTTAGAAAGAGAGTTTGCCCCCCCCCCCCATAAAATAAATAAAAATAAAAACGCCCCCGTCTTCTTCTGATATCAACACTGATTTTGAATGATCAAAATCTGTGAAAATTTTCGAGATAATATAGTCACCCCAGACCGTTCATACATGAGTTTCGGACTGACCCTTAGTTATCTTCTAATTACATAGGCCCTACTGATATTTATATAGCGCCTTTACATAATAAACATGCCCAAAGCGCTTTACAATAATGAAAAAGAATAATTATTTTGCTCTCCAAGTGCATATTTATGTAAATTTGTTGTGTAAAGCGGTAATTCAAAACCATTCACAAAGAAAATATATAAATTTTGAGATTTCTTTTGAATAATTCAAATGAAGGGCAGGAACAAACGGGAGGCTATTCCATATAGTGGGAGTGTGGTACCAGAAAAGTTATATTCTGTTGACCTTTCTTTGAAGTGATGTGGGGATTTGAAGAAGAAGAAGAGGGTCTGAATTTGAAAGTATATGAATAGCTTGATTGCTGGATGGGACAAAACAAACTCAAATGTCAGGTTATGAAGGGATTTATAAACAAAAAGTGCAACTTATAAAACTTACTCTCTTGGAGACAGGTAACCAGTGTAGTTGTTCAAACAAAGGAGACACATGATCATATTATTGAACTTAATTAGCAGAACTTTATTGGGGAAATACATACTGAACTCCAAAATTTGGTGGATACAACTTTCGTGATATTTTGGATGACTGTTTCTATATATCATTATTCTTTGGCATGATCTGAAACAGAATCGATGCTAACCGGTACCGATCTCAACATAACATGAAATGACCGGTTATCAGTTGTTATTCATCTTTTAAAAAAACCGAGTCAAATATTGAAAAAAAAACATGTCTCAATTTAGACATTTTATGCACAAGCCTTAAAATGTTGTCTTTCACATCAAAACTCCCGAACTGCATGTAAAATGAACGAGTACGCAGACATGGGCACAATTGTTTTTTTAGTGTCAAAATGACACGGCCGCCCTTTCTTGTAAACTTAGCATAGTTTTTGCTCTAATGTTGATGAGATTTTTGAATATCAGAAATGATATGAAATTAAGCATTAGAGGAATATTAAAGAAATTCCTGTCAAACTTTTTGTCAAATCCTAGGTGCGCAGACATAGGGCTCCCCATTATACAATGCTCGTGCATGGGTAAACTCTTTTTTACAGGTTCCTTTTGACCGATTTAACGACTGTTTACACTAGCTACCTCCAGTTGTCAGTATGTGCATGAAAACAAAAGAACTAGCAACATGTTCGTGATGTTTGTGTTATACGACGAGCTAGAATAACATGTACTATGACACACATTACTAGTCATGTAAAATAATTAGCCCATACCTGCATAACTCAACCACATCTCCAAACAATAAAGCGAAGAGATATCAAAACAGCGACCTTCTCCCAAAATAATTTTTTAACTTCGATTCTTCCATGTTCTTCAACAAACACCGCCTCATTTTCAACTCTAGATTTCCAAAATTCCTAAATTGTTATACAAACCCCATGCCACCGTTTCATAACTTGAATTCTGAAAGTTAAAGGACATTAAGATTTTTGTTTGCTTTTTCCCATTTAAAGTCCTTTAACAAAGGAACGCTCATTGACCGGAAAGTCACGATGAATAATTCATATATATGGGTTTTTTTCAGCCCCACTGAATTCAATTTAATGCATTGTAACTCTGAATTCAAGACACTGCACGTTGTTTCCCACCTAAATGCGTTAGATCTAATGAATGAAAACCTTCAAATCTCCAACTTTATACAAGTTCGACTGCATACGGAATCCTTCCTTTACTTGTTTAGATAAGTGGATGGTAAATAAAATCAATAAAACCATCTTGAAAGAATTTACAGGCTTGCTCCTTGGTCCGGGTTGGTCCTTGGACGCCCAACATAGCTGGTAGGCCTTTCGCTCGTCAACCGCTGAACTCTTTAACATAAAATCGAAAGCTTAAAAATTGATATCCATATTTCTTGAAAATGTTTTTATTTTAAAGAAAAACAAACAAACAAACAAAGAAAGAAAAAGGCGTAAATATTAACTCTTGAATGACAAGCGCCCCCCAAAAAACATCAACAACAACAACATGAATATAATCAACCTCAAAGATAGGTATATTTCAAAGCTATGAAGTCAAATTGATCTACATTTGAATATATACCATCTCAAGTCACAAATACAGGTGACCTTTCAGGGTCGAAGGCATTCCAGAGACAGAAGCTACAGAGCAGAACGAAATTGTGATCTTCAACAGGTCATTTAAGATAAAGGGAGAGGTAAGGCGGGAGGAGAGGTAAGGCGGGAGGAGAGGAAATAATAGAATGGAATGCATAAAGGTGGTGAAGCTCAGAGGATCAGAAGTTACAAAGAAAGGGAAACCATCTAAATAGATATTACACAACTAATAGACAGTTACGTTTTGTTACAAAAATGGTCCAAGAAGCAGAATGCAATTTCTGCACCTCCCAATTAAAAAGTTATACTGATAGTAACAGTTATGATGGTAAAATTCATAGTAGTTGTATAACGAGCGTAATAGCAATGATAGTCGTCAAAGTGAAAATTATGGTGGCATCAGGAATTCACGGTCCTATAGTAATAGTAGCAGAATAGTGATAGTGATAGTCGTAGTACAGGAGTTCTACTGCTATAGTAGCAGCACCAGCAGCAGCAGCAGCAGCAGCAGCAGCAGCAGCAGTAGTAGTAGTAGTAGTAGTAGTAGTAGTAGTAGTAGTAGAAGTGATAGTAGTAGTAGTGGTGGTGGTGGTGGTGGTGGTGGTAGTAGTAGTAGTAGTAGTAGTAGTAGTAGTAGTATAGTTGTTTGTTTGTTGTTTTTTTTTTTTTTTGTTTTTTTGGTCGTCGTCGCCACTGTAGGGGTACTAGTTGTGGTAGTAGAAGTAGTAGGAATAGGCCTACTAGTAGCAGCGGCAGCAGCAGTTGTGTAGTAGTGATAGCAGCAGCAGCATTAGTAGTCGTAGTAGTCAGTAGTGTAATGAGCCAAAATATTTGGGGGCTCAGTCTTTGCGAGGAGGACCAACCCTGAGCGAGTGTAGCGACCGAGCCGGGGTACCCCCCCCCCCCCCTCACGATACGGAGCTTTTTCATTTTTTCGACTTAAAAATGTGCGATCTGCAAAACCTGAAAAGGAAATTCCAACTTCAGTTCAGTTCAATTTTTATTTTTTCTCATTTCCAACAGAAGAAGTAAATATTATGAAAAATAAACATTTGAAGTAGAATACATGAAATATGAAACATCAAATTTGATGACATGTACTATTATGGATAAGCGTTTCATGAATCTACCGACCGGAAAAGGATTTTTTTTTTTCATGAACTTGGAAACATGATTATGAAAACATGCAGCCCAAATAATCTTCGTAAGTTTCAAACAAATGCCAGTGTTGCACAAAATACTTTATCACTTACTTTTACGAAGCGTGTGAATCACTTACTGAGAGCGCGAAGCGCGCTTCCTAGGGGGGAGGGTGCAGGAAGCTCCGACGTTTCTTTGAATTGTTCCTTGTCTGCTCCCGCTCTTCTTACGTTCTCTTACCTATTTTCTTTTCTCGCTCCCGCTTTTTTTCCTTCTACTTTTTTCTTTCTTTTTTGTTGGCGTTTTGGAGGGGGTGAACGCCCCCATCGCCCCCCCCCCTTGGCTACGCAAGTGCACTCCCATGGTAAAGGAGTTTTTTTTTGCAGTATTGATGGTTTGCAACTCTGTAAAAGAACACTATTTGGGACTACAAACTTAAAGCCCGTGTCTAGTTTTGGTAAATCTAAGAATATTCATTATCAAAGTTCGAATCCATTGTCAGATAAACAGATAAAACCAAGTGTTATATCATAAAACACATTATTATGCGTGTTTTCTGCCATGCTATGCATGCTATTGGGGAACTAGGGAGAAGTAATGAAATTTGCGTGATATCACTTATAAAAAAATTGAAAATAAACCATGGTTGAAATTTATTGGGGGGGGGGGGCTGACGCCCCCCCCCCCTCCAGTACGCCAGTGGTAATAGTAGTAGTAATAGTAGTAGTAGCAGTAGTAGTAGCAGTAGTAGTAGTAGTAGTAGCAGTAGTAGTAGTAGTAGCAGTAGTAGTAGCAGTAGTAGTAGTAGTAGCAGTAGTAGTAGCAGTAGTAGTAGTAGTACTGGTTAGTGGTGGTGCTGGTGCTGGTGACGACAGTGGCGGTGGTGGAGGTAGATCTAGTGGTATTTTCAGCAGTGTCCCTTTGACAGGTTCAAAGGCCACTGGCCTTTTTGAACCTCCTATGTGTCTTCCAGTTTTGTTTTCATTGCAGACACACTAGGCATGATAGGTAACTTCTAGAGAACTGGTGCAGAATGCACACTATTTAACAACCTTGTCCATCCTTTTTCAAACAACTGAAGAGGCGTTGGGTCAAGTATAAGTGCTTGCGCTGCATGCTCAGGTCATCAGAACAACAAATATGAGAAGAAAGAGAACTATTTCTGCGACCAAGGAGATATTTTAGTGCAGAGGTGGACGTTATGACGGGTGCCGCTTATTTATATATCTGATAGTCCAGGTTGCTGAAATATCAATCCTACCCCTGGATAACCGCCTTCTTTAAACTTGAACAGTTACTGTTGTATTATTAAACAATATCCCGCGGACAAGTTCTCTCGGACAACCTCATCAAGATAACACTCTCATGCAAGGACAATTCCAGCCTTGATAAGCGAATCGCCCTCCAACAACTCTTATTCAGCGTGATCTGTTCTTTCATTTTTTTTTAATAAAAGCACAAAATCTAACTGGGTATTGGTTGAATAGTTAAGAAACTATTAAAGAACTGCAAAGAAATAGATTTTTATCAGCTCTGCGCTAGGCATTCATTTCAGACAGAACCCCAATTTTCGACGTACAAAAATCAGAGGATGAATCGGTGAAATTGAATAGGCTACATGATGTGAAAATGAATAAATAGTATCATTCCGATTTAAAGTCCAGTTATGTAATATTAGTAGATCTACTAGTAATAATACTAATTTATCAATGATAATAATAATGATAATAATCATGATGATGATGATGATAAATTTATATTGCAAGGTTTATATAGAAATGTATCTAACTGCGCATAACAATAATTGTATAGGCTTACCAAAATGGGAATAAGGGAGTAGCGGATCTAAAAATATTATAACAAATCATGATGAAGGGTAATCAGAGCAGCCTTAAAAATCTGGAAAGCCTATACCACAATACAAATGCACAATGCCTACATTTTTCATCTAATTTTGTCCACAGAGATGGGATGACACACTGGCGACAATGGCTCAAATTTGGTCAAACGGGTGCGTCTTCGCCCACGGCAACCCTGACATCATGACCTCGTTCTCTTCCGTCGGGCAGAACATCTGGGCGGGGACCCTTTTTGACGACGGTCGCGGGGCCACGACGAATTGGTACAACGAGGTCGTTGACTACGATTATGACAGCAACACGTGCGCACCGGGGAAAGTCTGTGGTCATTACACGCAGGTCAGTGGTACCAGAGTCTCAATGAATTTGGTGCATTCACCATGCTCATCTCGATGAGAGGCTCTGTCAAAGCCCCGGTAAAGCTTTCCAATGTTGAAGGCTACGGATCTACATTGGACCAATTTCAAATTCATGTAACGGACAAAACTATGCGTAACGTCATTTAGATGTTCAGTATAATTACAAGATATGAAACAAACGAGAATGGCTAATTGCATTAAAGTCCATAGTAAAAGTCCATCATAAATTAACCTTATGTTTAGAAACGTGATAGAAGCGATACGGTAATTTTGATTAAAATGTTTTGTTCATGCAGGCCTGTGATCATGGGGATACCTAATCCCAAATGTCGGCAGTGCCAAAGACAGACCGTACCCGAAATGTGCAAAATACTCAATCCCCGTCACACAGACAGCTCTAGATCAAGCAGGTAACATACTGGACAAAGAATAGGTCTATAGGTTACCCTTAGTACCCCATTCACACTGCAAGACCAACTTTAATCAGACGACAATAAAAAAAAACATCTAAGGAGTTTCGTTCTTTATTATCTTTCTTTGCCAAGGTTGTGTGGGCTGAATCCTATGCCGTTGGATGTGGGCGCACTTTTTGCAACTTTCTTTCGAACTTTCGAGCAAATTCATACATCATCACCTGCAACTACGGTCCAGGGTAGGTAATTCGGGGGAAATTTCTACCAGAATGATAAGAATAAAAAGATTCTACGCGATAGGCTATAAATTTTCAATCAAAATTCTGCACATCATTATACATTCCACTTCATTCTAATCATCACATTCGCTGCACACGAGTCGTCATTTGGTTTGCGTGTCTAGTGTCGATCTGCCGGTGAAGGCAATCTACCCATATGATATAGTAAATCGATGCAGTATTGCTTTTTTCATTGGGTAATATTTTCTGTACCATGTCGTCCTCACAAGGTGCGTCAAAGCGTCAAAGACGCACCAGTCGCTGACGCAGTTCTGTGCCAGGCATAATCATGACGCCTTGTGCATGTGCAACGAGCTGTAGTCATAACACCCGAGTCTCAGACTGCCAAACCGGCTCAGGAACGTGACTTGCTCATAGAAAAATGTGGGAGCCTGGAAAGCCTATCATTATTATTTCATCAATTTATCAAATAGGAATTTATATTGGGTGGAAGGACCATTAAATTTACCCGTTGCTCTCAGAAGACTAATTATGATGGATGATATCTTTTATGTTTTTCAGTGTTCGTTGTATTATTTTGTCCACACTGTTTTATTTGTTTTGTCAAAGTTCCGAATAAATGATAATAAAAACCTGCAATGAACACAGAAAGTAAGTCTTTCACACTTTTTTTGGACCGTCATTCATTTAAACCAGAGGTAATGTCATCGGTCAGCCAATTTATCTTGCGGGACCGAGTTGCACAGAATGTTCCTCAGGCAGTGGAGAATGCTACAACAACCTATGCAGTAAGTCCGAAGCGAATGTTCAAAATTTAAATTTGCTTGATCTTTCCTGCATGGTTACACTGAATGATTCATGACTGGACAGACAAAATAAAAGAAATATGTAAGGCCATAAGAAGAGACGGTCACGGGGACCATCAGCCACTTTGATCATCTTGACTCTCGGTCTTTCTCTCATACGATAGTTTGCTTATTTCATGTAGAATTTTAGAGGTTGCATATGGATAAAATCAAACAGATATTCAACGAAAAATTAACCTTTTCACATAAATCATACTCTGCATTGATAATTCGAGATGAAACTCTACTGTTTCCTGTTTTTTCTTCGCCTCTTGCAGGACCCTGTTCCGAACATTCTGAACCATGTGGTAAGATTTATTTGATAAGCCCATTGGTTGTGTAATCAAACATGAATAGTTGTGTTAAGAGATTCAACCCATATGATTTAAAGAAGAAGATATTGTTCAATTTCACATGTTTTGGTGCTTTATGTTTGTTCTCCCTAATAAAAACTGTTAGATCAATTTAGATTTTTGTGTAAAAAACTGTGCTACTGCGTGGGAAAAAAAAATGATTTGGAAATTTTGAAACAAATATATGCATTTACGGCAGTTACCCGTCAAACTAAATGAAAAACTTCATGCCCTTATACTAAGCTATGTATATATGATAATGTATATCATTTAATTTTAATATATGCATTTACGGCAGTTACCCGTCAAACTAAATGAAAAACTTCATGCCCTTATACTAAGCTATGTATATATGATAATGTATATCATTTAATTTTAAATCAGAACTCTTAATAGTGTCTTACCATTGATGACGGCTTCTGGAGTTACTTCGTAACCTACAGTCACCCCACTTGTTTAAAAAAATTAAAGTAATATACATGTACATATTTCATTTGCTAAAGGATCAAACCCTTGTAAATAGTCTTATGATAACATTAATAACAGATAAAACTGCAGCATAGTCCTTACTGTATGTTATATGCTCCTACCTCATTTTTCACAGAATGTAGAGCCGACTGCCAAAACTGTGGCATAAAGAACAGCGACTGCACGTGTACATGTAGAGACGGATGGCGCGGAACCAACTGTGCCAGTAAGTCTAAAAAATGGCGGCTTGTTCCTGTCCAATTTGTTTGATTTTGTGCTAAATTCATTACAAATGCAAGCTACATGATCATTTACATTCATCCTGTATAGACACTCCCTTCTTCAAACTTGACTGGCATGTTGTTACAAAATTATTGTCTATATAGACCAATTCTTATTTATAAATGTATTCAAATTCATGCACGTTTGCCTGGCCAAGAGTTATATGAGATCAACCTGTTACAAGTCATTGTTAGTCAGAATGCACATCGCTATTTTTCTATATCATAGCCTCTGATATTTTGTTATGTTCATTAATTATGTCATTCTGTTAAATAACAGCTACGGTGATTCTTTTTGTTTTGTTTATGTACATGTATTTAATTTCGGAAAAGGAAATGAATATAGATTTCACCCTTTGTTAAATGGTAACCTTAATCAACAGCTACAAATACTATCATTATGTTCTGTTTTACTTATGTTTAATGTCCTTTGTTTACTTAACGTTATCTACATTAGGTTTATATGATGTCGATTTATATTTATAACTATACTCATCTTTATGTCTATACGAAAGAAGAACATAATGTTGCTGTACATATCAATGAAGTTCAGTAAATACAAATACAAAATACATTATCAAGAAATGCTCCGTCGGACAAGCATTTTAACTTGCTCGGCCTAGGAACATAATTCGTACGAATTTCTGGCATGCTGACACTAGAATAAAAAAAGCAAGTACAAAGCACATTCGATAAACGATGGCGTTCATAATTTTATTTACAGAAAGAAGTTACAGAAGTAGCGATGACTTGTGAAGAACTTTTGTATAAAGTGATCAACTTTTATAATATTCCTCGTAAACAGATTCTGTTTTACGTAAACAAAATATGGTGATTTTATTTTTCTTCATCACGCGGGATACGCTTGCCGAATCCCTACCACTCTGTGACGCTGTAGTGTTAAGTTTCACTCGGGCATGTCGGGCGTGTATCGGTTTTATTTACAGCCAGAATGACGCTGCAGGACCTGCAGGGTATACGTGCGGGTACTCACGCCCCCGTAAAAGGATGTATATCATCTAAGAAATTAAAAATAACATTCTGGAAAATCAAGCCCATCGCTAAACTGATACATTCCTTGGGAAATCATTTAAAACCTCTCAAAGAGGCAAGTTTTGAGGGACCTTGCTAGAAACTGAAATAGCCTCCAAATCAGTCTTTACTGACCCATAGTACCGATGCAATGAATTATGTTTTATTCGAAATGCATTAAGATATATGGTAGAGGAGGGGAAGTTTTCTTGCGGGTGGATCTTGAGAAACAAGCATCCTACTTGAGAACTAAAGACAAAACGAGATATTCTCTTTTCTTGAAAGATTTCCTTTGAATCAAAATAATATATCTTTCCTCCGCCTAAACAGCATGCACTGCGAGCAGATCAGTTACCATGGTTACCTACATGAGCAATATGTAGCTTCAATATAAAATCTTTATTGCATAATACCTATTCTTAATAGAGTAGCATGTCACCATCCACCATATACTAGGTAAGCTTGCAACGAAGCAAAAAGCAGGTGCTGTCTGCATTTTCAAAACACTCACAAGCATTATTATCATGACCATGCTTTCATTATTCTGTAAAATAAAAATATAACATGTGTTTTTTCCTCCTCATCTTTATTTTTCTTTGCACTTTTGTTGTTTTGCTTAGGATTTTTTGTCTGCCTTCACCAATGGTTTGCTCATAATTTCTACTTGTCAGATTATACGTATGTAATATATTCTTTTTTTAAATACATGAAAAGGAAGAAGGAAAGAAAGTAAAAAGAAAAGAAAAGAAAAAGAAAAGGAAACGGGGGAAAGGAAACACTATTTACACAATGTAATACGAGGCACTAAGTATTAATTGCTTTTTTAACAGATATTTTGATTCCTATTCACACTGTATCCTAATTTCATATTTCTATGATACCTTTTCAGTTTGAAGTATTTGTTATACACTAAAAATATTGTTATATTCTGTTATATTTTGTTGTATTCTGTTATATTTTGTGAATGTTTTGGTTCAAAATTTGCTGTTATATTTTGCTATTTTCTGTTATATTCTGTTAATTTCTGTTATATTCTGTGAAAAATTGAGAGTAATCCAATATGTATGGATTTTAATCAATAAACTTTGAAACTTGAAACTTCAATAGGAGCGCCCCAGTCACATGGGGGGGGGGGGTGTGATAGGCTACTCAACTGCACGTTTTGATATAGCGCATTCATAATCCCTATTTGATACAGATTGTAACATTCGAGTGCTTTTGTAATTTGTATCATCTGTAGTTCAGCTCTCAACTGTTGTCATGTTTAATACCAGTATTTACGTAAGTAGACCTACTATATCCCCCCCCCCCCTTCGTTCCACTGTATGCGTCAAGATTATTGCTTAATTTTCTGTCACTGTCATGCATGTATGCACATTAAAAAAGGCTGGATTCTTCCTCCATACTATAATTGTATATTTATTGAAAGTCAATATCATGATCGAAAGAAGTTAATTTTTATTTGCAGTCACTGTCATGTTTTCTATCACTACGTCATGCATGTTTGTACAAACAAATGAAAGACGGTAGAAAGACGCTTTTGATTTGTAGTCACCATAATGCTTTATTCATGCATGTGAATACTATTCTTCTGTAACCCCTGCCTATAAGGTCCGTGTGAAGACACGAGTGCTTTCTGCGGTAATGGTTGGCCATTGTTTTGGTGCGGCCAGAGTCAATACCCATTCGTCGACGCAGCCTGCCATCTGTTCTGTGGCTATTGCAGTAAGTCTTATGATGATGATGATGATAATGATGATGATGATGATGATGATAACAGTAACAGTGATAATTATAATGATACTAATGATAATTACTACAATAACAATGATAATAATGAAAATTATTATAATGATAATGATAAAGACAATAAATGATGATTACGATTATGATGAAGATAGTGATGATGATGATTGTTATTATTATTATCATTATTATTATCATTATTATTACTGTTATTATTATCGATCGTTATAATTATTATTATCATCATAATCATCTCACCACAATTATAATAATTATTGTTTTATTACATGAGCATGAGCATTATTATTATTATTTAATTTATTCTATCATATCTTTCATTTAACTTTTTGTTTGTCAGCCTGATAAGTATTTTACATATTAGCACTGATTTTTGTAAAGTACCACCAACAACTATTTTATCCCTATCAGGAAGTTTTCAGGATTTCCTGCCACCGTTTTCTTTTTCTTCTTCTGTTTTTCTTTCTTTCAGGACCCTGATCTTCATCAAATTATCATTATTATTATTATTATTATCATTATTATTAGTAGTAGTAGTATTACTATTATTATTATTATTATTATTATTATTATTATTATTATTATTATTATTATTATTATTATTATTACTTATTACTTATTCCGCGTTTTTCCGATTAAACTATATACCTGGAAGACAGGAAGGGATTCTACTAACAAGGGTTTATCATTTACTCTTTTATTTTTTGAAATGTTCTTTCAATTTTATTTTCCACAGATCCCGCTGATCCTACATTCATCTGCTGTGAGTATAAATGTTTGCCTTTCCTCTAAAAGTAATGCAAATCCTATTTTTAACGAATAAAATTTGCAACCTCTATAATCTGGCACAACACTAACACCACCAAACCACTCATTTGCAGAGCCTTCACGTAAAACAGTATTTGAACCACCAATGAAGCCTACCTGGATAAAAAACATTAATATAATGGAGAAATGAATGAAGAGTACATAAAAATGGTTTTCCCTTATCGTTCACACACACACACACACACACACACACACCCACCCTCACCCACATACCCACTCTCTCTCTCTCTCTCCCTCACACACACACACACACACACACACACCGGCGTAAATCCATTTTGAAGAGTGGGGGGATGATTGACTTTTTTGCCGATTTTTTTTTCTGTCGAACTCACACTTAAATTTAAACACACACCCTCACCCACCTGCAGAGACCCCCTTACACACATATCAATTTTTATTTTGAGAGCGAGCGAAGCGAGTGAGCCAAAAATAACCACTTTTCAGGGTTTTTTTATCTCATTTTCAAATAGAAATTCTAAAATATGATGAGCGAGCAAAGCGAGCGAGCCAAAAATAACCATTTTTCTGGTTTTTAATCGCATTTTCACATAGAATTTCTAAAATATGATAAGCGAGCGAAGCGAGCTAGCACAAAATTACCACTTTTCTGGTTTTTAATCGCATTTTCAAATAGATATTCTAAAATATGATGGTTGTTTATGACAGATTATCAAAAATTTTACTACCTGATTAATCAAAATATCATTTCTTTCTTAAAAAGTGTGAGGATATTTGTACACGCCAACCTCCCTCCAAAGAGTGGGGGGATATATCCCCATCCCCCCCCCCCAGGATTTACACCAATGCACACACCCTCACACACACAAACACAATCAACAACAACAACAACAACAACAACAACAACAATGAAACAATATCATCCCAAAAGTGGTTTGTCGCGGACATAATGCATACATTTAAATTTGTTTTGGTTTGCCACTGAGAGTCTGAGACCGACATGTTGATCAACTGCCTGGGCTGCTGGTCAATTTTCAGGTCATTTGATATGTAGTCAAATAAAACAGTCAAATACGAACACTAGCCCCATGAGCATGATGAGTACCAACATTACTCATATGCACGACAAACTGATGTAGGAGACGACGTTCAGCGGAAGACTACATGGTATAATTAAGTTTCTTTAATTATTTCTAATCCTGTTAATGGGAGATGTATATAAGGTAAAGATCATATTTTACCCTCATTTGATCATTAATCCCTTTCAAGAAATGATAATTCTATTTTCTCAATCTCTATGATCTATCGTCTACACAAACAGCACCGACAGAAACTACAATACCTACAACCACCAGAACACCCACTACTACTACTCAAGCTCCCACTACTACTCAAGCCCCGACTACAACTCGACTCCCTACTACCACCCGGCCCCCTACTACCACCATCCAACCTCCTACTATCACGCAAGCGCCAACCTCAACACGCCCGCAAACACAACCACCAACGCAACCATCCACTCAACCACCCACTACAACACAACCACCAACAGTGCCCACCACTACGGCAACAATGGCCACACCATGCACGTTATCTTGTCTTAATGGCGGAACATTGGATGCTGCACGATGCAGATGTAACTGCAGATCGCAGTACCAAGGCACCGCGTGTCAAAGTAAGTGAAATTTGAAATTCAAGTTTTCGTTTTCATTTTCAAATGATAAGAGAGTGTATACTGTTGAATGGATGCGGTTATCTGTAAGAGTACGTTAACTAGACGACCCCGATATTATAAAGGTTCTGTTCACAGGGCATAATTATACACAATGATGTGTAGCTTCAGGGGAAAGAATTGCACATGCACCCACCCCCCAGTCGTCGAATGATGAATGAAATAAAAAGGAAGTAATGGCAAGAAAACAAATGGAAAGGGACGAGAATGAAGACGTCTGGATCTCCTCGCGCACCCTAACCCCTACCCGCATGCTATAATTATGCATAGCCTTGTAAAGTGACATTTTGTTTTCCAAGCCCCCTGATAGCCACCCCGACCCCTCCCCCATCCCATAGTATCCAATAACCACTCACAATGGAGACTCATGCTATACCGTCTCTTATATATGTAATGACAATTTAAAAAAAAACATACAAAACAGCCAAGCAAAAATAATAATTTACTTGACGCAATGATCACAGTTAAACGTGTAATCGTTTTATATATGCTATGAAAACACGGGGGAGGGGCGCATTATGGTGTTTATTTTGTAACCGTTTAAACTTTTCATTTCCAGACTCGAAAGTTCAAGTCCAGTACGGAGTCGAACTCATCATTGGTGCTGATATAAGTATCGTAAGCAAATCGTGTTTTCCTTCTATTTCACATGATTTTCATCTCACACTTTGATATTTGATGTAAAATAGCTGCGAGATGAAGACATTATGGGGATGGATAAAATATTGTCCTGAAATTGAACGGAATTTGAAAGATTTAAATATATCTTTAAAAATGAGTTCTATTCTTTCATAATTGCGTTTCGGACAGTGATCTTGACGTTGACTTTGTGATAGTCTGAAGAACTTTATAGGTCGTACCTTTTACTGGCGTAGCTAGGATTTTTTCAGTAGGGGGCACTAGGGGGGGGCCTTAAAATTTTGTAGGGGTGCACCCGAAATAGTTTTTTTGGCAGACACACACACGCGCACACATATAATATTTTCTTTTTTTTGCGAGCGAGCGAAGCGAGCGAGCCAAAATAACGACTTTTTATTTTTGTCGTCAAAATACTGTTTAGACCTTTAACTTTCTTTTTTGAATGGTATATTTGGTCACCACTCTACCATAAAGGATATATCTCGCTGGTCCATGCTGTCTCAAACCATCCTGCTTCTAAATATGAAGAGCGAGCAAAGCGAGCAAGAAAATTGTGAAATCCTCTAAAAGTCTACATTTTTTGCGTTTCTGGTCCATTTCGGTATTGCTTTACCTTTTTTTACCTGCTGATAGTGAGATACCTGGGCTTTATTGTTATTTTTCTTTCCTTTTCCTACCTCATGATTTTTGTGGGGGGCACACAAAATTTATGGGTGGCACGTGCCCCCCACCCCCCCCCCCCCCCCCCCCCGTAGCTACGCCCCTGGTACCTTTGGCTGTTATGGTATCGATTTTATCAGTGTTCGGAATTTGAATTTGAAGTTGATGTTTTATCAACAACAGAGGTTATGAGTATTATGTTGCTGCATGAAGAAAAAGGACACAGATTATCCCTAGATATGCAATGTAGACAAGTGCTAAGGACAGGTGCTTATTAGCTAGGATTTCATTTAGGGGGCGGTAGTGAGCATGCGAAGTGCGCTCCCCGAGAGGGGTGGGGGAGGATAGTGAAGGGAGGGGAGAAGCTTCGGCGTTTCTTTATCATCGTTTCTTGTCTGCCCCTTATCTTCCTACGTTCTCTCACCCTTTTCTCTTCCAGCTCAAGCTTTTTGGGGCGGTTTGGTTTTTTGGGGGGTGGAGGTGTGCTCCCCGCCACCTGGCTACGCGCCTGGCTAACGGGATCAAAAAGCTCATGTAGATACTGATTTTTTTTTTTTAATGAAATAAAGGGAAACCATTGAGTTTCTTTTTATAGCAATGTCTTTATGTATCCTGACACTACAACAAAAGGTTACCTCTCCACAGTTATCATGGTTATTCAGCTAGACTTTCTCACATGTGTCCCAAGCTTTTCATTGGTTGTATTGTCTCATTCTGTTCAATAGTAAAATGCTTTTTCCTTTGCCAAGTAAAATTTCAAAAAACGATTGCTATGCAAATCCCTAATGAGAGAGATATCAACATTCATATTCTAGTTTTGTCTCTTCTTGTTGGAAAGTATATTACCAATTAGTAATATCATTATTTGAACCAGGATTTAATTTTTTTCTGCAGTTTCCAAGAATTCGTAACCTGCTGTTTGCAGTAGTCAGTCGACTAGTCACAGATGCCTGCAACGACAATCTCTACTCTTGTGCTGTCCAGGAGGAACAACAAAAAATACGTAGGTTCATAACTAAGCTTAAACGAAAGTAATAACAGTTAGTGATAATAATTGGTGACAAGTGCATAACACCGGCGCTAACGGATTTAAGCCGCGGAGGGGGGGAGGGGGGTGTGACCTGGGTGTGACAATATATTTTTTGCCGAAATTTCTAGAGCGAACTCACCCACGAGTACACAAAACCCTCACACACCTGCACACACACCCGCACACATAATCTCTTTCTATCCTGTCCCGCTCTCTATAAAAATAAGATTATTATATTGAATATGAAATCAATGAAATATGAAAGAGTATGGAAAATTCACACATCGACTCTTTCAGAAAGATTTTCTCCATTAATTTTATTTTAATCAAACCTGTAAGAGTTAGAGAAGATTTTGCCTTTTAGTCATGATTTCATATGTAAATTAAACAACTTTATTCGTAGAAGGGTTTACGTATCACCATGTGGTAAGTCCTGAAAAGGACTGTAGATAAAGTGGGAAGAGATGGAGGTGAAAGTGAGAGGCGAGAAAGAGGGAGAGATAGAGGGTAGAGTATCTTTCTTGAAACTGGGTGAAGTCCTGAAAAGGACTGTAAACCAGAGGAGGTGTGAAGGCTTGAGGTAGGCGAAGAGATGAGGAGACTTTGGGCTTGATGTCGGCGGAGAGGTGAAAAGACGTGATAGATTTAGTTTTAAAGCCCTCTTTTTCTCAATGTCTTACTGTCTCTTACTCTCTCTTTCTTTCTCTCTTACTCTCTTTCTCTCTCTCTCTCTCTCTCTCTCTCTCTCTTTCACTTTTATAATTCCTCCTCCATAGCGATATGAGGTTGTCTTACGTCGACAGCAACCACGTCGCGGTGGCCGACGGCTATCCCGAGGAGCGCCCGCAATATCCAGTCCAAGCCTTCGCTGTCATGCTCCTCATCACGCCCCCTTCGCCGAGTGAACTCTGTAGTGCGAGCGTGCAAGCCCTCTCAAAGAGAAGTGCTCAAGTATCGCATGTTTTTGAAAGGGTCAAGCGACAGACAGATGCTTCTTCAGGTAACATAATTTTTGAAATTTTCTTGCTACTTTATATAATCGTAAAACGCCTTGAAAGTTAACAGGTAAGTAGGGCATCTTCTTCAAAGAGACAAAAAAAAAAAAAAAAAAGGTGTCGTGGTCAAGTTACCGGAGTGTTTATGAAATGATACAAGATTCAAATCCTTGTCAGGGCACTAAAGTCATTTGGCTATTAAAGCATTAAACTACATTTACCATATACTCGACCCAGGCAAGTTACATGAGTTTTCTGTAGGAAGAAATTCCTTGTAAAATTATTATGAGTGCTTTTTCATAACAGTTAGGCTAAATTCGCGTAGGTCAGAATAGCTTTAATACAGTAGATCGATAGCACAACGTATTTGCTTATATAATCCTTACTATATCAAGATTCAATGCATACACATCTTAGCAAGAAATATGATGCACAGTCGACCGGCGCAAGTAAAGAAGCAAGAAACGAAAAGAAAAATCACCGAAAGATAAAAATGGAGAGAAAAAGAAAGAAAGAATAAAGAAAGAACGTAAGAAGAAGAAGAAAGGAAGGAAGGAAGAAGATAGTGAAGAGGTCCCACCGTGATTGATGCAAGGAAGGGTTTTGGGGTCCGATTTTTTGTTTGTTTGTTTAATAGTTTTGTTTTTTTGTTTTGTTTTGTGCAAACTTGTTTCCCACATAACTCTCCCTGTTGCATACCCCGTCCACTTCCTATCTCGAAAAAACCTCTGTCCTAGACGTTCTTCAAGTCATCTTTTTAACTGTCCTTGCAAACATATTCCAGGCTACCTGAGCCAGGACGCACTCTACGAAACAATCTCGGCCAACATCAACGCAATCTCTATGGCAACCAACGTCACGATCTTGGAGGTGAGCAGGGGTATGGTCGAGGAACCCAATACTCTGTTGCCTCTTCATTTCACCGTTATCCTGATCGTCGCCGTCATCGCCCTATTATGCATCGTCGTCGCCTTGATCACCATTTGCTGGGGAAGGTAAAATGACCTCTACTCTATCATAATTATGAACATTTAAACCTGACGCTGGGTTAACATTGGGTCAGAAGTAGTATAGTAAAGGAAGTTTAAACCGGAGTCTTTGTCTTTCCCTTTTTGAGTTTATATCCTGGTGTTGGATTAAAATTGCATCATTAGAATAATGCACATGGCTTTTGATGTAGTAGCTTCCTTTTCTTCAGGGGTCGTGGTGATCCTACTATTTTTCAATTAAAAAGCCAGGGCATCAAAAGACGGGTGGTGCTTGTGCGCAGGTGCGGCGCCAGGGTATTTTGATAGGGGGCAAGATGACCCATAGGTGAATTTATTGACGTGTGAGAGTGTGTGTGTTATGGGGGAAGTCTTGGACACGAGACCCATATTGCAGATTTGCAAACAGTATAAGGAATTTGCCAATGTTAAGGCGATTTGATTTTTTTTCTAATGCGCAAAAATTACTGGGGGACTGCTGATCTACTTCCTTCTTTTATGAGGTGTCAAATAATACAAATCTAACACCTTTATTCTATATACGAAAATGAATTTTAATGATTTTTTTTTTTCATTTAGGACCCATATTTTTAATTTCTTTCAGTCAGTATTTATTCTCTTTCTCATCCATTCTTCCTGAAAATCTTCTTCACCGAATTTATTCATCTTCTCTTCAGAAACATCGATTCTAGCGCGAAAGATGGTGGAAACAAAAGGAAACAACACCTCACCGGAGAAGATTTTTAACTTTCTTGTAAACAAATACAGCATATGAAATAAAGAAATTAGCATTATACAGATGACTTATTTCAAATACAGCAATTTATCATAATTGTAAAACTAAAATTATATGTTCATGATATGATATCAGAAAGGTTTACCCAGAGTAAAAAGTATATAGCAGGGATAACAATATTACAGAATTATCTAATTTGGTTAAAATTTCACCCCGAACAGGGGCTTCTGTTTAATGACATGATTTAGGGTTTCAGATTTAGACCTTTGCAATGCAGTTCAATTCAACATCTTTATTATCCTTAATAACCATTGAAAAATTTATTTGTATTCTAGCATAGTCACTAGAGTTTGAAGAAAAAAATCCGATACATCAATTTTCTAATATTTAAGATGTTTGCAACTGAAGTTGCAAATCTAAAGAAAATGCTTTAGATCATAATTCCAAACTTTTTCCATGATATAATGGGTAAAATATCAAGTGGATGGCATTTTGGGGTTTCATCATCATAGTAATGTGTTACTTTGAAAATGTTTTTTTTTTTAAATGGCCTTTGTCGGTTTTTGCAATTAAACTTTATTATTGCAGAAGAGGCTAGATAAAGCAATAAACATAATAATTGTAAATGCACAAAACAGTAATGTCCAGAGAAAGAACAGAGGAATTGGGTAGAATATTTTATATTCAATTTTATTATTTTTGTAAGGAAAACATGTTTTACACTACAGTATTAGATTTAGATAAGACATCGTAAGGAACATACTTTAAGGACTGAAACATATAAAATTCAGCTTAAATGATATTATAGAACAGGAAAGTTTAATATCGTGTATATACGCAAAATGAGAAAGTGAGTTGTTTACTACACTTAATACTTATGACAGTTTGATAAAGTTTTTCATTCATACTCCATTATTCCATAGTGCAGATGGAATAGAATGAGCATTATCTGTGATCTAGGATTTAAGAGGTTATCAGATGGTTGATTTGTATAACCAACCAATTACTGAAACATCAAAATTTCTATCGTAGCAAGCAATGAAAAATCAAATTCGTTGTGATTTCTGAACAAAAACTTCAACATTTAGTAACAAATTAACAATGAATATGTGTTGTTAAATTTACATATGAAATCATGACTAAAAGGCAAACATTTTCCCTAAATTTTAACAGGTTTAATTAAAATAAAGATTGGTAGAGAAAATCTTACCAAAAGAGTCGATGTGTGTTTAATTTGATTCTTTTTCTACTTTATTTCCCTGGTTAATGAGTCTGTCCGATTCACAATTCTAATCATCCTCAAAAGAAACGTGTCATTTTTTTTTTCAAAATGCAATTGCACCTTCCGCTATAAACATGAACTTTAACGTGAATAAATATCGAGGAAAAATTAAATCAAAATGTCATATTTGGACATACTTCTTTCATTGTGGTTTAATCCTTGGGAGAAACGAAGCTCTTAATATTTAGAAAAGAAATATCATGACTATTGAAGAAGATATTTCATTTTCGTTGAAGTTATTGCTTTTGATCTACTCTATTGATGTATAGCAATAGCGGATCCTTACTTTGTAAAAGCAAAAAAAAAAACATATAAATAAAACAAAAACAAAAAACAAAAAAGTACATCTGTTTGGCTACATGAAACTTTTAATGTTTTTGAAGTATTTAATGTTTAATATTTCTTTTGTATTATATTGTATTGCATTTTTGTGGAGGGCTCCGCTGGAAAGCAGTTGAAAAACTGATTCGAACTATCCTCAACTATTTTATATTGTATTAAATAAAACATTTCGAAAATGATAGTAATAAAATGGAGAAGTTGAGCACATCCATTTTATTTGCGAAGTCGCCATTTTATCATAATATGGCGTCGATCTTATTTAAGTAGCCCAGCGGCGCCTTCGGGGGTTAGCGTGGTCCGCATTCGGGATGAAGCGGAAATCTTCGGCCGTATAGTGCGCTGGCGAAGAAGTGTTATGAACAATCCATTCGGAACACACACCCGGCACCGAGAATTGCCGACAATATTTTTCACTCGCGCAAAAATTGAGAAAGTTTGTTGACCTTTGCGCTGATGTATAACTCAATACAAAGAGATACGCTCTCGAAGTAGAAGCAAGGGGAGTCGGCGAACATCACCACATATTTTGTGACTATAATATCCCTTTAAGGAGGGGGGGGGGGGCGCATCACTTCCTTGCCACCCACTGAATCGACCAATGTAAAAGACTTGCAATCCACTGAAGTGCCATATCAGATTTTCGCTTCGGATTGGAATCCTTCCATGAAAATATTGGAATTTTCTATCAAAAGGATATTTCAAACCTCTTTCGTGTGGTTTCGTTAATAAAAAAAAAATTGCACTGGATTCTCTGCAACGAAATGACCCCTACTAAGACTCCTCAAAGAAGAGACCTGGCACCCTTCAAATGTAGAGTAACAAAATACTCGACGGCTCGCGAAAATATTGACAATCGTGGGCGATTTCCATATACGTGAGGCCCTCAAAGCATGAACAGAAGGATATCGTGGACATACAAAGAAGGCTCGTTTATTTTTGCTGAATTTAAGCAGCGCATATTTTGATATTTTTCATTTGTACCATCCAATCTCGACTTTTCAAATTTGTATGTAAAGTTAAAATCGCCGCTAACCGATCTTAATGTGCAGATCTTATGTCTTTAAAGACGTATTTTAAAATGTGTTTACGTTTCGTTTTATATCTAACTCAAATTTACTGTAAATGTTAGATGTCATGAATTTGATACCTGTTTGGCAGGCTTTTACTTTTGCCCTTTTTAAAACATCGTGTTTGTCCTCTTGAGAAATGAATTTGTCACATTTTGAAAGTAGAGCAAATACATCCACTACATCATTGCGGCTCCATGTAAAGCTACGTTACTCGAGGTATGTGTAAAATAATATAGGGCTATACATACATGCATTTTGTCATCAAAAAGTAAAATAACTTTTGGGGGTTAAAACTACATGCAGACTGACTTGAGGTGTAACTATTAAAGAAATTCATTATCTTATGACAAAATTTTTAATGATAAAGGTGGTTCTAGTTCTTCTTAGAAGAAACGGTAATGTTTTTCCACTGATGAAAAACCAGGTTCTTAAACTGCGGCTCACCGGCCAGAAACGGCACGAAAGACGATTTGGAGCGTTCCGACAAATAGGGATGTAGAATAATATTTAGATCCATTCTATTCTTATATAATTGGATACATTATAGATCATGACTTAAATAGTCAACCAATTTTTGCTCTCTGTGAAAACAACGACAAACAAACAGAATAAAACTCAACAAAACAAGTAAGAAAGTAGATAGGGGTTGTTTATTAGAGTATAATGACCTATCAGGGGCGTAGACAGCGAGGGGGCGGGGGGGAATGAGGGGTATGCATCCCCCACCTCACAAGGTGGGGGATGACATGTACAATCACCCCCCCCCCCCCCCCGGTTTTAGGGAAGGATGTTTGCTTACAATTAAACTGAATTAACATGTTTAGAAATGATAGGAACAGCAAAAATGATAATAATTATTATTATAACAACAATAACAACAACAATAATAATAATTATAATAATAATTAGTAATGTATTATTATTATTATTATTGTTATTATGCTTATGATAATAATAGTAATAATAATAATAATCATCATCATCATCATCGTTAATGTGACTGAAATGAATACTATCATAAGTATATCGATCATTATTCTGATTTATATTACTTTGGGGTAATTTCGGCGCCATCACAGTTTTTCTGAAGTCGTGTAACAACAAAATTTTAAAAAAAGATAAATAGCGTGATGCAAATTTGCAATAATGTGTGTCAGTCCATATTCTATATTCGTTTGTCACGGTGCGTATATCTTCTATTTATGTCTGTGCATTCGGGTGTATGTGTGTGAGGTGTGGGTGTTTGTATGAGAGTGAGGGTGGGTTTGTATAGCTTTGCAAGCGAGGACAGTGAAAAAAGAAAATTCCTTAGAACAATAGTCCTCGGTTGGTAAACAATAGTCCTCGGTTGTCAAACAAAGGATTTGAGGTTTATTTCGTCAGCCTTGCGAGGACAGGAGACCATTGTTGTCCTCGGAAGTAGAGTGATGCAAAACTGTACGTGCGTGTGCGTGTGTGTGTTCTGTATACGAAATTGATCCTCGATTTCTCGTGAACGGTAAATCATCCCCCCCCCTGGTGTAAGAACCTGTATACGCCACTGTGACCTATAAAGTGTATTTTGAAATCGTTCCACCCAAAATGAGTGGATCATTAGAGAATTAGGCCTATGAATAAGAGTATAATAAGGGCGGCTGGGGCTGAAGCCCTTCCATTCAACACTTTTGACAGAACCATGTTCGGGAACCTGCCACCGTAAGCTTGTTATACAGGTTATGTGCCTAGAATACTCGGTGACCCGCGATGCAATTTCAGAAATACTTGGGGTCCGCGCCTTAAAATAGAACCTAGGTAGTAAAACTCTTACGATGTAAAGCAAATATACTGGAAATGACGTTTTATGTGCACACCACGGTTCATTTCTATTTCTTCATCAGCTGGGCGGTAATCGGGGGGGGGTAGACGGGGAGTACGCATCTCCTTTATTTCTACTTTTCTTGGTTAAGGATTTTTCTTCGATGCGTCGCCCTCTCATTTCAACGAAGACTTCTCCCTTGTCTGTAAAAACAGTGACTAATCATAGAGCTAAACTCCCGTCTCTACGCACTCTCAAAGGGCTTTGGATATTATTACCCTGGCTTTAGCCCAGCTGCATTTACAGCTCTCAAGAATTAGAAAAAATTCATCCCTGTCGGGTACCCATGTACATCACCCGGGCCAAGAATGTTACATGTAGGATGAAGCCGAGAAATAGCCCGTACGTCAGTGTTCCATTTTAATTCGTGCACTATTAATTTTGCACTCACATCTTTTACAATATCACGGGGCCCAACGGGAGTCATTCTTTTATTGTCAATTTCTTATCTTCCAACTGGGGCTCCCTTCTCTCGGTGGAGCTCCTACCTCCTGGCCCTACTGCTCGGTCCGTACCGATGTGGCTGGGTCCCAGGGTGGCCCCCTCTCCCTAAGGGCTTTGTTCAGTTGGTTTTTTTTTTTCTTTATAATGATTGTATCAGTACCAGTCCCTGCCCCTTTTTTTCTTATTCTCTCAACCTTTGTAAATTTTGTAGTTTCGTTATGTTATTTTGTTAATTCGTTAACAAAATAACACAATATTATTATGCTAACACATTGTTTTTAATCTGTTATGTTATTTTGTTAATCGCTATCTCATTTTAGCTCTTTTTATTGCTCCCCGCATAACATTCACAGCGCTTTGTTGCGTTTATGGCACAATAGAAATTCCGTTGTTTTGCGTGTGAAGGCAGTGTGTGATGCTGCGTTGACGCTGTTTTCGGGGACCGAAAACCTAAGTTTTGTCATTTTTATTGTAAGATACGCCTACATAAATGAATTTTTATTTAATATCCTACACATCATAATTGTTTTATGATACAATCTTTCCTATCATCTGGCGATGTATTGAAGTAGTAAAAGATACTTTTCTGAGATTCATCCAAACCTTTAATCACTTGCTAATATTGTCATTTGATTTGATTAACAAAACACACACACACACACACACACACACACACACACACACTCACGCACATAAATCTATCACTGTTTCTTCTCTTGTCAAAGACTGAAAAAAATCCCTGTAGCAATCTTATGTTAGCGAAATGGCGCCTTCTGTCCAACTGCATCCAGTATTAACATTTTCGTCTCCTTCAAAAATAAATGTAAATTCCGCTTATGTTTTTGTATATCGAGGTGATATTATGAATCCCGTCTCCTTACGTCATTAGGTTGTTTGTGCCAACAAAGTATAAAAGAACACGAGCAGGAAAACTTGTAAAAAGCCGAGCTGGAGATTAAAAACACAAATGTTGACATTGGGACACGGTATCAAACGTCATGGTTTCTCTTACAACTCAACTGTCGTAATTTTCCTTCGACAAATTCATGTCATAATGACATGTGTCATATTTTCCTAAAATTTTATTCGGAATTATGGACATGATAGATGACCTATGTGATGCTTTTCTCTGGACTGTTTTCATCGAAAGTGTGCACGAGGGAGATCCTAGTCATGCTAGTTGTGATTTTAATTGGTGATCCGTTCTTGATGACAGCTTTCCTCATTTAATTTGATTGTTTGTCTTATCTATTAATAAACCACTGGGTTAACATTTTGATTAACTGCTTGACATGCTTCCATTTATACTGCTCTGCTACTTACCTCCGCCCCTTTCGAGTTTTCCCGTCCTTTCTTTAAAAAACACAGACAAGAACGTGTTTGAACAAGTCGTTTCTAGCAAAAGCTGTTTGCTTTCTTGGTGGGTTTTCAAAGCTATTACAATGTGTACGCGGATTGTCGGAAAGAGAGAATATGAGTCTAATATCTACTCACTGTATCAAAATATATATCTATTTTTAAAATGTCTTGAAATTATGTACAAGAAGTGGAATTGACTATCGGATTATAACTGGATTAGGATTTGGATGAAATGTATTGGCAGTTTAGTTTCCCGTCAACCCTTCTGGAGACGGAAGCAGATTGGTTTAAAAAAAGAAACTATGCATGTCTTGGAGCTTGGTGATTGGGATGCGGGTGTGTGTGTGGGTGTGTGTGTGTCTTGTGTGTGTGTGTGTGAGAGAGAGAGAGAGAGAGAGAGAGAAGGTATGAACAATAGAGAGGCACAATGAAAAAAATAGTTGAGAGGAAAGGTGGAGAAAGAGAGACAGAAAAAGAAGAAGTGGGAGAAAAACTGATGAAATGACAGAAAGGGAAAGGAGACTGATAGATGAATAAAGAGAAAGAGAGAATTAGTGAGACTGAACATAGCGAACAAGCAGATCAGAAGAGGGGGAATTGATGAACGAGGGAACAAGTTTAGAAAGAGCGGGGAAAATGTTAAAATGTTACTTATAAACTAGAGAGAGAGAGAGAGAGAGAGACACTAGTAGGGACAGGTTTTTGTTATGTCAGTATGTCCGTTTATTCTTGTTATTAGGGCGATGTGAATTCATGTGTTACTTAAAATACCATTCCTCGGCTAAACGTGAGATTGTCTTCCTCTCACTCCACACGCATACACACATAGGCAAATATTTTGTTTCATTCCCAGTCAGACTAGAGTAGTGACGATAGGTCTGCATATGTTAGAGATATAACTAAAGTAAATTGCTTGACTGAAAAGTCACGGAAGGAAAAAAAAAGACAGAGATATGTTACACAGAGACCGAGACTGCAGTTTGATTAAACATAAAATTGTATTCGGAAGATATAAAAAAAATTAGTCATAATGATGTATAGAATTACTACTTTAAAATAAGCACCCCCCCCCCCCTTACATGAAACATACCTTAAGTCTGTCACTGACAATTGGACATGAAGACTTTTCACTGAAATCAATTGTAAAGTACTTATCGACAAATGATGGCTTTTGACATTTCAATAAATATTCTATTACAATAGAATAACGATATCAAAATCGACTTCAGATTAAAGTATTCTCACCTGCGAGTTATTTTTAGTCTACTTTTCTTTGTATTTATGTGGTTTTACTTCTAAAGGAGGAAGGACATAAAATCCATTTCTCAACACCTTGTCAAAACGCTTTCTTTGAAAGAATTTTCAAATACAAATGAAGTTCCCTTCATTTGTATTTCATCCACTTCTAAGGCATGAGGACGCATCGCTCAAGTGATATCGCCTTTGTCAATAAACTATTTGCTTTCAATGCAATTAATGGCGAGACACTTTGGCAGAGGGCAGTAGATCTATTCTCAAGGTGGGGGCGGGATGAACAACATATATTTTATCGGCTACAAAAAGTAATCATGGTAATGCATCTTCCAAATCGCCGATTCTTGAGAACGTCAGGATCCTTTCGTGATTATTTGGTGATCCATCTTGAGGTATAAAGCCTGGTAATCCCTGATTTTTCGATCAAGTTGGTGATTTGTCGAGGAATAAGCAGGAGTCTCAACAATTTTTACGAAATGTTGTTCCCATGCTGTACTCAAGTTAAAAGTACTTTATGAGAGATCCATCCTGCAAAAAGGCCTTCATCGTAAAAAGGCTTAGAGCCACCGGTTTACTTAAGTTTCGAATAGAGGCGTAATGAGCCGGAAATTTTGAAGTTTTTTTTTTTTTTAAACTGCCGCCATGGAGACAACATCGTATTCTATAATAACACCGAATTCTACCCGTTCATCTTTTGACCTATCAACAATGTCCTTAGCTGTCTTCTGCTTGCAACTTTTTCTGTCTGGGATGACTGTTACGATGAACCTTTTGATTCTACGAGCTTTCCACACAGAAAAAAGGTTGCGCACTTATGCCAACCAGTACATTCTCAACATCACTATCTCCGACCTTCTGGTAGGCATTATAATGTCAATACGATGTTCCATTATCCTCTATGACAAATGGATTTTCGGAGACGCCCTTGCCATCTTTTTCATTGGTGTGCAGAACACGGCTCTGGGAGTATCTGTACTTGGAATCATTGCCGTTTGTCTGGACCGCTACGTGGCAACATATTACCCGATTCGTCATTTCCAGCAGAGGCGAAAAAGGATTGCGCACATCGTAAACGGCCTAACTTGGATGATTTCCATATCATTCTGGATACCCATTGCTGTGATCTGGGACTTTGTGCAACCAACTGGGTCACCTCCTGTGAAAGACTACTTTTCTCCTAATTATGGTAGGCACATATACTCCACCATTACAGTCGCACTTCTCCGGTTGGCTGTTCCATTTATTATTATTGCTACACTGTACTTTAAGATTTATGTGCGAGTGAAAGGCTCTGGAAGCAAATATCTGTCTGAGAGATTTGATTCAAGGCCAAAAGATGGAACAGAAGAAAATGCTATAGCAACAATATCATATCAACACATGGCAAAGAGCTGTTCGGTAGATTGCCATGATCGCACTCTTGAAAACGTTGGAAGCAGTGAGTACGTCAATAGTATTCAAGGCAAGAATATTCACGAAGCAGTGGTGCTTCAAGAGATTAACTTGAATGGATCACCCTGTAAATCATCAGAGAACACCATCAAACCGAAGGCTATATGCACAAGCACTAGGTCGATTTTACCAAGGGAAATTCCAGTCCGCGTCATACCGACATCATCAAGTCCAAAGGATTTCCGCAGTGGTCAACAAGATCCTCTTTCCATACCTGATAACCACAAGATCATGCGTACCCTTACTTTCATTACAACTGCTTTTTTCATAACTTGGCTTCCAAACAGTATCACCGTCATCTACACAAATGTAGTGTCCAACCATTTACTCTTTGCCGAGTTTGCTCGTTGGGTGACCTACCTGAACAGCCTCGTCAATCCGATCGCCTACGCCATGGCGCAACCGCTATTCCGCAAGACCATCGTGCGGATTCTGAGGTGCCAACGTTAAGCAACGTTGCTCCGTCGAGACATGAGCTGGCAACAAAAATAGTTATGACTCACAAAGGAAACCACGGATGTTCCGGAAGACCATCGTCCCTACGGTAAACAACGACACATGCTTTATTCACACATGGCCTTCCGCAATGAAATATAATATCCAAATGTGATGATTTAAGGCAATGACAATAATCCCATCCAGAAAAAAACTGCATTTTCGACACTACTGAAATAGTCTTTGTTACTTAATCAATCCAAAATGATGATATACATGTATCGATGATATGGAAATTGAAATATTAGATATAGTAGATCCGACCATGCTCTTATCATAAAGTTCCTTCAGAGTTATGGTTTTTCGTGAATGTGATTCTGGAAACTCAACCTTCGTTTGCTAAGATTAAGTGACTAGCATTAAATCAAAGGCAGATTCTCTTAAAATTCATTTCCATTACCAGAACTCAATATTTGATTAGGGAAAATAGTCTCTTCACGATTCTCTAAAATAACACATTCATATTTCCGACAGACATGAATGTAAAGTTGCTACGATTGATATGATGATTCCAGATATTTTTTTTTAAAGGGGGGGGGGCCAAAATGTTCCTTCTCCCCCATTTGCTGATCTGCGTTCACCAGAATTGTTTAACTAACCAGCAACCAGCAGATGTAATCATGAGAAGTGTTTTTTTACTTGACCAATTATTCATTTCTTTTTCTTAAGATGAGACTACTGAGTGAGCAAGATTATAATGAGCAAATGGTCGGTAAAAAGGTGAATCTCTAATAGTGTTTGTTGTTGTTGTTTGTTTATTGTTGTTGTTGTTGTTGTTTTTGCTAAGTTTACCTACGACCGAATGCTGTCTGGAAATTAAATGGGAAAAAAATGACATTCTTTGCAATATTAGCACGAAGGAGGGTCAAATTGGAGTTGAAGAGAATGATATTGAGCTGGAGGATAATCACGAATTGTCAAGCGATCGTTCTGGTGATCTGAAAATAGCCTCAAATCAAAATACACACATGATCGAAAGATATGAGTTAGCAATTCGTAATTTTATGTGTTGTTATTGCAGGTCATTTGTGATCAATCTTGTGAGTTTTTTTCTTTTTCATTTTTTCGTTTGTTGTGTTTGTACCTTGTTTGAATCCTTGATGAAGCCACCATGGGCAAAAAGACTCAATAAATGAATTAATCAATAAATGTATAAATAAATGAAACGATAAATTTTACTATTTTATTCGCACATTTCAAAAGGTCACAAACAAGAATATGATTGCATTGGGATGATTATTCGAAAGTTTTTACGTTCGTGCTTGCATTGCTATCCAAACTTTTTTAAATTGTAATTAATCCTCATTCACTTAGATTACGTTTTAGCCTGGTGTTCTTTTCTGAGCTGAAAGTTTGTTTTCATTCAGACCATTGGTAGATAAGTGGAAATTTACTTATAAAGGAAATGAACTTTCTGAACGCTTAAAAAATCTTTTAACACATATTGTTCACCCTATGGTTGCACGTTCTGTTTATTGGAAATAAAGCTTTGTGTCAACTTATCTAATGGAAGGGAGAGGAAGAGAGAAAGAGAGATACATGGGGGGGGGGGGGGGGACAGAATCGGAGATGTTCTGGCATAGGCAGATGCTTAAAATTTAAGGATTTTCGTGGGTCCCCCCCCCCCCCCCCCCCCCCCCGGTGCGAGTGGCAATATAATTGATTTATAGGGATTTTTTTTTTTTTTTGCATTATGAGTTTTTTCATGTATGGAATTATAAAAATTGAGGCAGATACTCACAATGATTTGTCTATAGTTATCATGAGTTATCATTTTTTTTCATTATTATAATAATGAAAATTAAAATGATGAGGATACTGATAGTAATAATGATTTTGATAATGCTAATACTAATCCATTCGTAATGATATTGTAATTATAATAACAAATAATATAATAATAATTCGTCCCTGTTTTCACGAAGTGACGGATGAGCGCGCAACTTAAAAAAAGTTAGTTTTGAGTAAATCGCTTTCAAAGTTTCAAACCTCAATCTCAACCTCTTTCATGTATGAAGGGTGAATAAATTTTATACCCTCATATAGGGCATATTCTGGACAACGTTCATTATCAATCATTTGCATATTCCTTTTATATTTTAGAAGAAAACGAGGTGTAAACAATGCCGTCATTTCGTGAAAACAAAAAATTCAAGGTCCAACTGTGATTTTGTTTTCACGAAGTGACGGATCTCAGCCAAACGCGTGTTAAACAAATGGGACTTGATGAGCGCGCATTTGACCTAATTGTGCGCGATCACGTATTCAAAGCGAAGACGCGCTTTTATTTTTTTTCACGAAGTGACGGAACTCAGCCGCACACGTAAAACATACGGGGCGGCTGAAAGCCGTCACTTCGTGAAAACAGAAAATCCTTTTAAGGGGTATTTTCTTGTTGACGTCATTGCCATAGTTACGTAATAAGACATTATTACGGTCTGAAACTCTGTGAGGTTCAAGATGTTAGTGAAAGATGTCCAAAAATGCAAAAAACTCAAAATTGAAAAATCTGCAATTTTCCTCGTATCCGTCACTTCGTGAAAACAGGGACGAATTATAATAATAATTATAATAATATTAATGATAATAATAATTAATGATAATGATAATAATAATAATCATAATAATAATCATAATAATAATAATGATACTCTAAATCATAATAACAATGGCAGTAATAATCATAATTATAAATAGGAATGTATAAAATGTACGGTGTACAAACAGTTTGAAAGATGAGCAACTTTTCGAGGGAAATTGCATTTTTGTCGTAATATCCGAGTGACTTTATGTTTGGTATTTGTGAGTGTTTGTGAGTTACCACATTCGTACATATTTTGTACACACATATATGAGTCCACCTCAAAATGTGGGGATGCATCCCCGATCCCCCCCCCCCCCCTCCGCTATCTACGCCCCTGTGTGAGTATCTGAAATCGTGAGTGTTAATGTATGGTAAACACTGACGATTTCAATATGCGGGGTTCTCCAGTGTAGAGGAGGTGATGCTATTAGGAAGGAACAAGAAGAGAAGATCATCTTCGAACTGGGAACTTTACATCCGTTTGGCCTTAACGCTACTTTCCGTTCTTTCCATATTTCCTAGGATTTTTTTCTTTTCTTCTTCTTTTGCCTCTTGTTCTTTCCTTTTCCTTTCCCCCTTTTTTCCCTCTCTCTCTTTTACCTCTTTGTCGCTCTCGCTTTCTTTTTTTCTTCCTTTTTTCCTTTTTCTTTCCCCTTTTTTCTCCCCCTCCTTGTACTCTCATTTTCTTCCTTTTCCTTTCCTTGCTGACGTGTTTTTCCTTCACGTCCCATCTCTCTTTCCTTTTCCCTCTTTTGTTTTCTCTTTACTCTTTATTACGTCATCTTGCCTTTCTCCTTGGCGTTTTCTCTCCTTTTTTTTTTTGCGCACTTTTGTTTTCTCTTGACTCTTATTTCATCATATTTTTTTCTCTTTTCTCTCACTCTCTCTCTCTTTCTCTCTTCTCTTTCTTGGTTGCTTGGTATCCTTGGAGTTTCTGTACACTTTTGCGCACAGTTTTTTTCTCTTGACTCTTTATCACGTCATCCTTCTTCCTCTCTCTGTCTCTCTGTCTCTCTCCCTCTCTGTCTCTCTGTCTCTCGTTTGTCCTCCTTGCTTGGTTCGGTATCCATGGAGCTTTTTTGCGCCTTTGCGCTTTGCGCTCTTGTGTTTGACACGAACTAAATTTTCGTCATTACCTGGGGAGCGTTTCACCAACATTTGTTGTCTGACAACTTGTCAGATCTGACATCTTTCCTTGATCCTGATTGGCTGAGGAGCATCGTTACTATGGCAATCGGATAAAACAGACTTTGTCGGATAAAACATCCGACAAGTCCTTTCATGAAACGCTCCCCTGATGAAGGCCTATGGCTGAAAAATTGTAAACTTTTTAAGACTCACGGAATTTCTTTCTTTATTAGCTACTTTCATCTATTTCCTACCATTCTGAAGCAGAACTGATATTTCCATATTCCTATCTGTGTATACATGTATATATATATATATATAAAACTCAAAAACGAATAAAAAACTCCGTAAACCAAAGAGATTTCACGAATTTTCGCCCTTAGGGCTTTATCCCGGGGCACTTCATCACCAACTTCAAAATCTGCTGCGTGATGAGATGTTCTGGAGCGAGTGATGAGGAACGCAAGATCCGAGAAGAACGCATCATCCACCGCCTAGGATGTCTCCAACCTAACGGTATCAACGCTGCTTTCCGCTCCTTTCCGATGAACTCTTAGTTTAGTTGTGATTGTCTTTGCTTTTCATTTTT
>CM057158.1:25229961-25292684 GCA_029962745.1 Echinometra lucunter
ACTGAATTAACATGTTTAGAAGTGATAGACACAGCAAAAAATGATAATAATTATTATTATAACAACAATAACAACAATAACAACAACAATAACATAATTTATAATAATAATTAGTAATGTATTATTATTATTATTATTATTGTTATTATGCTTATGATAATAATAGTTATCATCATCATAATCATCATCATCATCATCGTTAATGTGACTGAAATGAATACTATCATAAGTATATCGATCATTATTTGATTTATATTACTTTGGGGGTAATTTCGGGCGCCATCACAGTTTTTCTGAAGTCGGTTTGTAACCACAAACTTTTAAAAAGATAAATAGCGTGATATGCAATTTGCAATAATGTGTGTCAGTCCATATTCTATATTCGTATGTCACGGTGCGTATATCTTCTATTTATGTCTGTGCATTCGGGTTGTATGTGTGTGAGGTGTGGGTGTTTGTATGAGAGTGAGGGTGGGTTTGTTAGCTTTGCAGCGCGAGGACAGTGAAACAAGAAAAATTCCTTAGAACAATAGTCCTCGGTTGTAAACAAATAGTCCTCGGTTTGTCAAACAAAGGATTTGGAGGTTTATTTCGTCACCCTTGCGAGGACAGGGAGACCACTGTTGTCTCGGAAGTAGAGTGATCAAAACTGTACGTGCGGTTGTGCGTGTGTGTTCTGGTATACGAATTGATCCTCGATTTCTCGTGAACGGTAAATCATCCCCCCCCCTGGTGTAAGAACCTGTATACGCCACTGTGACCTATAAAGTTATTTTGAAATCGTTCCACACCAAATGAGTGATCATTAGAGAATTAGGCCTATGAATAAGAGTATAATAAGGGCGGCTTGGGCTGAAGCCCTTCCATTCAACACTTTTGACAGAACCATGTTCGGGAACCTGCCACCGTAAGCTTGTTAACAGGTTCTGTGCATAGAATAGTCGGTGGGACCCGCGATGCAATTTCAGAAATACTTGGGTCCGCGCCTAAAATAGAACCTAGGATGTAAAACTCTTGCGATTGTAAAGCAAATATACTGGAAATGACGTTTTATGTGCACAAACCACGGTTCATTTCTATTTCTTCATCAGCTGGGCGGTAATCGGGGGGGGGGGTGGTAGACGGGGAGTACGCATCCCCCTTTATTTCTACTTTCCTGGTTAAGGATTTTTCTTCGATGCGTCGCCCTCTCATTTCAACGAAGACTTCTCCCTTGTCTGTAAAAACAGTGACTAATCATAGAGCTAAACTCCCGTCTCTATGCACTCTCAAAGGGCTTTGGATATTATTACCCTGGCTTTAGCCCAGCTGCATTTACAGCTCTCAAGAATTAGAAAAAAATCATCCCTGTCGGGTACCCATGTACATCACCCGGGCCAAGAATGTTACATCTAGGATGAAGCCGAGAAATAGCCCGTACGTCAGTGTTCCATTTTAATTCGTGCACTATTAATTTTGCACTCACATCTTTTACAATATCACGGGGCCCAACGGGAGTCATTCTTTTATTCTCAATTTCTTATCTTCCAACTGGGGCTCCCTTCTCTCGGTGGAGCTCCTACCTCCTGGCCCTTCTGCTCGGTCCGTACCGATGTGGCTGGGTCCCAGGGTGGCCCCCTCTCCCTAAGGGCTTTGTTCAGTTGGGGTTTTTTTTCTTTATAATGATTGTATCAGTACCAGTCCCTGCCCCTTTTTTTCTTATTCTCTCAACCTTTGTAAATTTTGTAATTTCGTTATGTTATTTTCGTTATGTTATTTTGTTAATTCGTTAACAAAATAACACAATATTATTATGCTAACACATTGTTTTTAATCTGTTATGTTATTTTGTTAATCGCTATCTTATTTTAGCTCTTTTTATTGCTCCCCGCATAACATTCACAGCGCTTTGTTGCGTTTATGGCACAATAGAAATTCCGTTGTTTTGCGTGTGAAGGCAGTGTGTGATGCTGCGTTGACGCTGTTTTCGGGGACCGAAAACCTAAGTTTTGTCATTTTTATTGTAAAATACGCCTACATAAATGAATTTTTTATTTGATATCCTACACATCATAATTGTTTTATGATACAATCTTTCCTATCATCTGGCGATGTATTGAAGTAGTAAAAGATACTTTTCTGAGATTCATCCAAACCTTTAATCACTTGCTAATATTGTCATTTGATTTGATTAACAAAACACACACACACACACACACACATTCACACACATAAATCCATCACTGTTTCTTCTCTTGTCAAAGACTGAAAAAATCCCTGTAGCAATCTTATGTTAGCGAAATGGCGCCTTCTGTCCAACTGCATCCAGTATTAACATTTTAGTCTCCTTCAAAAATAAATGTAAATTCCGCTTATGTTTTTGTATATCGAGGTGATATTATGAATCCCGTCTCCTTACGTCATTAGGTTGTTTGTGCCAACAAAGTATAAAAGAACACGAGCAGGAAAACTTGTAAAAAGCCGAGCTGGAGATTAAAAACACAAATGTTGACATTGGGACACGGTATCAAACGTCATGGTTTCTCTTACAACTCAACTGTCGTAATTTTCCTTCGACAAATTCATGTCATAATGACATGTGTCATATTTTCCTAAAATTTTATTCGGAATTATGGACATGATAGATGACCTATGTGATGCTTTTCTCTGGATTGTTTTCATCGAAAGTGTGCACGAGGGAGATCCTAGTCATGCTAGTTGTGATTTTAATTGGTGATCCGTTCTTGATGACAGCTTTCCTCATTTAATTTGATTGTTTGTCTTATCTATTAATAAACCACTGGGTTAACATTTTGATTAACTGCTTGACATGCTTCCATTTATACTGCTCTGCTACTTACCTCCGCCCCTTTCGAGTTTTCCCGTCCTTTCTTTAAAAAACACAGACAAGAACGTGTTTGAACAAGGCGTTTCTAGCAAAAAGCTGTTTGCTTTCTTGGTGGGTTTTCAAAGCTATTACAATGTGTACGCGGATTGTCGGAAAGAGAGAATATGAGTCTAATATCTACTCACTGTATCAAAATATATATCTATTTTTAAAGTGTCTTGAAATTATGTACAAGAAGTGGAATTGACTATCGGATTATAACTGGATTAGGATTTGGATGAAATGTATTGGCAGTTTAGTTTCCCGTCAACCCTTCTGGAGACGGAAGCAGATTGGTTTAAAAAAGAAACTATGCATGTCTTGGAGCATGGTGATTGGGATGCGTGTGTGTGTGTGCGTGTGTGTGTGTGTGTGCGTGTGTGCGTGTGTGTGAGGGTGTGTGTGCGCGAGGTTGGGAGTGTGTGTGTGTGTGTGTGTGAGAGAGAGAGAGAGAGAGAGAGAGAAGGTATGAACAATAGAGAGGCACAATGAAAAAATAGTTGAGAGGAAAGGTGGAGAAAGAGAGACAGAGAAAGAAGAAGTGGGAGAAAAACTGATGAAATGACAGAAAGGGAAAGGAGACTGATAGATGAATAAAGAGAAAGAGAGAATTAGTGAGACTGAACATAGCGAACAAGCAGATCAGAAGAGGGGGAATTGATGAACGAGGGAACAAGTTTAGAAAGAGCGGGGAAAATGTTAAAGTGTTACTTATAAACTAGAGAGAGAGAGAGAGAGAGAGAGACACTAGTAGGGACAGGTTTTTGTTATGTCAGTATGTCCGTTTATTCTTGTTATTAGGGCGATGTGAATTCATGTGTTACTTAAAAAAACGTGAGATTGTCTTCCTCTCACTCCACACGCATACACACATAGGCAAATATTTTGTTTCATTCCCAGTCAGACTAGAGTAGTGACGATAGGTCTGCATATGTTAGAGATATAACTAAAGTAAATTGCTTGACTGAAAAGTCACGGAAGGAAAAAAAAGACAGAGATATGTTACACAGAGACCGAGACTGCAGTTTGATTAACATAAAATTGTATTCGGAAGATATAAAAAAATTAGTCATAATGATGTATAGAATTACTACTTTAAAATAAGCACCCCCCCCCCCCCTTACATGAAACATACCTTAAGTCTGTCACTGACAATTGGAAATGAAGACTTTTCACTGAAATCAATTGTAAAGTACTTATCGACAAATGATGGCTTTTGACATTTCAATAAATATTCTATTACAATAGAATAACGATATCAAAATCGACTTCAGATTAAAGTATTCTCACCTGCGAGTTATTTTTAGTCTACTTTTCTTTGTATTTATGTGGTTTTACTTCTAAAGGAGGAAGGACATAAAATCCATTTCTCAACACCTTGTCAAAACGCTTTCTTTGAAAGAATTTTCAAATACAAATGAAGTTCCCTTCATTTGTATTTCATCCACTTCTAAGGCATGAGGACGCATCGCTCAAGTGATATCGCCTTTGTCAATAAACTATTTGCTTTCAATGCAATTAATGGCGAGACACTTTGGCAGAGGGCAGTAGATCTATTCTCAAGGTGGGGGCGGGATGAACAACATATATTTTATCGGCGACAAAAAGTAATCATGGTAATGCATCTTCCAAATCGCCTATTCTTGAGAACGTCAGGATCCTTTCGTGATTATTTGGTGATCCATCTTGAGGTATAAAGCCTAGTAATCCCTGATTTTTCGATCAAGTTGGTGATTTGTCGAGGAATAAGCAGGAGTCTCAACAATTTTTACGAAATGTTGTTCCCATGCTGTACTCAAGTTAAAAGTACTTTATGAGAGATCCATCCTGCGAAAAGGCCTTCATCGTAAAAAGGCTTAGAGCCACCGGTTTACTAAAGTTTCGAATAGAGGCGTAATGAGCCGGAAATTTTGAAGTTTTTTTTCTTTAAACTGCCGCCATGGAGACAACACCGTATTCTATAACAACACCGAATTCTACCCGTTCATCTTTTGACCTATCAACAATGTCCTTAGCTGTCTTCTGCTTGCAACTTTTTCTGTCTGGGATGACTGTTACGATGAACTTTTTGATTCTACGAGCTTTCCACAAAGAAAAAAGGTTGCGCACTTATGCCAACCAGTACATTCTCAACATCACTATCTCCGACCTTCTGGTAGGCATTATAATGTCAATACGATGTTCCATTATCCTCTATGACAAATGGATTTTCGGAGACGCCCTTGCCATCTTTTTCATTGGTGTGCAGAACACGGCTCTGGGAGTATCTGTACTTGGAATCATTGCCGTTTGTCTGGACCGCTACGTGGCAACATATTACCCGATTCGTCATTTTCAGCAGAGGCGAAAAAGAATTGCGCACGTCGTAAACGGCCTAACTTGGATGATTTCCATATCATTCTGGATACCCATTGCTGTGATCTGGGACTTTGTGCAACCAACTGGGTCATCTCCTGTGAAAGACTACTTTTCTCCTAATTATGGTAGGCACATATACTCCACCATTACAGTCGCACTTCTCCGGTTGGCCGTTCCATTTATTATTATTGCTACACTGTACTTTAAGATTTATGTGCGAGTGAAAGGCTCTGGAAGCAAATATCTGTCTGAGAGATTTGATTCAAGGCCAAAAGATGGAACAGAAGAAAACGCTATAGCAACAATATCATATCAACACATGGCAAAGAGCTGTTCGGTAGATTGCCATGATGGCACTCTTGAAAACGTTGGAAGCAGTGAGTACGTCAATAGTATTCAAGGCAAAGATATTCACGAAGCAGTGGTGCTTCAAGAGATTAACTTGAAGGGATCACCCTGTAAATCATCAGAGAACACCATCAAACCGAAGGCTATATGCACAAGCACTAGGTCGCTTTTACCAAGGGAAATTCCAGTCCGCGTCATACCGACATCATCAAGTCCAAAGGATTTCCGCAGTGGTCAACAAGATCATCTTTCCATACCTGACAACCACAAGATCATGCGTACCCTTACTTTCATTACAACTGCTTTTTTCATAACTTGGCTTCCAAACAGTATCACCGTCATCTACACAAATTTAGTGTCCAACCATTTACTCTTTGCCGAGTTTGCTCGTTGGGTGACCTACCTGAACAGCCTCGTCAATCCGATCGCCTACGCCATGGCGCAACCGCTATTCCGCAAGACCATCGTGCGGATTCTGAGGTGCCAACGTTAAGCGACGTTGCTCTGTCGAGACATAAGCTGGCAACAAAAATAGTTATGACTCACAAAGGAAACCACGGATGTTCCGGAAGACCATCATGCCTACGGTAAACAACGACACATGCTTTATTCACACATGGCCTTCCGCAACGAAATATAATATCCAAATGTGATATTTTGATTTAAGGCAATGACAATAATCCCATCCAGAAAAAACTGCATTTTCGAGACTACTGAAATAGTCTTTGTTACTTAATCAATCCAAAATGATGATATACATGTATCGATGATATGGAAATTGAAATATTAGATATAGTAGATCCGACCATGCTCTTATCATAAAGTTCCTTCAGAGTTATTGTTTTTCGTGAATGTAATTCTGGAAACTCACCCTTCGTTTGCTAAGATTAAGTGATTAGCATTAAATTAAAGGCAGTTTCTCTTAAAATTCATTTCCATTACCAGAACACAATATTTGATTAGGGAAAATAGTCTCTTCACGATTCTCTAAAATAACACATTCATATTTCCGACAGACATGAATGTAAAGTTGCTACGATTGATATGATGATTCCAGATATTTTTTTTAAAGGGGGGGGGGGGCAAAATGTTCCTTCTCCCCCATTTGCTCATCTGCGTTCACCAGAATTGTTTAACTAACCAGCAACCAGCAGATGTAATCATGAGAAGTGTTTTTTACTTGACCAATTATTCATTTCTTTTTCTTAAGATGAGACTACTGAGTGAGCAAGATTATAATGAGCAAATGGTCGGTAAAAAGGTGAATCTCTAATAGTGTTTGTTGTTGTTGTTTGTTTGTTGTTTGTTTGTTTATTGTTGTTGTTGTTGTTGTTGTTGTTTTTGCTAAGTTTACATACGACCGAATGCTGTCTGGAAATGAAATGGAAAAAAAATGACATTCTTTGCAATATTAGCACGAAGGAGGGTCAAATTGGAGTTGAAGAGAATGATATTGAGCTGGAGGATAAACAAAGCTTTTCTCTTAAATCACGAATTGTCAGGCGATCGTTCTGGTGATCTGAAAATAGCCTCAAATCAAAATACACACATGATCGAAAGATATGAGTTAGCAATTCGTAATTTTATGTGTTGTTATTGCAGGTCATTTGTGATCAATCTTGTGAGTTTTTTTCTTTTTCATTTTTTCGTTTGTTGTGTTTGTACCTTGTTTGAATCCTTGATGAAGCCACCATGGGCAAAAAGACTCAATAAATGAATTAATCAATAAATGTATAAATAAATGAAACGATAAATTTTACTATTTTATTCGCACATTTCAAAAGGTCACAAACAAGAATATGATTGCATTGGGATGATTATTCGAAAGTTCTTACGTTCGTGCTTGCATTGCTATCCAAACTTTTTTAAATTGTAATTAATCCTCATTCACTTAGATTACGTTTTAGCCTGGTGTTCTTTTCTGAGCTGAAAGTTTGTTTTCATTCAGACCATTGGTTGATAAGTGGAAATTTACTTATAAAGGAAATGAACTTTCTGAACGCTTAAAAAATCTTTTAACACATATTGTTCACCCTATGGTTGCACGTTCTGTTTATTGGAAATAAAGCTTTGTGTCAACTTATCTAATGGAAGGGAGAGGAAGAGAGAAAGAGAGATACATGGGGGGGGGGGGGTGGGACAGAATCGGAGATGTTCTGGCATAGGCAGATGCTTAAACTTTAGGGATTTTCGTGGGGTCCCCCCCCCCCCGGTGCGAGTGGCAATATAAGTGATTTATAGGGATTTTTTTTTTTTTTTTTTTTTTTGCATTATGAGTTTTTTCATGTATGGAATTATAAAAATAATTGAGGCAGATACTCACAATGATTTGTCTATAGTTATCATGAGTTATCATTTTTTTCATTATTATAATAATGAAAATTAAAATGATGAGGATACTGATAGTAATAATGATTTTGATAATACTAATACTAATCCATTCGTAATGATATTGTAATTATAATAACAAATAATATAATAATAATTATAATAATTATAATAATAATATTAATGATAATAATAATTAATGATAATGATAATAATAATAATCATAATAATAATAATAATCATAATAATAATAATGATAATCTAAATCATAATAACAATGGCAGTAATAATCATAATTATAAATAGGAATGTATAAAATGTACGGTGTACAAACAGTTTGAAAGATGAGCAACTTTTCGAGGGAAATTGCATTTTTGTCGTAATATCCGAGTGACTTTATGTTTGGTATTTGTGAGTGTTTGTGAGTTACCACATTCGTACATATTTTTGTACACACATATATGAGTCCACCTCAAAATGTGGGGATGCATCCCCGATCCCCCCCCCCCCTCCCGCTATCTACGCCCCTGTGTGAGTATCTGAAATCGTGAGTGTTAATGTATGGTAAACACTGACGATTTCAATATGCGGGGTTCTCCAGTGTAGAGGAGGTGATGCTATTAGGAAGGAACAAGAAGAGAAGATCATCTTCGAACTGGGAACTTTACATCCGTTTGACCTTAACGCTACTTTCCGTTTTTTCTTTTCTTCTTCTTTTGCCTCTAGTTCTTTCCTTTTCCTTTCCCCCTTTTTTCCCTCTCTCTCTTTTACCTCTTTGTCGCTCTCGCTTTCTTTTTTTCTTCCTTTTTTCCTTTTTCTTTCCCCTTTTTTCTCCCCCTCCTTGTACTCTCATTTTCTTCCTTTTCCTTTCCTTGCTGACGTGTTTTTCCTTCACGTCCCATCTCTCTTTCCTTTCCCTCTTTTGTTTTCTCTTTACTCTTTATTACGTCATCTTGCCTTTCTCCTTGGCGTTTTCTCTCCTTTTTTTGCGCACTTTTGTTTTCTCTTGACTCTTATTTCATCATATTTTTTTTCTCTTTTCTCTCACTCTCTCTCTTTCTCTCTTCTCTTTCTAGGTTGCTTGGTATCCTTGGAGTTTCTGTACACTTTTGCGCACAGTTTTTTTCTCTTGACTCTTTATCACGTCATCCTTCTTCCTCTCTCTGTCTCTCTCCCTCTCTGTCTCTCTGTCTCTCGTTTCTCCTCCTTGCTTGGTTCGGTATCCATGGAGCTTTTTTGCGCCTTTGCGCTTTGCGCTCTTGTGTTTGACACGAACTAAATTTTCGTCATTACCTGGGGAGCGTTTCACCAACATTTGTTGTCTGACAACTTGTCAGATCTGACATCTTTCCTTGATCCTGATTGGCTGAGGAGCATCGTTACTATTGCAATCGGATAAAACAGAATTTGTCGGATAAAACATCCGACAAGTCCTTTCATGAAACGCTCCCCTGATGAAGGCCTATGGCTGAAAAATTGTAAACTTTTTAAGACTCACGGAATTTCTTTCTTTATTAGCTACTTTCATCTATTTCCTACCATTCTGAAGCAGAACTGATATTTCCATATTCCTATCTGTGTATATGATGATGAGCATCAAAAGTGTGTGGAGACCACAGTCACTGAACTAATCAAGAGCAGGGCCCTTCCTTCATCGGCTTCGAGTCTCTGCCAGAATAACCCACGTAGTTCGACTTTCTATTTTCTCCCTAAAATACACAAAGAAGGGAACCCGGGTAGACCCATCGTCTCGACCATTGGATGCCCGACTGAAATGATCAGCAAGTACTTGGACGGGATTTTCTCTCCCCTTGTAGCTAAATTGGACACGTATGTGAAGGATTCATCAGATGCTCTCAAGATCTTTGAAGCTACGCAACTACCCTCACAAGGGCCACGGTTCCTCTTCACGATGGATGTCTCTTCTCTCTATACTAACATTCCCATGGATGAAGGTCTTCGAGCTATCAAGTACTTTCTACACCAGTTTCCTTCACCTGACCGCCCAGACGACACTACTGTCCTTCGACTCACTGAGTTGGTACTTAGATTTGCTGCTTTTCAGTTCAATGGAGAATTCTATCTCCAGAAGAAAGGAGTTGCCATGGGAACTAAAATGGGACCATCGTACGCATGCCTCTTTGTCGGTTTCATCGAACAGGATATCCTGAAGACCTTCCAAGGCCCTCAGCCTCTTCTTTTGAAGAGATACATCGACGATTATGTGGGAGTTGCATCTTGTCCCTTGGAGAACGTGAAGGAGCTTGTTGCCCATTTCAACAATTTTCATCCGTCCCTCAAATTTACACATACCATCTCCGAGGATTCCATCCCGTTCCTGGACATTCAACTCCGAATAGATGGACAGCAGATCAGAACGAGCGTCCACTACAAGCCTACTGATGCCCACTGCTACCTGAATTATTCGTCTTCTCATCCACCCAGCTGCAAGCAGTCCATCCCGTTCTCCCAACTTACCCGGCTTCGACGTCTTTGTAGTGACGACCAGGACTTCAGACAACGATCGGAAGAAATGATAGAGTTCTTCCGAGACAGAGGCTATCCGGAGCAAGTCACCCGGAAACTTCCTGGAAAGCATCAAATCTTAGTCGTCAAGCTACTATGGAACCAAGTCGCAAAGAAAACAAGGACCGGGTACCCTTGGTTCTCACGTACCATCCGTCGACCGAAAGGATAGTTTCCACAGTCATGAAGAACACGACCATTCTCCATGAAGATGAGGCAAACCGGGAGATATTCAGGAATCCACCCATTGCTGCTTACAAGAAGGATCTTAGTCTACACAATTTGCTGGTACACTCAAGGTTATTATCTACACCCAACAACGAAGACAATCACGGGACCGTCAGATGTGGGAGAAGCAGATGTAACACCTGCAACTTTGTGTCACAAGTAACCAGCATCAAGGGCCCTAAGTCAACTTGGCATATCAGGGACCATTTCACATGCACGACCACCAACTTGATATATGCTATTGTGTGCACCACATGTGAAATGCTATACATTGGTGAGACTAAACGGAGGATGGCTGATCGCATCAATGAACATCTACGCTCAATCCGACTGCACACGACAGGGCTTCCAGTTGCACAACATTTTCATCTCCCGGGGCACTCCATCACAAACTTCAAAATCTGCTGCGTGATGAGATGTTCTGGAGCGAGTGATGAGGAACGCAAGATCCGAGAAGAACGCATCATCCACCGTCTAGGATGTCTCCAACCGAACGGTATCAACGCTGCTTTCCGCTCCTTTCCGATGAACTCTTAGTTTAGTTGTGATTGTCTTTGCTTTTCATTTTTCCGGTTTTCTTTCTTTCTTTCTTTCTCTCTCTCTCTCTATCTCTCTTCTGCTCTCTTCTCTCCTCTTCTCCCGGTTTGTTCACTTTTTTCTTTCTTTCTTTTTTTTTTCTCTTTTTTTCTCTCTTTTTCTTTTTTCTCTTCTTTTCCTCTTTTTTTGTTTTCTTTTTCTCTTTTTTTCTCTTCTTCTCTCTCTCTTTCTCTCTCTCTTTCTTCTTCTTCCGGTTTCTTTCTTTCTCGCAGGCTTCAGCTTTCCTACTTCTTCTTTCTGCCTCCATCTTCTTTCTTTCTCTCTCCCCCTTTTTCCGTCTCTTTAACTTTATTTGAGCTCATGTACTTCTTTGTTACGTAATGTACGCCACTCTGGTGCGCTATACGCCTAGGACCTTTGCCTAGGACCTATGCCTAGGACTTCAGCAGAGTGTGCGCGCTGTTTACTTATCATGATAAACGACGCATTTTCAAATTGACATTAAACATTTGATAAAGCCCTAAGGGCGAAAATTCGTGAAATTTCTTTGGTTTACGGAGTTTTTTTATTCGTTTTAGAGTTTTTGATATCACCAACTCCGAGCAGAATACTATCTACTTTGTTTATTTGTATATATATATGGGTATTTATATATACATATGAAGATGGCCCCTCGCAAAACGTGTACAGTGCTTCATTTTAGTACACACAGTGAAAGAAAATGGAGAATGAATCTGACGTAGCTCTCGATCACAATGATCCTTTTATTCTATTTACAAGCTTGAAATAATACCAAAATAATACGTAGTTAACTTTGAAATACGGTACTTAAGAAATAATACAGAGATATTGAAGTGATGTAATGAAGATAATTACCGTGGACTGAAATTACGCCAAGGTCATAAGATCGAGGTAAGTTTCGGAGAGGAATGAGGGGTACGCTGTAAACAAATACAAAAATGTGGGGGAAAAAATCTCCTTCAGGCTACTTTACATACCACTAATTTTCACTCTTTGCTTTCAGAATATGAAATACCATAATAATACCATAATACCATAAAACAATTAAGAGAGAGGAAGAAGAGAAGGGGAAAAGGAAAAACAGACGAGGAAAGAAAGGTCCAAGAAGGTCCAACTTTCAACTTGGTACGCTCCAGCCTCCAGCCTCTTCGTAACTTCCTTTCTTTTTTTCTCTCTTTCTCGTTTTCTTTCTTTCTTCTTTCTCTCTCTCTTTCTTATACTTTGCTTCCTTCTCCTTTTTTCCTTTTTCTTCCTTTTTCTTCTTCTAAATCTTTTCTTATTTCCTTTTCTTTTTTCCTCTTTTCTTTAATTTTCTTCATCTTTTCTTTTCTTCTTTTCTCCTTTTCTTCTTTTTTTTTCTTATTTTTCACTCTTCCTCTCCCTTTTCTATGTTTCCCTCTCTTTCCTTCTTTCTTTCTCCCTCTCTCTCTCTCTCTCTCTCTCTCTTTCTACTGTTTCCCTTCCTCTTTGTTTCGTTTTTGCGCGTATTGTCTTGAAGCCGCGCGCTTTGTTTTTTCAAAGCATCATACTGTACTTCGCATCATATCTCGAAGAGCCCCTTTCGGCGAAATATCGATTTAAAATTTTGTCAACGGAGTCTTCATTTATACCTTTTCCTTTTGCATATATAATATACATACACACACACACACACACACACACACACACACACACACACACATATATATATATATATATATATATATATATATATATATATATATATGTCAACCTTGTCAACAGAAATCGATTCATCTCTTGTTTATGTCATTATTCGTGAAACCCTGAAGAAGACGTGTTTGCGTCGAAAATTTTGGTATTTATAAGAATAAACATCTTCGATGGACTAAAATGCATTACTTCCTATACTTTGTCGTTTCTTCTGTATCGGAACCAACACGCGGAATTTATGTATACAAATATATATATGTGAAACAATTGAGAGAATAATAGCGTAGCATGAATCAAAGTTCCCCAGAGCTGTCCTACCATTTTGGAAATTTTGCAAAGGTTGAAAAAATGTCTCCGCCGGGAATCGAACCCGGGCCTTTGGCTATGAACGCCAATGCCTTAACTACTAGACCACGGAGACGGGCCAGTGCTTTCGGCGACTCCAAATTCGCTTAACCGACAGATCGACAAATCTTCAACCCTCACTAATCAATTCCTTTTTTGGTGGCAGATGAGTTTCGAACAATGACCTGCCGCATACCTCAGCTGGATCCGAGCGAACACTTTGGGATACATGTATATGTTGGAATAATTAACAGTTTGTGATCAGGTAACATATACAACAGCTTTGGCAACTCTCATGGAAATAAATATATGTGAAACAATTGAGAGAATAATAGCGTAGCATGAATCAAAGTTCCCCAGAGCTGTCCTACCATTTTGGAAATTTTGCAACATATACATATATCCCAAAGCGTTCGCTCGGATCCAGCTGAGGTGTGCGGCAGGTCATTGTTCGAAACTCATCTGCCACCAACAAAGGAATTGATTAGTGGGGGTTGAAGATTTGTCGATCTGTCGGTTAAGCGAATTTGGAGTCGCCGAAAGCACTGGCCCGTCTCCGTGGTCTAGTAGTTAAGGCATTGGCGTTCATAGCCAAAGGCCCGGGTTCGATTCCCGGCGGAGACATTTTTTCAACCTTTGCAAAATTTCCAAAATGGTAGGACAGCTCAGGGGAACTTTGATTCATGCTACACTATTATTCTCTCAATTGTTTCACATATATTTATTTCCATGAGAGTTGCCAAAGCTGTTGTATATGTTACCTGATCACAAAATACAAATATATATATATATATATATATATATATATATATACATACACACACACACACACACACAAACACTTGAAGTGTTCTAACTTCAAGTGCTTTTCAGGTATGCATTTCCATTGCTGCATAAATATCTATATGCAGCAATGGAAATGCACACCTGAAAAACCACGTGAAGTTAGAACACTTCAAGTGGTAACACTTAAGTTTTTTTACGCGACTAGTAGGCGGTAATGCATGGCTGCTGTAGTAGGATCCATGCTGCCTGTTAATGGATTATCTCTAGGCAGATGAGGGAAACCCAAAGTCACCTATTGTCTCTTATTAATAACTTCAAGTCAACTGTTTTACCTAAATGTAAGATGTACCATTAAAAGACTGTCAAAGTTTTGTTAACCACTCTGCTGATAGAGTACCATATCACATGCCCCCCCCCCCTCCCCCCGAAAAATATCAGTATATCGCATACGTGATAACTTCAAGTCATCCTACAACACCTTGTTTATGACTTTGAGTCAACTGTTTGATGCTGGATCCTATATATATATATGGAAATACCCACATGAGAGCTACTTGGGGTAGGGCCGTTCAGGGTAGACCAACCCCGGGGGGACTAAGGAACTTAAACATTCTTGAGCATGTTGTTTACGTGAAATGTTTAAGTTCCCTAGTCAACCCGGGGTTCGTCTACCCGAGGGGTCCCAACCCCGGCTAAACTCTCAGCGGGTATTTGCAGGTATATGCAGCAATGGAAAATCCCACAGGAGAGTCTACAAGGGTAGGGTCTCCTCGGGTAGACCAACCCCAGGTTGACTAGGGAACTTAAACATTTTATGTTGTGTTCTGTGCACATTCATACAAACAACATACCATACATTGCTTTTGCGACGGCCTTGATTCAGCAAAACAATAAATCTGAGGAGGGCCAAGTAGCTTATCTACGATTTTGTGATCCTGCGTCATCCTGTACCCAACCTTTTTCTCACCCCCCCCCCCCCCCCCCACATATATATACATATAAAATAGTACAACCGGCGGGTAAACACATTCCAACCTATCCGACTACATATACAGGGTGGCCAAAAAAGAACGGAACACCTGTGATCCTTAATTTCAGCGAGATGAATGACATAAGAAGAGAATTACTATATTTAAAAGACAATTTATTTTCCAGTAAATTGACACCAGGATCATCGATTTTGACTCACGTGTTTAGATGTTAGGGCTCATTTCGTGAGACAATGTAATTTTCAAAATTTGCTACTTTAGCTGCCGAATTCCTGTTACTTGAAAGAAAATCCTTCACCCGACGTCATTCAATAGAAACGGCTCCTCGCCTGAATAAACGCGTGGTTGATTTTCCTTTCACTGAAAACGAAGAGATTACTTAGGCAGCGAGCCGTTTAGGAATGCTGTCAGGTGGAAGGTTTTCCCTTCATTTCACGTGATTTCAACCGCAAAAGTAGCAAATTTTGAAAATGACATTGCCTCACGGAATGAGCCCTAATATCTGAACGCAGATCTTCAGGATATAGTAATATACAACAAACATAATAACAACAACAAAGAATAATGTTACAGTATCGTATACATGTACATTAAAAAAAACAAGATCTAGACAATACTGAAGGAACTTGATGCTGATTAGCGACCACCCCCAGACGAAGCATATTTTCAGGGATATGCCTTTAATTGCATACTGAAAGGATGCCAGCTTGAGAAATATCCTCGTCAAATCCAACTTGCAGCCCACAGCCGACAAGGATGTACAGTCGTCACCTCCTGGTACGGTTCCCTGTAAACGTCCTCGCTGCAAGACATGCTCCCATGTCACCGATGTCACCACCATTGCTGCCCGAAGGAATCTTGGACTGTGAAGAAACCTTTCTCACGCACTTCTACGAACATTATCTATTGTATTACTGGCATTTCATGCAACAAGTTGTACGTAGGGGAAACGAAACGGAGACTGGCGGATCCGGTGACGGAGCATCTTCGTTCCATCCGACTTAACACTAGTGGACTCCCTGTTGCACAGCACTTCAATCGCACTAATCACACCATCGATGACCTTAAGGTCTGTGTTCTTAAACAATGCTGGGTCACACACACACACACACACACACACATACATATATATATATATATATATATATATATATATATATATATATAAACCAACAAAAGTCAAAGAGAAGAGTTGACTCAATAATGCATTGTTAATTGCCAATAAGAATTTATTTAATCCTAAATTTCGGAGGCCTCCTTCTTCCTCAGGCGATAATGCAATATCTACATATTGCATTACGTCTTTATTCCTGAGGAAGGGGGAGGCCCCCGAAAATTAGGAATAAATAAATTCTTATTGGCAATTAACAATGCATTATTGAGTCAACTCTTCTCATTGACTTCTGTTGGTTTTTTTTTTGTTTATTATGCCAATACGTGGACTATTTCAAGATAGATATATATATATATATATATATATATATATATATATATATATACATATATATATATATATATATATATATATATATATATATTGAAAGAAATATAACAAATGCAGACAACTTTGGCAACTCCCTCGTAAATAATAAACACTGAAAGAAATGGAAATGAAAGATAGAAACATTCCATAAAGAATGGATTAGAAATCTAAGTTGAACATAGGTCGCTCCATATTTCAAGGCCAGTCGATTTGTTGCCTGAGGGCAGGCGTTATAGAATAGTGGTTTTCTTTTTCATAAAGTTATCTAAGAGGCGAGTTCCTTTATCATGTACAAAGTCGATGATGACGTGATGAAGTTAAGCACTCACCGGCGGCATCTTAAATTCCTCAAGATAGTTGTACGAAACAATGGCTGCGCCATGGCGTATGCAACAGGGTTCAACAGGCTGTTGCTGAAGGTGATCCATCGAGTAACCTCGTTCAGTACAAAACTACTAGCCCTCACGCTGTTGTAGATTAAACTTACAGCATTTGGTAACCAAGTAACAAAGAATGCTACAACGATGAATGTCAAAGTTAACATGACCTTGCTGCTGTCAGAAGAGGGTAAATGACTACGAGGTTTGCTGCGATTTCTCTCAGTTGACGATCTTGTGTTGACGAGAGGTGTTGTCCGTTCCTTTGTTACCTGAAGAGTATCTTTCCCTTGTCCTGCTCGTGTTGACAATGGAATATCATCAATATGATTAGTACTATTAGAAGTTTGGATTTTGGTTAGATCATTTAGACTGACACCGTGATTGACAGTGCAGTCAACACAATCGTCGTGAGTCGTTCTGTGTGCAGCATTTTGAGATTCACAGTTATTTCCTTCATTCAAATCAGCTTGACGTTCTGTCCGACAAACATCTGGAGTGGTCTCACGCTTCGTGGCAGCCGTGGCCCCAGTTTCGATTCCGATTTTGGGTGGCCTTAAATTAAATCTCTTGGACCTATGTTTGCTGCCCCTGGTTTTAACCCGAAGACAAATCTTTATGTACAGGATCAGTATTAGGGCGAAGGGAATGGCCATTCGGAAGAGTGTGATACCAACGATGGCAGACAAATGGTTGCCGTAATTTGGGTTGAAGACAATACTCTCTGAATTCTGTGCCAATCTTTGTACCAAATCCCAAATTGTCGCGATGGGTATCCAGAAGCATATGGACACCGCCCAAGTGATGCCATTGACAATGTGTGCTATCCTCTTACTCTTGCGCTGAAAATGTTGGATTGGGTACGTGGTCGCCACGTAACGGTCAATACAAATCGCAATGATACCGAGAACAGATACACCTAGAAGGGTGTTCTGGATCCCGACGAATACATAAAAGATTACTTCACCGAATATCCAGGTTCCGTACAGAGCGAAGGTACTTCGGATCGCCATGACTAAGCCGACTAGAAGGTCAGATATAGTAATGTTAAGGATGTACTGGTTGGAATAGGTTCGCAATTTTCTTTCGCTGTGAAACGCTATCAGGATGAAGACATTTAATCCAACTGTAACAACAGACAGTAACAGCTCAATGATAAAGACCATTTTGGACTTTACCGAAGGGTTAGAGGTTGATTGGTAAGACAGTGGAGTCACCTCTGGGTCAGATGTAGTGGTCACGACAGACACTAGGTCCTCCATCTTGATAATCCTTTGGAGAACCTTTAAATGTAAATGATTAAATAAATGAAGATTGAATTGTAACGTCTGGAGAATATTCTCCAAAATGCGATGGAATTACAACATTCTCCCCTCCCATTTTAATGTTACATTCATTCAACACATACAAAAATAGCATTACCTGACATAATAATCTTTCAATTGGGATTTCATTAATATTCCTGCTATTATATTCTGACAAGACCAACATATTTCATTCGGACAGAGTATTTGAGATAGATAATGGGGGCGAAGTTGGGCAGGATATTAAAACCTATTAAAACATGCTTCGACAATGCCTGGCGGAGTTAAAGATTCATTTCTTGCCACTATACAAATACAAATACAATACCATTCACAAATCATTCACAAATAGAAATTCTAGAAATGACAAAGAAACAGCATAATAATATATAAAAAAAAAATAAAAAATAAGAGCTGCTTACCGAGAAGAACAAAATGATAGCGTCGATGTCAGAGCTATAACTGAAGATTCGGTCAACACCACTCCAGAAGTCTATTTATCTGTTAATACACGAGTATTAAACAAGACGCCCTAGTGTAAATCGTACCTCCGGCCTTTGGTAATATCTTCTGAGATAGGTTATGCTATAATGAGGATGCGTGCGGTTGCCACAAAAAACTGGCAAACCGAGAGATACTGTGATATCCACCTCTGTATGATTGGCAACAGTTATTAAAAGCAAACAGCCTTCAGTCAATCCAAGAAAATGTAATCTTATCGTGTTCAAACATTACAGTCTTTTCACGATTCAAGACTATGAAACGTTCATGGAGATCCCTCAATGTAACAGTCACGCAGGTAAATTAACTTTACGAGAGCATCCATTAATTCAATATCATCATGGCTATCTATATCAAACCAATTCACAAGAAAGGACAATATCTTGGCCTTAGAAATCAGAAGATTGCGAAAAAAATTCGTACGCTAAGTGACACGTTGTTTTTTAAAGTGATTTTATTATCACGTCTGCCAGTCTCACTGATTTTCATGTTTCACGCAGTAACGTTCATTGGAGGCGTATCGCCCAAATTAAGTTTGACTACAAATTGCTCCGATCTGACGATTTGTTCCCATTCTCTGAGTCCATCTTCGATCGCCGCTATTTGACCATCTCGTGATGTGATATGTGTTAATTTGATATCTTCCTAAAGCGCAAATATTTTCATCTTTCCGAACTTGAGCAACCTTTCGTCGCTTGAAAGCTCTTTCCATATCCTTTAAAAAAAATCATCAATGCAAGCACATCACTTTCCATCTCTCACTCATAATTGCACCGAGAATGGACTATTTATACATGTTCACAACAAGAAAAAGAACGGCGCAATTAAAACGACACTTTGCGTTTAGCAAACCTTATTCAAACTTAGATAAATCAAGATAAACTATAAACTAATACACATCGTTAGAAAGAAATAGATCTACGCGACGCTTGGCTTACATGGCGAATACGTGGATGTAGGTGGAGGGGAAGGGAGCCACATTTCCCCAGCAAAGTCCAATTTGAGCATTTTGTCAGGTGAAAATGGTCCGGTTTGTTGTTGAATTTAGTTTAATTTCCCTGCAGGACCGATCATGAGGAGCAAAAGATTAGAATCGCTTCCAAATGCTTTCTCAGTTCGCATCTTCATTTTCCCTGCTTTTCGTTAGATAATAAAGATATACGGGTCACACTGTAGGATAGATTCTTTTAAAGTAAGGTAGAGGAGTATTTAATTTTCTTGAGTGATTATGTGTAACTCCTTCAACCTAATGAACGAAAAGATTTACTCACAGAGACAATTTAAAATAGTTCGACCACAACGAAAGGAGTAGCTACGGGATCACGTACGGGCACAGGACCCCAGCCCCTCCCTCCAAATTAAAACAGGAGGAAATGAGAGTGAAAAGGGGAGAAAGAAAGGGAGAAAGACAAAGAACGTGGGTAAAAAGATAAACAACCCCCTTCCAACAGCTTCTCCCAATCAGCTGAGCATTTTATATAAATTGTAAGAAAAATGCCCGCCTTGTATCAGCAGTGCTATGTCAATGCCTGGAGCCACGCTAACTCACCAACCTTATCCTATGTCTTTTAAAAAAAAATTATCATTACCCAAACATAGGGTCCTCCAAAGCAAACAAATGTCCTCTGGCTGAGTACATACAGCAGTACTTAGTGTAACAGAAGTCCAGTCATTGATGTAACACTGTGTCAAGAGAAGAGGCACCAAGCTTACTCAGGCGATATAAAGCCCACCATTGGCGTAAATCCCGGAGGATTGGGGATATATCCCCCCCCAACACACACACACTTTTTCAAGAGGGGGATGGCGTGTACAAATATCCCTCTCATTTTAAAGAAAAATGGTAATATGATTAATCAGTTGCTGAAATTTTTCATTAAAAATGTCATAAACGACGGTCGTATAGTGGAATTTTCATTCTAAATGCCCTTAACAATAAAAATAGTGGGTTTTTTCGCTCGCTCGCTTCACTCGCTTGCAAAATAAAAGAAGTGCATGTGTGTGTGTGGGGGGGGGGGGGCTGCTTAGGTGAGTAAGGGTATGTGTGTGTGTATACTTAAGTATTAGTTCACGCAAGAAATTTCGGCAAAAAAGTCGATCATCCCCCCCCCCCCCACTCCTCAAAACGGATTTACGCCGGTAAATCCCACTGCACACTCTCTGCTATCCACTTTTGGAAAAAAAAAACTATCAGCATTTGATATGAATATTCATACATTTAAAATTTCATGTCAAAGTTCTGAGAATGCTTATGCTTTTGAAAATGAAAATTCCAGGCTATTGCCAACGTCCTCGTATGTAGAAGGATAAGCGAAGTGAATTCCAAATCGTAGTGACGTCATAATAGTTTGGCGATTGTCTACGATTTGCGCCGATTTAGCTTTTATTCTGACCAAAAGGTTTTGCAGTCGACCAAAATTTCGATTTCATTATTCGGAAGCTCAGCTCAGGTGGATGATAGTGAAGCCAAATTTATATATTCGGAAGCTCAGTTCGGATAGGTTTATTTGTTTTGAATTTTTATATTTAATCCAAAATGCATTTTCTTCCCGAATCAGGCCGCTGTCGGATCGAATAGTGTGCAATGGCCTTAAGAGTAGATATGGACGCGAATCTCCTGGTGGGGATACACATCTTGCCCCTTTTGAGGGAGGAGGATGACCTGTAAAAATAGCTCACACAGTAAATACTCCCCAACACATACTTTTCAAGGTAAAAAAAATATTACGAATAAGACTTTTAACAGTTGTTGAAAATTGGCATAAAATCCGGGCGACCTTAATGGTATTGTGCGTGTCATCGCGTGTTTGCCTGCTCGAAAACAATTTGGCTTCACTACGATCATCCACCTCTCCTCTACTATCATTAACACAAACAAAAAACAAAAGAACACCCCCTCTGAATAAAATTACGCCATTGGAAAAAGCAAGCCTATCGTATGTGGTAAGGATGTGGGGAAAAGGGTAACATCTTCATTGCCTCCCCCCCCCCCCCCCTCTTTCTATCTCTCTCTCTCTCTCTCTCTCACTCTCTCTCTCTCTCTCTCTCTCTCTCTCTCTCTCTCTGTCGGTAACCTTTTTTTACATTTTTTTTTGTGGTGGGAGAAGGGGCATGTTCCCTATATGTGCAGTACGCCTCTGGTGGTAAACAAAGCGTCGTCAACATTTCCGAAATTCCGAACTAATATGCTCTAAAATCAATTATTGACTAATCTAAGTTATAACTATAGTTGAATAAGTGTCGACATTTGATTGGTTTCCTTGTTTAAGTAGCTAGCTATCAGCGGCGTAGGAAGAAATTATTAACAGGGACAAATATGATGTGGCAAATGCAATTAAGAAGTGCACGTCTGAGTACCTACTCCCGTTCTAAGTGCTCATTCATCTGCAACGCAGTGGCGTATCTAGGAATTATGGCGCCCGGGGAAAACAGTGAAGTTGCGCCCCCCCCCCCCCCCCACCTCCCGAGAGCCTGAACGGTACAAGCGAGGATGGGAAGCGACCAAGCAGCGAATTTTAAAAAAAGATTAATCCGTAAAAACGCAATTTCTTGGACACTTTCCCGGGATTTTGGCAATTGACCACTGAAATTGAACAGTAAAGAAGATCGAACTAGATATTGATATGCAGTTTTCTATTTTCACAGTTTTAAATTTGGGAGTAAAATTAACAAAAACCCTTGAGAAATAGTCGAGGCCTCGTCTTAAAAGCAATGCGACAAAAATTTAGATTTCTTTCAAATGTTTAACCTTTTCCAACGCTGTATTATACTGGGGCGCAGTATTTAGCGAGAGGCAGATGAAACTTATGATAACGGGTAAAGCAACAACTGCACCATTATTTTTCAAATTCTGAACCCCCGAGACCCAGAACTAGAAAAAAGGGGCATTTTATGACATTTTAAACCCTCAAAAACTCTATTTCTGATGCATTTACCCTGCGTGTGGGGGGAGGGAGCGCATATCCCTTAAAATATCATTATTTTTCTTCATTTTTTGCTTCATCTTTTTCTCTTGCATCTTTAGCGCCCCATCTAAAGTGCCGCCCTTATTAGATGTTATATTTCTTTCAAATGCTTAACCTTTGCAAATGCTGTATTAGGCAACACTGGGGGAGCAGTATTTAGCAAGAAGCAGAATAAACCTACTTGACAGCGAGCAAAACAACGACAATTGCATCACTATTTTTAGAGTTCTGAACCTCTTTTTAAAAGCTTGTTTAAGAACAGTATAAGGGGCGCGAAATATATGAGATTCTGAGAGGAAAGGATCATGCGAGGGAGCCAAGCGACCGAGCTTCAGAAAAAATTTTAAACATTAAACCCTCAAAAAGTCTATTTCTGATGCATTTTCCTGCGAATGGGGGGCGTAAAATCCTTTAAAATACAGTACTTTTTCTTCATTTTTCTTTCTCTCTCTCTCTCTCTCTCTCTCTCTCTCTCTCTCGTCTTTAGCGCCCCTCAAAGTGTCATCCCGGACACTTGCCCCCTTGGCCCCCAGATACGCCTCTGAAAGGCATTATAATGCGAATATTTAGTCATTTAGTATTAAATATGTATGAAGGTACTCACCCTTAGGGCCCAAAGACCTATTTACGAACCAGAAAAAAACACTTTTTACTGAGTTTGTTAGATGTGATGACGAACTAGATAGGCATTTAGTGAGCATGACGAGTAGGATCCACTCATATCTATTGATATATTTACAATATACGATTAAATGCCTACAATTATTATGCATACTAAAAGAGTCTTTACAAACAAAAAACAGCATAGTTTATTATGGCGCAATAATCACGATAGAACCATAAAGAAATGTCAGTTATAATTATTCAATAGGATTTAATGACACCATTATGAAAATTATAATTTTACAGTGTGACTCCACAACACACACAATGTAAAACAAAAAATCACTGATGACAAAGTTAAAGTCGATGAGTGAAAAGAAACATTTTTTTCTGTAGACCAGTTTACTAATTTTATGCATACTTGTTAAACAAAAAGTTTCTCTCGACAACTAAGAAGCTTGCCAGAAGCTTGCCCGACATAGCAACAGCTAATGTAAACAAACTGAATTCTATTTATCCAGATGTTATTATACATAACAGGCGAACTGAACAGTTTTTTCTCTCTCTCTTTTAACCTCCAGAAGGAGGTTTCTATATTCATCCCCTCTCTTCGGGGTATAGTAATATACAACAAACATAATAACAACAACAAAGAATAATGTTACAGTATAATACATGTACATAAAAAAAGACAAAACAAAATCGTAACAGTTACAGTGTTTGTCCATTTCCTAGATATTTATGCCATTTTACAAGGAATTTGCCCGTTGTATTATTTTGTTTTGCTATCCGCTTCTCTAAAGAGGGGATTAAACTCGACTAATCTTATGAAAAGACTAAATTATGTTTTTTTGTTTTCTATATCTACTGTCGTATATCCTTTTTTCATTAAAATGATGCAACGGTTCAAGAAGAAATTCGGTCTGTTTTGTTTCAAACCAAAAAGTATATGCCTAGTATTAAAGCTTAAACAGATATTATAAATTTTTTATACCAATCTATAAAAACTGACCATAAAGGTCTTACATATTCACATTCCAGAAAAATAGCAAAACCAGCATAGTTTATTATGGCGCAATAATCATGATAGAACCATAAAGAAATGTCAGTTATAGTTAATTCAGGATTTAATGACACCATTATGAAAATTATAATTTTACAGTGTGACCCCACAACACACACAATGTAAAACAAAAATTCACTGATGACAAAGTTAAAGTCGATGAGTGAAAAGAAACATTTTTTCTATAGACCAGTTTACTAATTTTATGCATACTTGTTAAACAAAAGTTTCTCTCGACAACTAAGAAGCTTGCCAGAGGCTTACCCGTCATAGCAACAACTAATGTATACAAACTGAATTCCATTTATTCAGATGTCATTATACATAGCAGGCGAACTGAACAGTTGGTAACCAAGGGTTCTGGAGAGAAACGTGCATAGTAAACAGGTCTGTTGCCCAGTCATGTAGATATTCCCAAACACACATGCCTGGTAGGAGCTTGATAATGTAGAAAACATCATCTAAACAGGGGTGGCCAACCTTTTTTAGCTCACGGGTCACAGCTGACAATTTGGATAATTTGGCGGGTCGCAGGTAGCTTTCTCCACCCCCCCCCCCTTCCCACACACACACACACACACACACAATACACACATCTGTAATTTTGCAATTATTACAAAAAACAAACAAACAGCAAAATCAGTTTCTCTTTTCATAATTTTGTATATTAAACGTTACTGAGCGGAAATGACAGACTGAAATTAACGCAGGGAGCGATTTCATTGACCGTTGTTAATGTTATTAATGTAATGAGAGGGAATTAGAAGCTTTGTATTAATGGTCTGTACCACGTAACGAGTCAATTATATTGTCAATGATGAAAACAAATATGGAAAGAGGAGAAGTGTTTGTCAATGTTTTACCCAATTCTATCACTGACTATGGGCCGCATTTCATTTAAGTGCTGTTTTCAAAATATTTTTTTCAAAGCTCCGCGGCCCACACCAGGAGAGCTCGCGGGCCGCAGGTTGGCCACCCCTAATCTAAACATTCGATGAACTACATGAAGAAGACGCGCGAAATTAACCCTCTGCTACAAAATACCCAGCAAAGTTTATTTTCTGTCATCGTGACACTTAAATAATTAGGCTACTATAAACACAACTGTTAATAACAATTGTTTTTGTTAAGATAATAAATGTAAATAAATGAATAAATTCAGTCTGCCGATTATTGTTGTACATGTTTATCGTTTGCATTATGTACTCATTCATCTTTGCTCTATGCCATATGTATTGTTTCATTATACAGAGAAATATCTTACCCAATTTTTATAATAATCCACATGCCATCTATTTTCTTCATTTCTTATACCCTTTACCTTTGCCTTTCTTTGTCTATAGCCACTTCTTATCAGTCCATCCCCTTCTCTATTCCTGCCCTCACTGTTTTCCTACTTGCTGTATCGTCGTACAGTATAAACCAATTCGTTGTAATCTCTCCTATGTAACTTTGTACTTTAAATGGACTGTTATCATACTATTTTGTAAATCTGTATTTATATTATATTTTTAAGTTTATTTACTTTTTTGTATGTCAGTCATGTACTGTTTTTATCATGCAGGGTCCTAATTGAAAACAGTTTTTAAAATGAAGAGGTTACCCTGCTTAAATAAAACTGTAAATAAAGAAACTAAATAATAAATGCACTTTCACTACATAATTTCTCTTCAATATCGGTCCTAAGATATCGACGTTAGATATAGGCAAATACATTTGAGTGTTAAAATAACTCAAGCACCTCCTTTTCATGATTTTCAATGACTTGGATAAGAATAAAGGTCAACGTAGCTGAAAAAGGTACTACTTTCATTTATACGCAAACCAACGTAGATATGTTTCGCAAAATACAAGAAGATTCACATCCAAGCAATATGCAGTTGTTTGCGAAATTTGTGTCTCCCCAACCCCCTCCGTGAATACTTAGAAATGTTTCACGTTAGATATTTTGATAACAGAAGTCAAAGAAACATTGTACGCATGTTGCGTGATTCCATGTGATTCCATTGTTAGATAATTATAGTTTAAACATAATTTGTTTTTAAAGAGCAAAGGCTGCCGTTGTAAGAATACACGGTGCTATTTTCAGTCCTTTGAATGATCCAGTGATTTCTGATTGAAGACACAGAGAGTCTCTACAGATCATTCATGTTAATCAGTGGTAATATGCCGCTGCATGGCTGCAGGAAGATTTTCGAAGTGGATAGGAGAACTTCGGGGGAAGGGGCGGTTTGGATCAGGTTTGGGAGTAACATATATCATGGGGGTTGTCCTACCCTCAACGACATCTTAAGCTTCGTGTTATGGTCTTACGAAACAGTGGTTGCGCCAAAGCATAGGCCAGAGGGTTGATCAGGCTATTCATATACGTCATCCAGCGGGTAACTTCGACCAATACGTGATTCATGGGAATCACTATGACGCTCATGAAGATTAACGCTAGGCTAACTGGAAGCCAGGTCACGAAGAATGCCACTACTATGAACGTCAAAGTTCGCATAGCTTTACGGTTATCAGATGAATAGAGGTGACCAAGTTTTCTGGAAACTTTCGTAGGCGTAAAAGACCCTGCAATATTACTTGTTGGCTCTTTCATATATTGCAAAGGTACGTTCTGTACGATGTTGGACATTGTTTGTTGGACATTTATTCCGACATCATCATTCGCAGTTTCCTTTCGCTTGTATGACTGCTTAGGCAATGGCAACGAAGCACTGCCCTCCTTATCGACATTTTTTTCTTCAAAGCTGTTTAGGGTGACGTCAATTCCAAGAGTTTTACTATTTTTTGGTTTTTCACCTTGACCTGGAGTTAGAACCGCGTTAGTGACTTTAGCCTTTGGCCCCGTAAGGTTGAACTGCCTGGACAAATTCTGGTTTCCGGATGACTTTATTTGCACATAGATTCTCAAATATAACGTTGCAATAATTAAAAATGGGATGACTGACCGGGCAACTGTGACCACGCTGCTGGCGTAGATGTTGCTGGTGTAACTCGGTATATAAATTCCAAACTTCATTTCCAATTTTCCAGGTTTAAACAAGTCCCAAAGCGTTGCTATGGATATCCAGAAAGCCGTAGATACTATCCAGGTGACAGAATTGACGACATGCGCAATGCTTTTATTCCGCCGTTGAAAATGCTCAAGTGGGTAGGTTGTCGCGATGTAACGGTCCACACAAACGGCGATTACACCAAGGACAGAAACACCAAGGACCGAGTTCTGAACCCCGAGGAACACCAAGAAGAGGACTTCACCAAATATCCATTCGTCATATAGTACGATGCTAGTACGGATAACCATGATGAAGCCCACTAACAAGTCGGATATAGTGATGTTTAAGATGTACTGGTTAGGATAGGTGCGCAATCTTTTCTCGATGTGGAAGGCTTTTAGAATCAACAGATTCAAAGCAATCGTCATAACTGACAAAAATAGTTGAATGCTGAAGAAAATCTTTGCAGTAAAGGACGGGTCGCGTATCGAAGGACCAGATGAAGTATTGGACACATATGTCGAGGATTCCATGGTAATTTCTAAGAAAATGATCCTGTAGAAAGAATCGGTCAAAAACGTGTACCAAAAGAATGTTTCAAATACCGTAATCATTTATTATTTTAATTTGAAACGGTACGAAATATTTCGCTCGACCTTATTATTGAATTACACAAGTAGGAGTATTTGTTTGTTTGTTTGAAATTTATTTCTGCGTTCATCATGTTCAACACAATACAACATAATCAATTATTACATAGATTTTATACATATACATTTTAGACACATGAATCATTTACATTCTCTTTCTGAATACAAAAAAGTATATGAAAAATATTATTCAACTGAATTTCAGAACGCAGGAGGCCGTTGTCATAACTCTTTGGAAAACGCCCCCCCCCCCCCCCCCCTCCGGCATTGAATGGCAAAAAAGAAGAATGGAAAAAGAGAAAGACAATCTGAAAAAGGAAAATATAATAGGTCCCTGCTCACATTTCTTTATCCCCCCCCCCCCCCCCCCAATAGCACAGTACTCCCCTCAATGACTTGACCCATTAGCAGTGCACATTCACCACGTATTAAACATGTTAAACAAATATGAAGAAGCAACATTTTAATCTTTTGCAATATCTTTGACAAGAACGAATCAAACTTTAAATGGTCATATACAAAGGTATAATCATGAGATGTTAATCAATGAACTTACCAATTTTATCTCATCCTAGTAATGTGTACAGTAGAACAAGGCAATAATGTCATACACCATAAGCTAACATATGACATGCTACATTTACACTGCCAAAATGCTGAAATATTGTCTTTCCGATGAAACCAATCGTTCATAAAGAAAATGGTTCCGTGCTGCTAAACTTCTCCATCCAATTACCCGCCATGCTCAAGTAATTCATGCTTGATTATTAACTAACTTGATTGATCGGGGTTATTGAAATGGGCTACAGGTTTGACGTAATCCCGGTGATTTGATAGAAGGTTTCAGTAACCACCTTTATTACCTGTTTCAATATGTTAAGGCGATTAAAAATGATAAAGGCTGATGGAAATCAGAAAAGAAAAAAAAACTAAGAGAAATCCCTGGATATTATTATAATGATGATCATCATCTTCACAATCAGATTTTGTTACATTCCCGATAGTATAAATATTAATGAAAATATTACATATCATGCAGAGGATATAACTGAAATATAAGTTACAAACACCCGCCTGAATTTTGTATTACTCTAATGACATTTTCACATTTTGGGAAAATGTAAGTAATATTAATGCATACTCACTTACAAGAAAATGAATGATATCGCTTACGCCAACCCCTTCTTCCATCAAAGTGTTATTATGAATAATCATATTCCTGCTTCTGAAATAAATCACTACTTTTTTCAGACGAATGACCGCACACGATTTCAGACATCAGTTTAACAGTCGAAGAGGGTCTTTATTCTGTTATTTGGCCATGTCTAAAAGACAACGTTCTGTGCCAACAGATGGCGCTGCCGAACATTGATCACCATTCAGCAGCATCATAAAACTAATATCAATATAAAAGATGGGCGATATCAGAACTGATATCAGTGGCCACAATGTAAAGATACCCACTCATTACTGACCAAATACTCGGTGATGCATCACTGCACAAAACTGAAATTATTAACCAATATTTTTACTAATTAATGAAATGAACTATTCTCTAAAACAACGTCTGACTGATTTGAACTTTTACAGTCGCTAGAATTATATCACAAAAAGTTTCATAATGGTATAAGAATGGTGCTGAACAAGATCACAATTCCATATCATATACAATACAGCCTGAGAAAATATAACATAGTCGGAAATACACTGGGAATTACACATTTATTGTAAAAGTAAACTAAGTTTTTGTATGTTTGTTTCTCTTGTCTTTCACTTTGATATAGATTTTAATTTTCATATACCCAGTAGACTCCAAATCATAGTCACTTTCAAGGAGATTTGTTTCCACAAGGGCATTATTGGCTTTATTTTTTAATCCTCCTTTTTCATTTCATATATTGCTATGCAGGCTTGATTATGACTCAAATGTTAAATGCTTTTTTAAAATGGTGCTTATATGTGTTTATATTTGTTATGTTTTTTGTTTGTTTAGAGATGAAATAAATGAACTGAACTGAATATCAATTATACACAATAATACAAATTGTGATGCAACTTCCTCTTTCACCATTTTTATCTACCTTCCCTTTGATTTTACTATGACTATAGGCCTATCAGATTTAACTACCTTTCCATGACCATTTCTCGGGTACAACTTCAGATTAATTTTAAGACTAATTAAACCAACACATCAGTGATTATAACTGTAATAAATAATACACTCTGATCTTAATCAATCAAACCAATGATATGTTTTTATTTTGCATTTTAGTCTGAGAGAGCAATTCAGGCTAATAAAATCGTTCCAATATCTTCTTACTTCGATTAAAACTACAAAGAATTTAATAATTGTGGCTTCCCTTTACACTCTTAACTTACCTTAGAAATGAGAAAAGATTATCCTTACTTTCCCTCTACCTTTTGGGTAGATACATACTAGGAAAAAGGGGTTCAGTTTTGCACCCTTCAAATGCAACACTGGGAGCTCCTTTATGGGTGCAACTTTCATCCTAAGAAGCATTTTGCACCTTTAAGGCTGCAGTGAGCTACATTTTGCACCCTTAAAGGTGCAGAGTTGTACCCTTTAGGGAAGGTGCAAATTTGCACCCTTCTGAATGCAAAATTTTCTGCACCCTTAAAGGTGTAATGTTGCACCTTTAAGGGTGCAGACGGGCATTTTCGGATGCAAACCAGTACAAAGGGGTGCATCTTTGCTCCTTTTTCATGTTGGGTGCAAGATTCCACCAAAAAGGTGCTGCCAGTTTTGCATTTAGGGTGCAAAATTGAACTTATACTTCTAAGTGTATGTATGATAGATAAAAAGAGGTTCAAACCAAAGCAGCGAGGAAAAAAAAATTGACGTTGGTAACAATGACAAACACTGTTGATTTGGTAAGAGACAACAAAGAAAACATAAGTAGTAGTAGTGGCGTATGTAGGGAGGGGAAAGGGGGGCACAAGCCCCGGATGCCACTTTTAGGGGCGCAAACAAGCAAAAGCAAAGAAAAAAAATGTCCTGTCATTTCCTGCCTACATAGTTGGTTGGTGTCGTAAGATTCGAAATGTCGGTATAAATCCCGGTGTTGTCACTCTGTAATTTCGCATAAAAGGGGGTCTTTTTTGAGCATGTTTGCGGACATGAAATGTTGGGAAAAGGAGGTTGTTTTCATGAGCTTGTACTCGAAATCGAAAAAAGGGGTGTTTTTGAGCTTGTACTCGAAATGGAAAAAAGGGTGGTTTTTTTTCTGGTCCTTGTTTGCAATATTCTGTTTTTGACTCAGACGTGAATTGAATTTGAAAGGGGTGGTTTAGTAAAAGTGTACTTGGAATGCAAAAAAGAGGGGTGTTTTTTAAAGGCAAATTTGTACCCGTTTTGTGCCAAATAGGGGTAAAAATGGCTGAAAATGTACTTGAAACACCGCGAACTAGGGGTCAAATTCTGGGTTTCTGAACGATCATGGTTACACCTTTGAATATAGAGTGACCACACCGGGGTATAAATAGGCACTTTTTTAGTTGGAAGGGGGCGCAATTTCAGCGCTTGCCCCGGGCGCCGTTTTCCCCTAAATACGCCACTGGTGGTAGGTCTACATCTAGCACAGATGAAAAGAGAAACAATGCATTACCTAGAGAAAGACATCCTAATAAAATAGACACGCTCCAAATAACAAATAAAAAAAACAGATGGGAATGAAAACAGATGCATAAATGAAGGAGGTTCAGATAGTCAAACATTCAGCGAGATCAAGCGGTAGACTGGCCACTTGGAATTACTGGTAACTGCACTGAAAATCAGGCGCTAGGCTGTATGTGGAAAGCAAATGGTGCAGGGTGCACTGACATCAAGTTGAAGAACAGAAGCTTAGGAAGGAAACATGATGATTGGAGACTGTGATGTAGAAACGTAGTTAGTAGAATATAGATGATTGATAGTATCAAACCATGGCATGCGTCCACGTCATCATCAACGACATCGTCGACAATTCAGGGCGAAGTCAAAAAGACAAGCTCTTGAAACGAGGGGTCAGGTGAGCTGGGATCTGGAAGCAACGGGATGGAGGTGTACTGGACAGAGGGACAAAAAAATCAAAGTCGCTGGAAAATTGGAGGATGAAGAGGGATATCCACAAAACTGCAGCAGCAAGGCCAGGACCAGACCACTGGGCGAGGTCCTCGGCAGCAGTCAGCATGGTCAGCAGGGGCCATCTCTCTCGCGGCCTTCAAATCGACATAGGCAGACCAACCTCTGTCACACGTTGAGATGTTCCGAGAAGGAAACATCTACGTTAAATGAGTGATAGAAGGGAGGGGGCAGAGATGGTGGTGGACTTCGGGGGAAATGGCGAGCATAGGTTGGAGGATGGAGGATGGCATCATTGCGTCGACGCCTCGCAACACTGATTATGTGCTGGACCATGTGCTGCGGAGCTGTTGTCGACATTACAAACAAGGAACAGTGAAAAAGAAACTCCCCCTTCCTGCACCCTGCCCCCTTGGGAGCGCACTTTGCGCACTCAGTAAGTGATTCGCACGCTTCGCGTGCTCACTACCGCCCCCCTAAAATGAAATCCTAGCTACGCCACTGACGAAAATACATGTTATTATAAAATTGTGATATGAATCCTAACTAAATGATTGGCTGAGATCAATCGCGTGACCAATCTTTGATTTTGCCTAACAGTGAAATTTACTAATGACTGGTACTAATGACCGCTGAAACCCGTAATGGCGTCAACACCATATTCGACGAAGGAAAAACATTTTGCTTTCAAGTAATAAATTATCAGTCTATAGAACAAAGTAGATTACACGAGTAGTGAGCCAATTTGAAAATCAATCCTTTTGTGATTTATGGTGTGGTAATAAACTTCACAGAAATGGACAGCCTGATAGAAGCAGTATAGTTTGACATTTTCTCAAATTTCTCACTTGCAGCAGGAAAATGCTGCGGTTGCTCCTGTACGTAACTAAACGCGCTGAATCAGACGGCGCAGCGCGTACATGACAAAATAGCAAAAATTCGCTCATTGGCTCAGATTAGCCGTGAAGTTTCATGACTTCTATATTGCGATTTAGAGCTAATCCTGACTAATGATGTGGGTTCGCTAGGTCTTTTTCTACGGAAAACTATTGTGTTAGATCGATTAAAAGACATGTTAACTGTAATGTTAACAATGTTAATGCCGGTAGGCCTACTAGATTTTTTCCAATGATATTATCAAACGACAAGGATACATGCCACCATTTTATAAAACAAATAATGCACATGACTTGGTCGGGCGTTAGAAAGAATTATTCACCCTCTGGAAATTTGGAACAGTCTAAAACACACTCGACTTCGCCTCGTGTGTTTCAGACCGTTCCAAAGTTACCATAGGGTCAATAATTCTTACGAATGCCCTCTGTCATGTGCATTATTGTATACTAATGTCCATGTGCGGAGGAGCTGTTGACTGCAATGCCTGCTACTAATGTCTGAAACTTATCACAGAGAAGGTTAGCCGCACTATGGTCTCCCGGATGGACCCTCATACTTACTGGAGTGGGACGTGATCCTAACGCTGCTACCACGCTATTATTGAGACAAAGTAATAACCACACCATCTCAAACATTGGTTTAACAGTCGAACAGGATTTTTATTCAGCCATGACTGGAGAACAACCACCTGTGCCAGAAGAAAGCGCTGTTGAACATTATATATCACCATTTGGCAGGGATGGAGTCGAGGCCGGCCTTATGGCCAAATTTTGCCGGCCTTGGCCTTGGCCTCGGTCCGAGTCATGTGTACAAATTCTATGGGAGAAAGTTTCATCCAGCGGCCTCTTGACTCGGAACTACCGGCCTCGACTCCATCACTGCCATTTGGCAGCATAATAAAATATCAATATCAGCATGTAAATGATTATTACAAATACTTTGTGTTATGATTCATTGTAAAAATTCTTTTGTATTTTATTTTATGTATATTTTCTGAAAAATTTGTACATATATCAATGCAGAAGAAAATAAATAAATCAAATCAAATCAAATCAAAGCACTGGCGCATGAAGTTTCAAATAATTATTTTTAAACTTACTGGAAGTTAATGTAGGCCTACAAAAAAAAACACTTAAGAGTTTAGAGCATTACTTGCATGCAAGGATCATTAATTCACGATGCTAAAATTCTAATAAAGCTAAAATATCTTTGCGCCCTTAGTATTGCGACATGAAAGACACAGACACATGTCAAAATGATATTTTCTCTGAAACCAGCCATTACTTGTGTGACTGACAGCAATGATTAAAAACTTTATGTTGGTTACACACACAGTCATCTTTCTGGTGCCGGTGATTATTTGTTGATCAGTGATTAATCTGTTTTCCTCATCAGAATGATACATTGTGAAAATGCAGTTCTTTCATTGCATTGCATTAGTTGATGTTGAAGGCATTAATTATCTTTATGCAGGTTTTTATGAATTAAGTTTCGCGAGATGGTATATTTTTTAAAAGCATTTGAAATTTGGATAGTTTTCCAAGTGTGATCTCGTTATCCATACACATAGGTGTAAGCCAGTCTCCTGCACCTCCTCGTGAATCGTTAGGAAAAAAACGTCAAAGGAAGCAAGACCTTTAGTCTCTTTGGCCTCCGCTAGTCTGGTCCGGTGGACCGCAGTTAGCTTCGATGTACAACCCACACTTTATATTCGCTTTTAGAAAAGACTAGGACCTACAGATTCTCGAATGAATGTGGCACAACCCTGTTTGCAGTTCTGTGGCGTTGGTCCAACCATTAAATTGCACTGGTGTCCTGGATCAACCACCACTGCCCCCATATATCTTAAACGTGATTATCTGAATAAAGGAAAGAGAAAAGATAGCTCAACAGCCCCCCCCCCCCCGACATATTCAAAAAGTCATATTTTTACTTGCTCCTAGTTGGTGTATTGACTGAAAACCAATTGCCCTACACAGACCTACAGATATGACAGACAAAATGTTTTACCTTTTGCCCCCTTCTCTAACGGTAGCACCTTGCTATTCGCAAGATAGTCTTACGGAACAACGGTTGGGCAAAGGCACAAGCAACAGGATTGAGAAGACTGTTACTGTAGGTCATCCACCGAGCAAATTCGGTAAAGACAAAGTCTGCAGATACCAAATTGATGTAGATCATATTCAAGCTACCTGGAAGCCAGGCGACAAAGAAAGCCAAAGTTGTGAAGGTCAAAGTTCGCATTACCTTACGATTACCTGATGTTGATAGGTGACCTGGTTTGCAACAACCCTTTCTGGCTTTTGATGGTGCTGAGATCCTGCGAGGCGGTACTCCGATGGCTAAACTTGCTCGCATGCTTTGTCCATCTGGGATGGTTTCAGTACCGCCTTTTCTAGGATTGACCATTGCATTAACGTCCATGTGATCCGCCTTGTTGGGTAATAACGTTAAACTATTTCTTCGGTGGACTTTGACATCAGCGTTCGAGCCTCCATTTGGATTTAAATGAATTGGAATAGTGTTATCATATTGCCTCTGGACATTTTTGCGCCCTAACAAACACATCTCAGTCGAATTTATATGAGGAGCTGGAGCCACCCCGATGCCATTTTCTGTAGCGGATTTGAATCTCTTAACCATGTTTTTGCTGCCGGTTGACTTCATTAGGAAATATATCCTCATATACACAGTAGTAATAATTACGAAGGGAATACCGAATCGTGCGATGGTGACGGCACTACTAGAGTAGATGTTCGTGCTGTAGTTAGACAAGAAAATACCTGACTCGATTTCAGAGTTTGCAGGTCTTACCAGGTCCCATATTACTGCAACAGGTAACCAGAAAGCTGTGGATACCACCCAGGTGATGCCATTGACAAGGTGTGCTATTCTCTTTCCCTTTCGTTTGAAATGCTGGAGTGGGTACCTTGCCGCTATGTAACGGTCGACACAAATTGCAATTAGAGCAAGGACAGACACGCCGAGGACAATGTTCTGTGTGCCACGAAACGCTAGAAACAGAGATTCACCGAATATCCACCTGTCATAGAGTACAACCGTACTGCGGATTGCCATGATAAATCCTACAAGCAGGTCTGAGACTGCCATGTTCAAGACATACTGGTTTGAATAGGTACGTAACCTTTTCTCCACGTCAAAAGCTTTTAGAATCAGGATGTTCATGAGGACTGTCAATACCGAAAGGAAAAGTTCGACAGAGAAAATAAGTGTTGACCTTACAGTCGGGTGAAAGGTCGATCGGCAAGACTCTGAGGACATCACCGGTTCAAATGTGCTGGAAAGAGACGTGGAGTCCGCCATTGTCAAATTTTACTCGCGAACCCTGTAAATGGATGATCAAAGCGAGAAAGGCTGCAAATTCCTCTTTCCTTATTAGTCGGAGCTCTCAGTCTAACACACACACACACACACACCAAAAAAAAACTGTTTTCTTTTTAACACTATCTATTATAGTTAAACCTTTTATTAATTATGAATCCTGTAAGTGTACAGGACATAACTGGTGCTTGAGAGGTTAGGATGAATACCAAAAAGAAAATCCATGGGTTTGTCATATCTTATGCTTAGTTCTTCAAAACAGAATGGTTATTTATGGAATAAACTTTAAAATGACAAGAGCAATATCACCCAAACATTTTAGATGAATTGCGATTGCTCAGTCATACAGCTACATGTAAAAGTTGCTGAGAGTTCGACTAAATAAGAGATCTATGACATCTCCAATTATATTTTGTTTCATTGCTCGACATAGAAGTATTTCAAACATCATTCTGATATTGACAGAGATTAAATAAATCGACTAAACAAAATGAAACAATAATACGAATTGCTAATTGCTTACCAGGATCATATCATGGAAATCTACACCACCGAGAGAGTCTTTGGGCTCCAACTTCAACAGCTTATATGATCTATGAGTAAGCAACACCGTCTGCGCGTATCATCGCCCTTTGGTTAAGTTTAGCAGGGTTAGGTCATAATATTTACTGAGACATGTCTTGCAATTGCAGACGTGACTGCTATAATAGTACAAGCGAATTAAACCTTATACCTAGGTCACAGGGGAAACCAACTTCACACCGGCTCAAGAGCGACCGATTCCTGGTCACTTGGGATAATCTAAGTTTTCGTCAAGTCCCTAAACGTTCTTGTATCGGTCTCGTTGGTGTGACTGGGGTATCGGGTAACTTTTGACTGGCAACATGCAGTTATTAAAAGCAAACAAACGCTCAGTAAGGCAACATAATGAAACATAATTCTATACACCCTAACATTCGCATGTGTTGCATTGTAGGAAGAAAAAGTGACATTGAAGAAGCGATGGAGTCAAGAAATCTGTAAGCATGTGCGTGAGAATGCTCAAGGGTGGTTAGGAGTGTTTGTTTTTGCAATAGGGACGGCGAGAGGGGATGTTGAGATCTTGCAAGTGTGGGTGTGCGCGTGCGTTTGTGGGTGCATGTGTGGTGCGTGCGTGGTACGCACGTGCTCAGCGGTAGGGTTTCTGTTATTTGCCATCGTGAAAGCTGAAAGAGAACCAGCATATTGGGAGAATAAAGTTGTTGTTATTATTATTATTATTATTATTATTATTATTGTTATTATTATTATTATTATTGTTATTATTATTATTATTGTTATTATTATTATTGTTATTATTATTATTATTATTGTTATTATTATTATTATTATTATTATTATTATTATTATTATTGTTATTATTATTATTATTATTATTATTATTATTATTATTATTGTTATTATTATTATTATTATTATTGTTATTATTATTATTATTATTATTATTATTATTGTTATTATTATTATTATCATCATCATTACTCGTTCGGCGTCACCTATGCCTGGGGGGCGAAGATCACTGTAACCCTCGAGTCTCTCCTCCCCATATAACTGACTGGAGGTGTGCAGGTGGACCACTACACCGGGATTTCCCTGGTGTAGTGGGTTCTTAACGAGCAAAGGTGGTGACTCCCCTCTACACGGGGCTTCCATTTAACGTCCTATCCGAGGGACGGAGTGTTTTCACTGTAACATAGCTTGCATCTATGAAACAGGGGAGGGGCACGTTAACACACAACGTAGGCTTCAGTCATCCGCCTGGGTTGGACTCGAACCCACGATCAGCATGATCAGTGGTGGGTGTCGTTAAAGAAACCGACTGAGCCAACTCGCTCCTCACTGCTCACTGAGTTAGGTAAACAGGTAAAGGTAGTAGTAGAGCGGCATACATGGCATACCTCCGATTTTGGGCAGAATAGTGCACCTTTGTCTAAAAGCACTATAATTGGTACAGTTGTTAAATGAAACATATCAGATATGGAAGTACCGGTACTTCAAAAATAATTCTTTGGGGGTAATTTTTAAGGAATTTTTCCCTTTCAGATTCCCCAGATAGATAACTCTCTCATTACGGTATTCTAATAGGCTAATAGGCCTACCCCATGGTTGCAACTCCGTAACAATAAATGACGCATCTGTTGGTCGATTTTTACATGAGTATAATGTTCAGTGGTGGGTGTCGTTAAAGAAATCTTTCATGGCTGACAATTGCGTTATTAGTATATTCTTGTAAATCTTTGTTGTTTATAATATCATATTTGCATACAAAGGCGTTCATTTAAGGACTTGCTATCGCGTATACGCATCCCACATGGACAGACATTTGTTCCTGGTTCCTGAAAAAAATTAAGGGACCTTATAACAGGGAGAAATGGCGAGGGGAGAGGCAAGGTGGGGGATAGAATCAGAAAATGAAACATAAACGAAGAAAAAAAAAGTTATTATTGCAGTCGACTACGCAAAGAATTAGAAGAAGATCTAATGTTGAAGAAGAATATTTCGGAATAGTGAAAACATGGACCGGTAAATGTTAGGTCCAATATTATTATCACGAAGCAACAAAGCTTGATAGGTAGTAGAAAATTGTAAAGAGAAGGAGATTATGATGAAAGAAAACGATGTACAGAAAAATAAAAAGTCCATTTTATTTATACATAATTTTTTTCTCAACATTAAGCCAAGCAACATCCTTTAAATGAAATGTATATTTCTCGGGTACAATGCATGACACTATGCCGCTGTTAAGAGAGCAGAAAGTCAACATTGGCGACAAAGACAATTCATTCTCGACACTTTGATGTAATGTAAAGGTGGAATCCCTGTAAAGAAGTTGTTACGTTGAAATCATCATAGCAGAATGTCGCTAAATTCGGATGTGAAAAAGACACCAGGAGTGAGTGCGGAACAGGGCCATACGCAGAAATTTTTTCCTGGGGGACGCAAGACACGTAGAAATTTTCGAAGAAACTCGAAAGCGACCGAGCTGGTCACGAGGGCACTTTAGCATTTTTTAAAGTGAAAATGAAGGATTTGGTGCACACTTTTGGTGGATTTTGTGAAAATTTTCAGTAAAAAAGTTTTCAAAATTTCTGGGGGGGGGGGCAACTGTCCTCTGCCCCCCCCCCCCCGCTGCGTACGGCCAGGGTGTATAAATGGACATACACGCACCACTTTTTCATAGCTTCACAAAATGTCTCACTATTGCAATGATTGCATGTGAATATTATTATAACTGTGCCCTATACTCCTGACTGATACCTCCAGTACCCCAATTCGCATTTCTCCTCCCCGTGACTGCGGTAGACAGCCCTGAATAGATAATCGTCGAGGCGCCAAGAAAATCATCATATCATGGAAATTGGCCTATTGTGGAAGTGCTTCCATATATTGAATATTGATTAGTATGGGTTACTTCATAAATGAACCAAGTGTTTTTGGACAAAAGTGCACAATTTTTCATTTATGCCGCTCAATTATAGGGGGTTTAGGCCTATGATTTGAGAGTCGTTTAATCCCCATGAAAAACCTGTAACAAATTCTCATGAAAAGGAGTGTTTTTTAATCGCTGTCGCATTCCGAGTGTTCGTAGAAATATCAAAGCCTTCAGACTTATCATGTTTGTGTAATTCCGTGTAGACAGTCATGTCTGAGTGTATTTATGCAGCGGCGGATCCAGAATTTTTCGGACGGCGATCGGCTTTTTCAGGTGTCTATTTTACCCGAAAAATTCGCTGGCAAGAAATTTTTTAAATAACAAAAAGGGCGGCCGATTCGCCCCCCTCCTTCCCGGATCCGCCACTGTAATGCTTTATTGTGTCAGATTTTCAGCAGAATTTCATCAACATATTTTAGGATTTCAAAAAACTCATACTTGCTATGAAATCAAACGGATCAGCAAATTATGAGATAAGGATACAATCCTTGCATAAAATCCCGATAAAATCCCCGTTAAGGGTATAAAAATCGAAGATGTAATACATTATTTCCGTCGTTCAGGGTGCTTTTCAGAAAGTGATTTACGCGGATGATGACTGTACAGGCCTCAGTGAGACATATCCCCCCGGGTGTTAAGCATAACATACAGAAATGTTATGTGCATCAATACAAATTAAAGACACACCAAAAAAAAATCAAGTTCTAATAAAGGCAGACCTCACAAGGTTTATTGCTGGCTTGCTAATCGAATACTGTATAGTTTGCATGGTTAGTGTCATGCTGACGGAATTGAGAACTAACCCTTAAACATTTTGGTAATGAATAAACGAATAAATGAATGAATGAAAAAATGATAGAATGAAGAATTGAATTAGACTACGAGGGTCCGGTGGGTCGCACGTTTCCGTTTTACACCGTAGCCTAGGCATTTTTTCGATTAATTGCATCAAACGTGCTGGTTTCGAAGTCTAGGTTTCGTTTCAGCCATAGAGATATGATCTGAATCTCTCTGTTTTCAAGCTCTCCTACGCCTATACCACGTTTAGCGGCGCCCGCGGCAATCGTGTACGTGTACAGAGAGAATAGATGAAAGAAAAGGCAAAGAAATACAGAAGGAAAAGGAGCCTTCAAGCAACTGAAGGCGAAGAAACAGACTAGGGGATTGCCCAAAGAAATGTAAAAGGAAAGATGGATCCATAGGCCTAGAAGTCCATAAAGAAAAGGAAAGGTACAGATAAAAGAAAAAAACACGAAGAAATAGTGAATTCTGTATCATCTATTCTTTCTTCATGTATTTCTTTGTTCTTCCTCTCATCTATCCTCTCCCATGTCCTATGTTTTTATTTGTTCTTCCTTCAATCTATCTTCTTCTCTCTCCTTATGTGTTTCATTTTTTTTTCTCCTTTAGATAAGATCAGGCTCAGCTATAGAGACATATATGTAACTCTATGGGCACAGCTCGTTCGCGCACATTATTACAATGTATGATGTGCATGCAGTGGACATCTTGGCTGTCGTCTATGTGCGCTGAGGACTCTTTCACCAGAGCACACTTGTAGGATTTTTTTCGCAAAAATGCCTAGGCAACGGTGTAAAACGGAAACGCGCGGGCGGGTCTCCTAATTCAAAATGGCTATCTCTGCTCATTACAGGGCAGTCATGCAGCGTTTGAAAACGATATTAGCCTACTTTTCGTGTTAAGGATTGTCATTACCGACCCTGGAGTCCTCAATGTCGTGTTTGCGGTGATCTTATACAAACGCGTATATTTTTATTGCGGTCTTGAGAAAAAAAAATGGGGAACCCGTTGGTGTGATGTGGGTTTTTTTAAAGGTGACATTCAAAGAAAATCACAGAATAGGGTTAATTATATATGAATAGAAACGGGGAAGTATGTAGAAGACAGTGGTGTTCATTATTGCTCCTGTAAATTCCAAGAAATTATCTAAAAACGCATTTTCCAAAAACGCCCCTCTGATTCTCAGAACCCGGAAGTGGCTGCGAGCGAAACGGGTCCCCAATGATGACGTAGGCCTATGGGCGATCTGCGGCGAGCTAGGCGCTTGCACGTAATGAAACATTGTGCATTGAAATGATCGCATGCAATTTTGATGGATTTTAGCTGTTATAAGAGAGCAGGCAAAACTGCAGTGGCTTATTATTCAAATTACCTCATTGATGACTCGATTTTCTTTTCTTTTTTTGGTCAAAGCAGAATATAAAGTAGGAAATTGACATGAAAATGACAAAGAAAACCAAGCCAGGCCGTGATGCAAATGTCAAACTAGGTCCCAAAACGACGTTGCATCAAATTCTCAGAGACAGAACTGATTAAGAGACCCGCTCGTCAAATCATGATTGTATGTAAAAGTTACCTAGATAATATTGTTGTCTAAGGAAAATTGATGCTTCTTGTAGAAACTATCTTGATCTACAACATTCCTCTTCACTAAAATCTCGTATTTATTATGATAGGAATGGCTAGCTAGCGTACAGAGACTGGACGTCACCACTGATCTCAGATAGTGTAGAGCTGGGGTGTAGAGATGGACATGATACATGTATTGCATTATAGCATAGCTTCAAGTCTTTATCAAGGGATTTTTTTCCGTGTAATACTCTGATTAAACCTGATTTCGATAACGAATTTCATTCGAAATTTTTTTTTTCAAGGAATTATTTTTTTATTGCAGGTTCTGATGATTTTCAAGCAAATAAACAGTGAAAATAACCCAGATACGAAATTATAACTGATCAAAGACTATCACCAAAGGCCTAATTGAATTACAAGCCAAATTACTCTCACCTTCGCCTCAGATCACCTACTTTACCTCACCTACCTACTACATACAATTGACTACTGAATTGCCGAGCATGGAAAAGTTAACTTGAGCTTATAAGCACATGTAAATATAAGTTGCTACTTAATTGAAAAGAAAAAAAAAAATTAGCAGTAAGGTGATTACCATTTCTATATTTTCTTTACACAAGTTCAAACTATTCGCCAAGAAAACAATTTTAAATTCAAGGAAAAAAAGTATTCCGTCTATCCCTCCGTCTTTCGTGAATTATAACACCCCTAAAATTAAAATGGTATGCCCCACAACGGTTACATAGCATGTACACGGGAGACTGTTCTATTATATTATGGGGTTTTTCCCCCTTTCTAATTGCAAAAAGTCATAATTAAATTGTAGAATTTCTCCGACATTATTATATGAATAATGTTAAATAGAATGGTTGAAACATACTTTGAAAACATTCACAGAATAATGAATTCATACAAACAATGCAGAAACGTCGTTTTAATCACTCCCTCGGACACGACAAATAACATTCACCACATTCACAACACACCATATCACTGGCTACTGCCCATACGATGACGTCACGGATCTCGCATCGAGTTGGGCAACGTATGCACAGGCAACATTGGGGGTCCGTTTTATCGATTTGTGACAGGCAATATTTGTTTCCCACTTACTTTTCAAAAGTTTCAATCGGTTTCATAGTGATTTGTGCACCATAAACTTTATTTTGATATGAAATTCGAGCATATTCAAAACCTATGAATAGCAGCTTTAATGCTTGTAAGCTAAATTTCTGTGAATTTATAAGCCCATGTTTATCGTAATTTGTTTGTAATGTGCTGACAGCCTGCGTGCGTGTCAGGTTCATTTGCACGAAATCTCTTCTTTGCGCTGTGTCTTTTAAAAACTTATCTGGAATCGCGAAAGTTCCTGCCTATGCTGCAAATCAGTGTCGATCATCCCACCCTGGATAGGCCTAATTTAACTTAAAGAGTGCAAGGTTTTGAGGCTCTTAAAGTTCACCATTTACAATGTACAAAATCGTTGCGAATATTTTTCTTCTGGTACTGAACGGGATATCGTTGGTCAATATCTGCACTGGGAATTTCAACCTGACGGTTCTGCACACCAACGACTGCTACGATGACAGGTGTTCCACTTCACCGAATGCATGCACAGGAGCAGTAACAAAATGTAAAATGTAGAAAGTAGCGATGACACAAATATAAGGCTGTGGGACTGAAATGGCAGTAGTTCAATTCAGTACACTTTACTCACATTTACTGCAACAAATTACAGATTACCGAGGATCCTCCTGGTTAGTGATGTTGACATTACCGTCGACTTTTCTCTCGCCTTAACTAGTCAGTATACCTTGTATGATACTAAGTCTTTAATACATGAAAAGGATGCTGTCGAATTAATCATGTTAATCGAGATTTCAAACAATCAGAGGGAGAAAGGCAATGAGAGAATTATGATGCCAAAATAGGGCACCAAGAGAGCGTTAAAAGATGATCAAAAAATAGTATCTGCAGCTGATATTACTATCATAATGATCTAAAGTCATTCCAATCTCTATTTTTCAGGGACTGAAAAAAGTGAGTTTTTGAGAGTTATCCCGGGATTGGTTCCATTTCTAGAGAAAATTGAGTTCCCAGCCGTGAGCACTAACATTAATGCAACAAACGAACCAGCTATGGACCCTCTAGTCTCCAAGAGTCAAGTGCTCACTGTAAGGGGTCAGAAAGTGGGCGTGGTCGGTGTAACCAAACCAGAAACACCAGAATTAGCAACGACAGGTAAAGACACCAACAAATTTTTAGAGCTTACTATATTCATTTAATATACGTAGTATGAATATGAAGAAAGTGTTGGTTCTTGGTTTTAGATAAGCCTCGATTAATGAGAGCCGGCCTGATACATGATTTTTGACCAACTTTTCTGAATATTTCTTAGGAAACCTCATTTTTCTACCCATAGTCCAATCCGTCCAAGAGGAATTCGATGCTCTCGTAAACGATCAAGGTGTCAATAAGATCATTGCTCTCAGCGATTCTAGCTTCGAGGTCGACCAAGAGATCGCTAGATCTGTGCGGGGAGTCGACATCGTCATAGGAGGTCACCCGGGTTCATTTCTATATACAGGTAGGCCCATCGCTTATTTGGATTTGGTTTGAGATTCTTACTTGCTTGACCTAAGCCCGGCGCACGCGTGACGTGATTTCACTACGCCCATGCACCATCTGCGGGTATGGAAATTGACAGTGCACAGTTTACCTCGTACAGATGACGCCTGAGTCGTCCTGTCCATATTCAGTGGTTTGTACAGATAGTTGATTTCAAAGTTAACTTAAAAAATCAGTTCTTGTACCTCGGAAAAAAAAACAGAGATAAATGCTTACCTCCAACCCCTTTTTTTTTTTTAACAATTCTTAGGGTGAAAATTCTAGATAAGGCAACTACGGTATTACAGTTTTATGTGTCTAGCATTACGTCCCACTCAGAGCCATCATCGACGACAATCGGGGGGGGGGAGGAGATAGAGGACGCGTCTCCAAAAAAGAACTTTAAAAAAAATTAAGCGTGGGGGGACACAAAAGGGTACTGCCCCCCCCCCCCCGTCCCCCGCACCCCCCCCCCCAAAAAAAAAATTTAAAGCTGAGGATCTTTTTGCTTGTCAGCAAACCTTTGGCATGTTTGCTGAATGTCCCCCCAAAATGCTATGGCTGTAAAAAAAAAAAATGATAATAAAAATTAGGCTGATGACTTCTTTTAGAGTGTCGTCGCCCCCCCCCCCCCCCAAAAAAAAATGTATATATATATATATGTATTTATTTATAGAGAGAGAGATAGAGAGGTTGGAATGCATTTACCAGCCGGTTGTACCATTTTATATGTGTATGTGTGAGAAAAAGGTACGGTACAGGACAGTGGCGTAGACGGGTTCTTACACCTGGGGGGATGATTTGCCGTTCACGAGATATCGAGGATTAATTTCGTATATAGATACATACACACACACACCCACACAGGGCCGTACGCAGAAATTTTTCCTGGGGGGGGGGCAAGAGGCGTAAAAATTTTCGAAGAAACTCGAAAGTGAGGGAGCGAAGCGACCGAGCTTGTCATGGGGGCGCTTTTGCATTTTTAAAAATGAAATTGAAGGATTTGGTGCACACTTTTGGTGAATTTTGTGAAAATTTTTAGTAAAAAATCTAAATTTTCAGAATGCACAGACATAAATAGAACATATACGCACCGTGACAAACGAATATAGAATGTGGACTGACACACATTATTGCATATTTGCATCACGCTATTCTTTTTTCTTTTTAATTTTGTTTAAGAAAAACTGTGACGGCGCCAAAATTATCCTAAAGTAATATAAATAACTACCTAAATCAGAATAATGAGAGATATAGTTATGATAGTAATCGTCATTTCAGTCACATTAACGATGATGATGATGATGATAACTATCATTATTATCATAAGCATAATAATAATACATTCTTCTTATTATTATTATCATTGTTGTTGTTGTTGTTTGTTGTTGTTGTTGTTGTTGTTGTTGTTATAATGATAATAATAATTATTATTATTATTGATGTTCCCTAAAACCTGGGGGGGTGATTGTACATGTCATCCCCCCCACCTTGTGAGGTGGGGGGATGCATACCCCTCATCCCCCCCCCCCCCTCCCCACCCCGCTGTCTACGCCCCTGGTACAGGATGACGCAGGATCACAAAATTAGAGATAAGCTTTCGGCTACTTGGCCTTCCCTAATCTGAGGAAGGCCAAGTAGCCGAAAACTTATATCCAACTTTGTGATCCTGCGTCATCCTGTACCGTACCTTTTTCACACACACACACACACACACACACACACACACACACAAACACACACACACATATATATATATATATATATATATATATATATATATACAAAACGGACCGACGCCCTGACTTAGAGAACTGTACATTACATTTCGTTTCTGATGGCAAGCTGCCGGTATGTTTCGTCTCCAGGTTATCCCCCTTACCCCAGAGAAAGAGAGGTGACTATCCGACAATCATTCATGCCTCTTACAACGAGAGCCTCGACGTTCTCCTCGTTACCGCCTACCAACGGGGAAAGTACCTAGGTTACCTCGAAGTCACTTTCGATGATGACGGTGTCGTGACGTCATATGCAGGAAATCCCATTGTGCTGGACAAAAACGTAACAAAAGGTAAGAAAGGGGTGCATTTCGATGGACGAGATACTCCCGTCATACCAACAAGTACCACACCAAATCGAAAACGGAACAAAAATTTACATTATGCGAGACGGACAATATTTTGTCGGTAATCGGTCGGTTTGCAATCGTTCTGGCTGTGTGTCTTGAAGTTGATGTGGATGTTTACATTAACAGAGAGAACTTCTTTAAAGTCCTTGTGTCTTTATCAAATACAGCAACTGCGTGAAAGAAAGTGAGAAGACAGAACCACAGGGAAATTTATTTCTATATACGATAATACTAGTAATTGTCGCTTAGTCATTGCTATTTATAGTTTGATGGTCATGATATTTCTCGATTCTTCTGTGTCTCATCTCCTCTCACAAGAAAATACTTTAATCAAACGAAATGAAATACACAAATGAAATCAAAATCAATTAGCAGAATACGCCTCTTCTTCCATGGGTCGCTACTTCTTCTGTATCGTCCCACTGTCAAGGCCATATGGTCAGTCTTAACAAACCGTGTGAGATATTTAATGTTATATACCGCATGTCTAGATTCTTGGCCTATGATTGGTAAAATATGCGGCCATGAAATTCACTACTGACTGCCGGGCGGTATAGCGAAAAATATCGATCGGTCATATAGTTCCACTTGCGCTTAAAAAGATTTAAAACAGCAATACGCGCAGTTAGCATGGTTAGAACGCGCGCTACTCTTAGATTGGTTTCCATTCAAATAAAAACATTTCAACAAAAATATTTTGTCGAAGTATCTACTTTTTTGGAATAAACACTCAGAATGTGGTATATAAAACAAATATTGACTGCTTATTTTTCGGGCCACAGTTAAAACTATAGCTCCTCTGTGATCTCGAGACTGTACTATGCCTCTCGACTTTGTCTCGAAGATCGCCTTAGGCTGTAGTTTCAAGGTTTCAACCATGCCCCTCAGAGCAGTCAATATTTGTATAGACCAAATCCACAACGCGAGAGGGCAGCAGACTGGTCGCTATACTGCAGTGTACACGCCAACTTTTACAGTACATAAATCAATAGCGCGTTTGGTACATTCGTTCGATTTTTTTTTCTAATTTGGACCAATTATGCAGATTTCTTTCAATGTTTGTAATGAGGAGTAATGAGGGAAAGTCTCAGCTGTGCGGCGCTCAATTGCCACAACAATTGGAGAAAGCTTAAAAATTGGAAGAGCTAACTGAGTGCGAAATTCACTCGCCTTTGACTCGTGAAGCCTGTTTGTGTGAGAAGCCCCGGGGGGGGGGGGGGGTACTCGACCCCAAAAGTGGTAGGTATGTGCCGCGGGCGAGACAAAAACGGGGGCTTTGGAACGGGCTTATTGTGAAAAGGAGGGTCTTCGGAACGGGCTTCGGAACTACGAATGTTTGTGAAAATGGGGGTCTTTGGAACGGTTCGCCTGTGTGTGAGTGCGTATGTATCCCTATGGAACGGGCATACGTGCATGCAGCTAGCCCGGCGGCACGGCGCCGGGTGCGCTCGCGCGGAGGCGATGGTCGGACAGCGTTCTGCGGGCCGCTTTTCACCAAAAATGCAGCTCATTGCAGCGGATCAATGCGGCCGGAACGGCGTAACGAAAAACATGCGAAGCTTTGGAACGGATTTCTTTCTTCTTTTTTCTCGATAAAAAGAAAATGCTATGCTTTGGAACGGCTTTTTTTTTTTTTTTTTTTTGTTCTTTTTCTCAATCAGATAAAAATGCTATGCTTTGGAACGGAAATTTGAGTGTAAAAATGGGGGTCTTCTCCGCGGCACATACCCACCACGCATTATATACTGAGTGCCCCCCCCCCCCCCCGGGGGAGAAGCCTACGCCCTACACAGGTTTCCGAAAGGAATGTGAAGGAATTCGTCGCCAGTGCGTTTAAAAAAAATCAATAGAAATGATTTTGAAGTCAAGAAACATAGTTTTATTATGTTGGCGTACAATTTAATGAATGAAAACATGTAAACAAGGTAGCATTAAGGGCTGCCGTTTACTGCGCACTGCTGTACCGCGAGAGCGACAGTGCCAGCAATGGGGCTGCCATGCCGCGATCGAACTTTTACTGACAAAACTAAGGGGGAAAAAGCAACCAAAGTACAAAAGTACATATCAGATATTGGCCATTGTCATACCTCATCAACCCATGTATCCATGCTTTATTTTATTGATCTACAATAAAGTTAATGAAATAATATCAGGGCATATCTCATACCTTTCATTGATTTTGTACACAGCCAGTCGCGGTCAGTGCACTATCACACACCGCAGCTATTGCCTCGCCGATAGAGGGCCAAATACATAAACCGGAGATGGAATTGGTCTAAACCGTGTTTGTACCATGGGTGCAATGGTACTTTTAATCTTTTTAAAGATATCCTCTGTCTGAACCCTTTTCTTGTGTGTTTCCTACACTGCAAAGAATGTCGGAATTGTCTGAACACTTGTCGAAAAAAAAAATCTCTCATGAACTTCGGATCTCGTCTGAATGCTCCATTGTTATTTCGTCTGAGAAATCGCGATGAACCGACACACATTATTGATCTGTCATGTAGAAGGATTTGAGGAGTTTCCGATATTCCAGTAGACCCGGTGAAATTATTCAAACTAGAAAACTCTTGGACAACAAAACTTATAGCTAGAAACAGCGTTTTGAAATGCTGTTTCCTTTATTAATTTTGATCAAAACTGTTTAATAAAACGCACCTATTTTTTCATGAATTTTGTGAGTTTTGTGACTGTGTTTTAAAACCTTGCTCTGAAAAATAAAGAGCTTTAGCAAAGCGTTTCAAAACGTTGGTTCTGACCTAGTTTAAGTTACAAATTCACCCTTGGATTAGTTTTCAGAGACAATTTTGTGATCGGACCTTGGGACTTCTCGTGATTATGTGTAAAGCCTGAACCTTCAAAGAGCAACACCGTCATTTTATACACAGTTCTCCTCTAATATGGACTATAGACCAGCTGGTCCAAACCCGATGATATCACATCTCGCGTGTTACCATCTGCATGGTTTACACTACCGTATTTGAATTCTAAGAAAAAAAATCATTTAAATCTGTTATTAATCACCATCTTATACATTAATCATCCAACAACCTACATTAATCATCCAACAACCTGGCTCTACCACTGAGCCACAGAGGAGGCGCTGTGGCTCAGTGGTATAGGTAGAGCAGTGGTCCCGTAACCAGGAGTACCTGGGTTCGAAACCAAGTGGATGCGCTAAATGCCCCGCGGTAAGGTATTAATCCTTATAACCAAGTCCTTCGGGGGGTGGGACTTAAAGCCGTCGGTACCTTGGATGCTTACTAAGAAGGATGCACATGCTTTCTTAGCAGTCAGGTGAAATAACCAACCAACCAACCAACCAACCATTTTAACTTGTCATACATATTAAGTCGGCGTCATGATCAATGGGCGAAGTCAGTCACTTGTACCAGCCTACCAAGGAGGTGCTCGCACAATCAATTCGTGCTTTGGGCCCACACTTGTAACCCAGGTTTGTAATATAGGTTTTCCCGTCCAGTTTCGCACTTAGTGCATGCAACGGTACAAATAGCTCATTCAGTTTCATTATAGAGCAACCAAAAATTCAAACTAGTCATTCAAAATCGCCACAGGGCAGCCAAAAATTCGTAATAGGCATTCAGATTCGCCATAGAACAATCAAAAGTGTCGAAACATCATTCAGATACGCCATAGTGCATTCAAATTAGCACGGAAGGACACGTGACTGAAGACAGAGCATTCAATTTCGCCATAAGGTATTCATGTTCATACCTAGTGCATTCAATTTAGCATTGTTTTTACATGATATACAGTATACACAATATGAAAGAAGGAAATCATGATATTGTATACATGCTATGATTTATGTCTCTAGTCAGTGCAATATAATTGAAGAGCTTGTGCAAATGACCACAAGAAATTATATATTATGAAAGAAAATCATGATATTGTATACATGCTATAATCTATGTCTCTAGTCAATGCATATAATTGAAGAGATGGTGCAACTGACCACAAGAAAATACATATTATGAACATGATGAAAGAAAATCATGATATTGTATACATGCTATGATGTATGTCTCTAGTCAGTGCATATAATTGAAGAGATGTGCAAATGACCACAAGAAAATATACACTATGAAAGAAAATTTACAGAAATAAAAAAGGCATATGAATTAACACAGGGAAATTCAAGGAAATTTTCCCTTTTGTTAATTCATATGCCTTTGGGCCATCCGATAAATATGATTTTTATTCAGCGACTTAATATAGACAAAGAAAACTCATAAAATGGAAGAAGATATAAACATGAGAAAACTATAAAATCAAATTTTAAAAAAATTGGATTTACAAATTGTATAATTGGATGCCCTATGGCGAAATTGAATGCTCTAACTTAGCTCGAGGGGTTTCACTGGCGAACTTGGTTGTACTATGTACGAATTCGTATGCCGATTGGCGAATTTGGTTGCCCTAAAGCGATTATGAATGCCAGTTGGCCATTTTGGCTGCACTACAGCGAATTTGAATGCCGATTTGTGATTTTGGCTGCCCTATCCGCGAAATTGAATGACGTATTTATACTTTCTCATCCACTATGTGCGAAATTGAATGACCTATCTTTACTTCTGCATGCACCAAGAGCGAAACTGACGGGAAAACTTATATCACATAAAATCACACTATCTGAAAATTGATAATCGATTTTTCTTACCTTCCTCTTGTGCTGGCTTCGAAATAACAAGATAACAAGCAAGGTATCTTTAAGAAATCTAAAGCAAAACTGTTTACCGAAACAAAATAAACGGGAAAGAGGTACACAGGTCACTTCCAACAACGTTAAATGAAACTATTGCGACGCTCATTAAAGTAGAATATAGACCTGTTCAGTTTGGGTGCTGTTTTTTATGCTAATGCTTAACGGGAACTTCAAGCATGCCTAACAAAAGCACTAACATCTCAACGCACCTGACTCATTGCATAATCCATTGAATCATCTTTTATTCTTTTTTGGAAGCCCCCCCCCCCCCCCCCCAATTATGGCTGACATAAACTTCAGTGTTCTGAAACCGAATTTGTCTGAAGGAACACCTGCATTTCCGTTGAATAACACATTAAGAATTATGGGATATGACACTAGCTTAAAAATACAATTAAATCATCCTGGTCTACTTGGGGATATTCAGAACTCTATAGGTCGACGGTGGTCAATATTTGCACTTCGTTCCACCGGATGAAATTACCCTGGGTCAAACTTTTCACAACGTTAAAAGGTTTTAGATCAATAGCATTTTCCTAGTGCAAAACATTTACTTTTAACTAAAGCCATTTCATTGTCATTTTTCGTTGAGGCACTGAAAGTCCTCGTTGACGCTACTTCGAACACCGTTGTCGGTTCAAGCGAAATCGAGCTCGTTGGAAGTTACAGCGTATGTGGTGTCGGTGAATGCAGCTTGGGTTATATGTTAGCGGATTCGATGAGATTCTCAGACGGGAGAGGATGGGATGTTGATTTTGCCATTACCTCGGCCGGGAGCTTTGCTTCATTAATAGAGCAAGGTATGACCGAAAAGGTTGGGTTTTTTTCAAAGCAGGAAATACTGGAACTAAAAGAAAAGTTAAATATCTCTGACCCGACCTCCCCCCCCCCCCCCTTAAAAAAAAATATATTCTGCCAAAGATAGAAATATTGGTCTATATAATGCCGTCTATTCATTTTGTTTCTCTACCAAGAGGTACTGGTCAGTGGGAGTTTGGGGAGGTTTTCAAACGGGCCGAACAAATACTTTGGTTGGAGAGCCGTTTGAGTATAGGCAAAGTTGGCCACACCATGGTCCGACCCATCACATTCCAAGATTCCCAAATTTTAGTCCAAGTTCTCCCCTGCTGTCATGACTTGCATTTCGTTACCACTTTTCTCGCTTCGTTTTTACCAATGTCCCCTCTCCCGCGGCTCTATTTTGAATCAGTATTCATAGAAAATCCTATGCATAAGATCGCGTTAAGAAAGTTATGAACATGAGAATTCGTGTATCATCTCTAAACAGGCAACATCACTATCAGTGACCTGACACGCACGATTCCCTACGGTGACACTATTGACCTTGTGCAACTCACAGGAGAATCTGTTTTGACCATTCTTGAGCAATTCATGGCCGATTTTGACGCTGCCTCGGGAACTTTAATACTCCTTCTTGCAGGTTTCAGGTATTCGTCGTTTTCTATCCATTGTTTTATTAAAAACTCTTGATATGATCATTTGGCGAAGGGTTCTTCTGTAATGTAGGTTTTCCCGCCCATTTCTTCATCTCTCATTCAATTTCCGAAAATGTGCTTTCAATTTCGTCTCTGGCCCTGTGGAATGTACGAATGCCTGTTTCAATTTCGTATTTGGTAGATCAATTTGAAACATCATCACTCATTTTCGTGCTTTGTCACCCATTTTCGTCAATTGCAATTCATATTTGTGGGTCACAGTAGCTGGGCACGAGACAGCAAAAAATCAATTTCGTCTTTTGGCATTCGTTTTCGTCAAAGATTCATTCAAATTCGTCGCTCAGATATACTGTCTATTGACAGACGACGATCCTGTCACAAGACACATAGCGTGTGGGCGGTTTATCATACGAATGATTTTGAATGATATAACATTCTACCTTATTATAATCATTTGTATTTTCAAAGAAAAGTAGAAAAAAAATCAAATTACAAAACGAGAAAGAAAAATGGCTAAAGACTTGGTTAAACCCTCCATTTAAAGGCCAATATCACACTTGACGAATCCGAATGACAAAACGATGAGTTTGCTTGAAGAAAGGACGAAATTGATCCCAGCATTCCCTAGCTTAGCGGTAGACGAATTTCAGTGACAACTGACGAGTTTGAATGCTGATTTTTTTTAATTTGGTTGACCAAAGACGAATATGAATAACATTTTAATGAAACTGAACCTAGGATTTTAACGCAGTAAGCTTCTGCGGACGAAATTTAACTGAAAATCGATGAAATTTAATGAAATAGTCCCACAGCCTTCAGTCAATAGTCTATCATGGAATTTCTTGGTTGACGTGAATGACTAAATTATCTCTCGCGGCACATACTGCATGGAACTCAGATTACATGTATTAAGATTTGTATCATTTAGAAGCCAAAGAAGTATGAATTATTACTGAATTGTATATGATTTTACGTCACTGATCATTAAACCATTTTTACATCTAGGCGTTGTAATCGAGTACAACCTGACGAGGCCAAACGGTGATCGAGTGTTGAGTGCAAACCTTCCATGTGACTCTTGCGATGACGGGTACGAAACACTCGACGATGAGACCGTATACGAGGTGGCGTTAAACAGCTACATAGCTGGTGATCAAGAAGGATTCACACTTATCTTAGATAGAATCATCAGCCGGGAAAAGGGTAGGAGACGAGTATCTGTGTTCTGTACATGGGCGTTAATCAGGGGAGACAGGGGGACACGTCCCCTCAACTTTTAATAGAGGGGAACACAATAGGGTATGTCCCCAAAATTTTAAGCTGAGGACTTTTTTTTTTTTTTTTTTTGCTTGCTTGCTTGCTTGCTTTTCAGCAACTTTTCGATGTATGCCCCCTCCAATATTATGTCCAACATAAAAATTTAATCTGAGCATTTTTCTTTGGGAGTGCCCCCCTCCCCCCCCCCAAAAAAAAATATATATATATATAACACGAATTGACGCCCCTGGTTCTGTACATATGAAAATCAACTATTACCTTTGATTTTTTATTCTTATTGGGTTTTTTTTCTTTTCCTTTTCTGAAAAACTATAATTAGAATGCGTTTTACGTTGTAAAAAATATAGTTACTTATCAGAGTGATTGTCGATTTTCGTTAAATTGTTTAAGCCTTCCATGTCATGTGTCATGTAAAGAATATGGTGTAGTGACCACTGACTTGACCCAGCGTACTAAGGTATCATGTCTGAAAGCGTAACCTTCATCAATGCTCTATAAGTATGGTATTTTAGTCAAAACCTGTTATCAGTTTTGTTATTTTTATCACATATTATTCATTAGTCTCTCTCTCTCTCTCTCTCTCACACACACACACACACACACACACATATTCTTTAAATTTATACCTTGCGTAAGTATAAAGCATTTTAGTCGAAACCTATTCGAATTTTTTTTTTTTTTACCGATTTGATATTTTGCTCTCTAATATAATTCATTCGGCTCTCTCTCTCTCTCTCTCTCTCTCTCTCTCTCTTGAAAATGTAGGTAACCTAGACGTTGATGTAGCGATCGCTTACCTCAATGAGTATTCTTCGATCACGGCAAGCACCGATGTTCGCATCGTGATCTCTGACGAGGAGAATCGACCGACTTGATCAACCATGTCCACAGCGCCCTCTCTCTTCATCACCTTATTTGTTCTTCTCGGAAACATGTTCATTTAATAAAGCCAAGTCATTCGAATGGCTTTATTTTTCTGGTTGTGCTTTGCACAGGTTTACCCGGAATCAGTGACACCGTACATATTATGAGTTTGAATTTTGTATATACGTACATCACGTGATTTAAGAACGATGTGTGTCATCGTGTTTTGTTTTATGATAAAATTCATGTTTTCTTTATATTATTCTTCCTCAAAAAGCATTAAGTTTAAGTAAGCAATACTCTCTTGATATATAACAGAATTAGTGTCTTCATGTCCTTTGATTCTGTTGATAAAGAACGAAACAGCATATTACTAAGTGATGAGGCCCTGACGGCATTTGCAATTGAAATTTAACACGATATATTTTTTTCCTTTTAATTTCTCTTGATTAGGCAATGATGAATTGTGTAGATTTTTTTCAGTTGCTGTAGCCAATTCAGGAGGCGCTGTGGCTCAGTGGTAGAGCAGTGGTCTCGTAACCGGGAGTACCTGGGTTCGAAACCAAGCGGATGCGCTAATGCCCTTTGGTAAGGTATTAATCCTCATTACCAAGTCCTTCGGAGGGGACTTAAAGCCGTCGGTCCTCTGGTTGCTTACTAACAAGCATACACATGCTTTCTTAGCAGTCAGGTAAAATAACCCACCATTTAATCCGGGAAGTCAGACGATCACACTCAAAGTATCATTGTATTGTAGATAAAACAAAAATAAATGAATGGTTTTCCATTTTTATTAAGTCCATAGCAGCAGAGTAATGATTTTACAACCTTTTCAATTTTTTTTATCTGCAGTCAGTGTAAATGATTGGTTACATCGTGTTTCCTTTCACGAGATTCCGGAAATGGCTGAGCTACACTCTAAGAAAAAAAAGGTGCAATTTTCCACCCCAAATGCTACAATAGCAGCACTTTTTGGGGTGCAATCTTACACCCTACATGACAAAGTTGCAAAGATGCACCCTTTTGTACTTGTTTGCACCCGAAAATGTCCATCTGCACCCTAAAAGATGCATTTAGTAATATGCACCTTTAAGGTTGCAGAAAGTTTTGCATTCAAAAGGGTGCCAATTTGCACCTTCCCTAAACATGCTAAAGAGTACACACTCTGCAGCCTGAAGGGTGCAAAATGTAGCTTCACTGCACCCTTAATGGTACATAATGCTTCTTTGGGTGCAAAGTTGCACTCTTAAAGGATCGCTTAGTGTATACATTTAAAGGGTGAAAAATTGAACCTTTTTTTCTTAGTGCATACCTCATCTTTCATGTAGCATTTGTCATTTTTGTTGCATGCATGCATTCTCAACGAAAGGAAGTACATGAAGTCAAACCATTCTGCCCTCAAACACTGCTCAATATTCTGATTGTGTACAGGCTGAAACGTCACGTTTACGTGGATGCTTCGTGTTCATTTTAGAGGCTGCTATTTTACTTTCAGATTTCTCGTCATATTGTCATATATAGAGCGTTAATTAGCATGATTATAGTTAATTATACAGTTATAATCTACAAGGTTAGTTTGGTCATTTAGTGTCCCATACATGCCTACGTTGCTAATTACTGAGGAACTCTAAACAAGAATCAACATCATGTTTCATTTCTCCTTGCATAATTTCGTCTGATTTGAGCCCTATAGTGATCAGGTACATATACCAATTCTCAGATGTATCTGGTAACGTAGAGGAAAAGGGGAGGTGACTGGTGACTATTTTTTTGCTAGTCGGCACCCCAAAGTGTGGTACATTTGCCTTGACGGAAGCCCCATATAGATTTAGATCGTGCCAAGCGTACAGATAGCGTATATTTTTTTTTTAAACCTCCTGTTCTTGGACTACCTAGGGTTTTTTTGTGATCTAATGGTATGAAATATGTATTAGAAACTATCAAATACATGATTATATAAGTAAAAGTAGCTTAGAACTTTAATACTGGATTTGTGACGTCATGAGCCTGCTATGAGTAGCATTACTTTCTCTTCCTTTCTGAAAATAACTTCCATGTTTGAGCTACACAATGATGTATGTAGCTGGGATATGAGTTACGCGTATGAACTATGCAGTTTATCCTTGTTAATTATTCCTGCTCTTCCAATATTATGTAGCGATCACATTTACTGAATTCTAAGATTATGTTTTGTGTGTGTCAGATATAATGGCGAAAATAAACATACCAAGCATGGAAAATGTCATGAGTTAAGTATTTCAGTTTGTCTCTGTAGAGAGAGGAGTAAATACTCCCCCCCCCCCATCCCTTTCCCCTCCCCAAGAGGAGGTTTTGTTTATAAGTTTTGGACAAAAGTATCAGAGGATTTTGTCTATGGGGTTTTTTTTTCAGGGTAAATCTCGAGTAATCACCTCGCTTTCCAAATTTGCTTGGTAATGATTACTCATTACTCATTTGATATTTCCTTACATCTACAGCTATAATAAGACTTGACATCAACAGCACTGGTGCTCATATACACACGCGCGCACACCACACACACATCAACTTACAGCCATGACACAGAAATCACCATAAAACATCAGTTAAAGTTTAGAATAAACTGTACTTTTCAAATCATTATTTGCATTGTCCCACCATGGTAATCATTGGTCATCACTATTCCTATTAAAACTCACTCATATTCTATGACCTATTTACTTAAAAAAATTATTTTATCAGGAATGCTAAGAAAAACCAAAAAGCCGTTGAAAGAATGTAAACATATTGTGCGGACTTTCCAATGGCTTATCACGTAATACGAACATTATTTTATGGGTAGTACAATAGGCTTTAGAAATTGCTGCTTGAGTTGATTTTTCGAAAGCAGATTTATCATGCATTATGTTGTTGCCTTTTTAACATGTTTTAAAAAAACACAACTGCAGACGTTTGGTACTGATATGCTATAGCACGAGAATTTATTTGGTGTACGATAAAAGAGCAATGTAGATAAAATGCCTTCCTCAAGGACATAAGTGCCGTGCCGGGGATCGAATTCGTTTCCAGTCAAGCACTTTAATCCATTCGTCTACGACACCTCTGTACTTCTTTTAATCGTATTTTGATATCATACAAAGGAGTCAGTACAAGGAAAGAATAACTCACTCCACGTATTACTTCTGTAACCTTTGTGTGACGAAAACCCAAACGTTACCAACTGATAAAAAATAGAATTTCCAAGTTTGAATATCGTGCCCGGATAATTTAGTAATATTCTTGCTTTCACAAGAGTATACACTCAATACTCTAGGTGGTATTTATTTTATCATCCCTGCCAGATTTCTGTAGTAAAGGGTAAATCGTGACGTTAATTTGTTGAGAATTGAAATAAAGATTCTTCAGTAACTAGGAGTTCTTTATATGATTGACAACACACTGAAACCGATCAATTACTCCCTGCCTTTTCACGTTGAATCAATGTTCATACTAAAATAAGTTTCAGCCAGTGATATTGAAAAGGCTGGTTAGTATTTTGTCGAAGGGGTAGTCGTACATTAATATACCCTGAGAATCTGATTCATCCCAGATGAAGCCAAATCAGATAGAGACACGATATTTCCGACTAAACCTAGAAGCATAATCCACAACGAGGGCGCTGTGTACATGGCCGATCCATTTGGTCGATGCTCGTCATCATAGATCAGGATACGAGCTTCGGTGCCTGCCGTGATCGGAGAATACTCATTTAGATACCCTATGACCACATCAACGTCCAAGTTGCCTGGTGAATCCAAGAAGACAAGGATACAGAAGAGAACATAAACATGATAAAGATACAGCTAATATCAGAGTTACAGAACATGAAACTTTCAGCAGTCCGAACAGAAATCATTAACCCCACCCCCGTAGCAAAGGATCAGTCGGTAGAGACAGCTTAGCAGTATGATTGGGGTTTATTTGAAAATCATCAGTATATCAAGGAAATCAGTATCATAAGAAAAGTTCGGCGGGACCGTCTTTTAAAATGTATGACGTGTTGGAGCTTACGGTGAAAGGAAGATCCGAGAGACAACCCATGGCATCGTATGTATACAATTGGATAATTGCCAATTTAAAAGTTTATTTGGAAAAAATCAGGGGTGGTTTTCTAAAAACGATAACCATTGCAAATCAAAAGTAGGAAAATTAATTGGTAAATATCTACGCAGAGCTGGCTGAGTTCACGTAAATTTAAAAACACAGATCTGCGCATGCATCAATAAATGTTTTCCTTAATACCCCATTCCACTGACCATCGGAACCTGATCTGAAGCCCATCTGATCCCAATTTTGCAAAAAGTTCAGCGTTCCGATGAGTTCCGATGAAAATTCACCCGACATCCTCTTTTTTGGGGTGCCCGTTTTCCATAAAATCTGATAGAGATCTAACACTGATCGGGGTAATCGGATGAAGGACTGGTAGCGGCCCGATGTCTGTCCGCTGTTTTCATCGGCGGCGTCCGATTGATCCGATTGCGGTCGGATTGTAATTCGAGGGTGACCTGATACTAATCTGACACTTCCAACACTCTCACGACACCAGCCGACACATCGGTTACTATTCGTAGGGTAATCGGACACTGACCCAATACTGGTCAGATTTGTCGCTAAATTCGGCAGTCGAGTATAAAAGCGGGCTGCACCTCCTGACAGTATATACTCGACATGAATCAACTTCTTCCCAACGCTGCACCCCTTGGCTGTGTTTTCATGCTCCAGCAACAAACTATGCAACAAGATGCAATAACCCTTGAGGTCCTGGAACGGGGACTGAACGGGAGGCTGACGAAGACCACTTCGTTATTGGGTTCGACCATGGTTGCAAGCTGTTAAAAGGCACTACACCAGACTCTTGAATGAACTGATAATGGACGATACAATGGCATTCTTCAATTTCTTGAGAGTTACGCCAGAATTTTTTGAAGAACTACCCCAGAGACTCGCACCAAGACTCACGAAGGATGATACCAGTGCCAGGAGAGCCCTTGAACCTGGTCTCAAGTTAGCCTGCACCCTAAGGCACCTTGCAGGTTCAGTAGGAGGCACAGTCGCACAGAGGAGTCTTCTGGCACTTGAGATTGTTGAGGAGTGCTGGGAGGTCTCTTCTTTGCCTTCTGTCCCCCAACATTGCTGTTCTTTCTTGGAGCCACCTTCAGGATCTTGATGCTGTAGTGTCCGATGAAAATCTGCGAAGTGAGTGTCGGCTGACCCTCCATTCGTAGTCCGTTGGCCGTCAGATGTCACCGATATGTGTCGGATCACAGTTGAGTTAAATGAGCAATTACCCTCCGATGTCACAACGGATAGCAATCGGACGGTGCTTAATATCTTGTTAACCTCCGATGGGAATCAAATTGGTGATGGACGGCTATCAGGCACGTCGGGCAGACCGCAGATTGTAATCAGATGGGCGTCAGATGACTGTTAATTATCGGACACTCATCAGATTGCCGTCAGACGTTGGCTAGACACGTCCGATAGTTGCACAACACAATTCTGACACACATCGGACTGACTCGACATTCATCCGACACTGACTCGATTTGCGACCGGAAATGGCGTCCGATGTCGAACTAAGCTCTGAGCTTAGTTCCTTCATCGGACGATTTCAGCTCATCGGATCACGCCCGACGCGTCGGACACTGACCTGATAATCGACAAACACAAATCGGATTCATCGGAGTGTGATACGATACTCTTCGGTGGGTACCGGAAGGAAAAAGCTTTGCATTCGATGAGTGACCGATGAGCCAAAATTCTCTGTGGAATGGGGGTATAACAGAGAAGATAACCTAGTTTTCAGAATATCAAATTCCCAAGCCATATGTCTATGCTTATCCAAATAAATTGTATTAAAAAGTGAATTACTATGAATTCTTATACCTCTTTCCCGACTAATGGTTCGTTCCAAAATGATTGTGTATCCTTCCTGACCACCAGCTATGTAGCTGTTCATTGCAACCTCGTATACAGTCTCGTCGTCAAGTGGTTCGTATCCGTCATCGCAAGAGTCACATGGAAGGTTTGCACTCAACACTCGATCACTGTCTGGTCGCGTGAGGTCGTACTCCACTGTAATTCCTACGTAAAATAGACACTTATTAAGCACTCACTGATTAAGCACTCACTGATGCCCCTGTATGATTAATTTCAAATTACATGTACGATTTCCTTTTCTTTGGAAGACAATACCGTAGAAAACAGTGAAGTAGATGGGTTTTAACCAAATAACCATCGAAGGTCCACAATTAAAAATGATTACTTTTGGCCGTGCATATAGCCAACTGCAAACTGTTTCTGCTATCGTTTTGGCAAAATTGTTGTAACAATGTGATATGAACGTTAAAACAGAAAATATCCTAATGATAAAATTGGTAAATAGTCGTATGAATTCTAAAATCGAAATTCCAGACTATTTCGACCCTCTTTGTAGACGAAAAAGTGAAGTCATTTCAGAATCGAAATGAGGTCATTATAGTCTCAAAATCGTCCACGATGTGAAACCGACTTGGACTTTAAAAGTCTAAAAGGTATACAGTAAATCAATATTCCGATTTATTCGTTTATTTAGTATTATTTTTAATATTCAAAACTTCGGTTAGGATGTTTTAAGCCTGTTTTAACCTGTTTAAACTTTCACATTTCATGAAAAATATGATGTCTTCCAAAGTGGATTGCAGTCGGATCGTTTCGTGTGCGGTCGGCTTATTAAGACCTTATTTTTTTGACATGGAATTAAAGAGTCTGATGACATGTGCAGTTTAATGCTGTAAGGCACTTTTTATTTATCATTTAAATGTTAAAGATGCCCATCGGCTTCGGGTATAGTTTTGTATTTCTTATCTCAATTACTGTTTCATTTCATCTTTCGTCCTTTTGGTAGATGAGGTATGTCAGTCTCAAAACTTTCATCATTGAATACATGTATTCTAAAAGAAATATAATACACTCAACTTAATCTGAAAAGTGAATAAATATGGGAATGAGATCACCTGAAACCTGCAAGAAGGCACTCCTGGCAGAGGAGTCAGCAACAGATTTCTCAAGAATGGTCAAAATAGATTCACCAGTGAGGAGCACAAGGTCGATTGTGTCACCGTAAGGAATCGTGCGTGTCAAGTCACTGACGGTGATGTTGCCTGTTCAAAGACGTAACACTGATTCTCCTTATTGTAATGAACGTCAATTTAAGACTTTAATAATTAACACTTAATTGTAAAGCCAATAATGTGCACGACCTATTTTTGTCTCCATGGCTGTTGACGTAATCATGCTTGTTGTTCATTTGTTTTTTGTTGTTCTTGTTGTTGTTATTGTTGTTTGTTGTCGGTGGCGTTTCCAGAATAGAGAGGTGTAGAAAGAGGACGGTAAAGATGTAGAGAAAACATAGAGTAGACTAAAATTAGAAAATTAAGATTAAAGCCATTTGTATGTTAAGCAAGTGGGGGAGGTATCGTACATAAGCCTTTTATTCTTAAGTCAGTATTAATAATACGTGACTATCTAACATAACACATCGTGATAAGGACTAC
>CM057158.1:25293184-25438184 GCA_029962745.1 Echinometra lucunter
TTTTGAATCAGTATTCATAGAAAATCCTATCATAAGATCGCGTTAAGAAAGTTATGACATGAGAATTCGTGTATCATCTCTAAACAGGCAACATCACTATCATGACCGACACGCACGATTCCCTACGTGACACTATTGACCTTGTGCAACTCACAGGAGAATCTGTTTTGACCATTCTTGAGCAATTCATGGCCGATTTTGACGCTGCCTCGGAACTTTAATACTCCTTCTTGCAGGTTTCAGGTATTCGTCGTTTTCTATCCATTGTTTTATTAAAAACTCTTGATATGATCATTTGGCGAAGGGTTCTTTCTGTAATGTAGGTTTTCCCGCCCATTTCTTCATCTCTCATTCAATTTCCGAAAATGTGCTTCATTTCGTCTCTGGCCCTGTGGAATGTGCGAATGCCTGTTTCAATTCGTATTTGGTAGATCAATTTGAAACATCATCACTCATTTTCGTGCTTTGTCACCCATTTTCGTCAATTGCAATTCATATTTGTGGGTCACAGTAGCTGGGCACGAGACAGCAAAAAATCAATTTCGTCTTTTGGCATTCGTTTTCGTCAAAGATTCATTCAAATTCGTCGCTCAGATATACTGTCTATTGACAGACGACGATCCTGTCACAAGACACATCGTGTGGGCGGTTTATCATACGAATGATTTTGAATGATATACATTCTACCTTATTATAATCATTTGTATTTTCAAAGAAAAGTAGAAAAAATCAAATTACAAAACGAGAAAGAAAATGGCTAAGACTTGGTTAAACCCTCCATTTAAAGGCCAATATCACACTTGATGAATCCGAATGACAAAACGATGAGTTGCTTGAAGAAAGGACGAAATTGATCCCAGCATTCCCTAGCTTAGCGGTAGACGAATTTCAGTGACAACTGACGAGTTTGAATGCTGATTTTTTTAATTTGGTTGACCAAAGACGAATATGAATAACATTTTAATGAAACTGAACCTAGGATTTTAACGCAGTAAGCTTCTGCGGACGAAATTTAACTGAAAATCGATGAAATTTAATGAAATAGTCCCCCTTCAGTCAATAGTCTATCATGGAATTTCTTGGTTGACGTGAATGACTAAATTATCTCTCGCGGCACATACTGCATGGAACTCAGATTACATGTATTAAGATTTGTATCATTTAGAAGCCAAAGAAGTATGAATTATTACTGAATTGTATATGATTTTACGTCACTGATCATTAAACCATTTTTACATCTAGGCGTTGTAATCGAGTACAACCTGACGAGGCCAAACGGTGATCGAGTGTTGAGTGCAAACCTTCCATGTGACTCTTGCGATGACGGGTACGAAACACTCGACGATGAGACCGTATACGAGGTGGCGTTAAACAGCTACATAGCTGGTGATCAAGAAGGATTCACACTTATCTTAGATAGAATCATCAGCCGGGAAAGGGTAGGAGACGAGTATCTGTGTTCTGTACATGGGTTAATCATAGGAGGGAGACAGGGGGACACGTCCCCTCAACTTTTAATAGAGGGGAACACAATAGGGTATGTCCCCAAAATTTAAGCTGAGGACTTTTTTTTTTTTTTTTTTGCTTGCTTGCTTGCTTTTCAGCAACTTTTCGATGTATGCCCCCTCCAAATATTATGTCCAACATAAAAATTTAATCTGAGCATTTTTCTTTGGGAGTGCCCCCCTCCCCCCCCCCCCCAAAAAAAATATATATATATATATATATAACACGAATTGACGCCCCTGGTTCTGTACATATGAAAATCAACTATTACCTTTGATTTTTATTCTTATTGGGTTTTTTTTCTTTTCCTTTTCTGAAAAACTATAATTAGAATGCGTTTTACGTTGTAAAAAATATAGTTACTTATCAGAGTGATTGTCGATTTTCGTTAAATTGTTTAAGCCTTCCATGTCATGTGTCATGTAAAGAATATGGTGTAGTGACCACTGACTTGACCCAGCGTACTAAGGTATCATGTCTGAAAGCGTAACCTTCATCAATGCTCTATAAGTATGGTATTTTAGTCAAAACCTGTTATCAGTTTTGTTATTTTATCGCATATTATTCATTAGTCTCTCTCTCTCTCTCTCTCTCTCTCTCTCTCCACACACACACACACACACACACATATTCTTTAAATTTATACCTTGCGTAAGTATAAAGCATTTTAGTCGAAACCTATTCGATTTTTTTTTTTTTTTACCGATTTGATATTTTGCTCTCTAATATAATTCATTCGGCTCTCTCTCTCTCTCTCTCTCTCTCTCTCTCTCTCTCTCTCTTGAAAATGTAGGTAACCTAGACGTTGATGTAGCGATCGCTTACCTCAATGAGTATTCTTCGATCACGGCAAGCACCGATGTTCGCATCGTGATCTCTGACGAGGAGAATCGACCGACTTGATCAACCATGTCCACAGCGCCCTCTCTCTTCATCACCTTATTTGTTCTTCTCGGAAACATGTTCATTTAATAAAGCCAAGTCATTCGAATGGCTTTATTTTTCTGGTTGTGCTTTGCACAGGTTTACCCGGAATCAGTGACACCGTACATATTATGAGTTTGAATTTTGTATATACGTACATCACGTGATTTAGAACGATGTGTGTCATCGTGTTTTGTTTTATGATAAAATTCATGTTTTCTTTATATTATTCTTCCTCAAAAAGCATTAAGTTTAAGTAAGCAATACTCTCTTGATATATAACAGAATTAGTGTCTTCATGTCCTTTGATTCTGTTGATAAAGAACGAAACAGCATATTACTAAGTGATGAGGCCCTGACGGCATTTGCAATTGAAATTTAACACGATATATTTTTTTCCTTTTAATTTCTCTTGATTAGGCAATGATGAATTGTGTAGATTTTTTCAGTTGCTGTAGCCAATTCAGGAGGCGCTGTGGCTCAGTGGTAGAGCAGTGGTCTCGTAACCGGGAGTACCTGGGTTCCGAAACCAAGCGGATGGCGCTAATAGCCCTTTGGTAAGGTATTAATCCTCATTACCAAGTCCTTCGGAGGGGACTTAAAGCCGTCGTTCCTCTGGTGCTTACTAACAAGCATACACATCTTTCTTAGCAGTCAGGTAAAATAACCCCACATTTATCCGGGAAGTCAGACGATCACACTCAAAGTATCATTGTATTGTAGATAAAACAAAATAAATGAATGGTTTCCATTTTTTATTAAGTCCATAGCAGCAGAGTAATGATTTACAACCTTTTCAATTTTTTTTTATCTGCAGTCAGTGTAACTGATTGGTTTACAGCGTGTTTTGTACTTGTTTGCACCCGAAAATGTCCATCTGCACACCTAAAAGATGCATTTAGTTAAATTGCACCTTTAAGGTTGCAGAAAGTTTGCATTCAAAAGGGTGCCAATTTGCACCTTCCCCTAAACATGCTAAAGAGTACACACTCTGCAGCCTGAAGGGTGCAAAATGTAGCTTCACTGCCCCTTAATGGTACATAATGCTTCTTTGGGTGCAAAGTTGCACTCTTAAAGATCGCTTAGTGTATACATTTAAAGGGTGAAAAATTGAACCTTTTTTCTTAGTGCATACCCTCATCTTTCATGTAGCATTTGTCATTTTTGTTGCATGCATGCATTCTCAACGAAAGGAAGTACATGAAGTCAAACCATTCTGCCCTCAACACTGCTCAATATTCTGATTGTGGTACAGGCTGAAACGTCACGTTTACGTGGATGCTTCGTGGTTCATTTTAGAGGCTGCTTATTTTACTTTCAGATTTCTCGTCATATTGTCATATATAGAGCGTTAATTAGCATGATTATAGTTAATTAATACAGTTATAATCTACAAGGTAGTTTGGTCATTTAGTGTCCCATACATGCCTACGTTGCTAATTACTGAGGAACTCTAAACAAGAATCAACATCATGTTTCATTTCTCTTGCATAATTTCGTCTGATTTGAGCCCTATAGTGATCAGGTACATATACCAAATTCTCAGATGTATCTGGTAACGTAGAGGAAAAGGGAGGTGACTGTGACTATTTTTTGCTAGTCGGCACCCCAAAGTGTGGTACATTTGCAATTGACGGAAGCCCCATATAGATTTAGATCGTGCCAAGCGTACAGATAGCGTATATTTTTTTTAAAAAACATCCTGTTCTTGGACTACCTAGGGTTTTTTGTGATCTAAGGTATGAAATATGTATTAGAAAAACTATCAAATACATGATTATATAGTAAAAGTAGCTTAGAACTTTAATACTGGATTTTGTGACGTCATGAGCCTGCTACGAGTAGCATTACTTTCTCTTCCTTTCTGAAAATAACTTTCCATGTTTGAGCTACACAATGATGTATGTGAGCTGGGATATTGAGTTACGTGTATGAACTATGCAGTTTATCCTTGTTAATTATTCCTGCTCTTCCAATATTATGTAGCGATCACATTTTACTGAATTCTAAGATTATGTTGTTGTGTGGTCAGATATAATGCGGAAATAAACATACCAAGCATGGAAAATGTCATGAGTTAAGTATATTCAGTTTGTCTCTGTTAGAGAGAGGAGTAAATACTTCCCCCCCCCCCCCCATCCCTTTTCCCCTCCCCCAAGGAGGAGGTTTTGTTTATAAGTTTTGGACAAAAGTATCAGAGGATTTTGTCTATGGGGGTTTTTTTTCAGGTTAAATCTCGAGTAATCACCTCGCTTTCCAAATTTGCTGTAATGATTACTCATTACTCATTTGATATTTCCTTACATCTACAGCTATAATAAGACTTGACATCAACATCACTGGTGCTCATATACACGCGCGCGCACACCCACACACACATCAACTTACAGCCATGACAACAGAAATCACCATAAAACCATCAGTTAAAGTTTAGAATAAACTGTACTTTTCAAATCATTATTTGCATTGTCCCACCATGGTAATCATTGGTCATCACTATTCCTATTAAAACTCACTCATATTCTATGACCTATTTACTTCAAAAAATTATTTATCAGGAATGCTAAGAAAAACCAAAAAGCCGTTGAAAGAATGTAAACATATTGTGCGGACTTTCCAATGGCTTATCACGTAATACGAACATTATTTTTATGGGTAGTACAATAGGCTTTAGAAATTGCGCTTGAGTTGATTTTTCGAAAGCAGATTTTATCGTGCATTATGTTGTTGCCTTTTTTAACATGTTTTAAAAAACACACATGCAGACGTTGGTACTGATATGCCTACAGCACGAGAATTTATTTGGTGTACGATAAAAGAGCAATGTAGATAAAATGCCTTCCTCAAGGACATAAGTGCCGTGCCGGGGATCGAATTCGTTTCCAGTCAAGCCCTTTAATCCATTCGTCTACGACACCTCTGTACTTCTTTTAATCGTATTTTGATATCATACAAAGGAGTCAGTACAAGGAAAGAATAACTCACTCCACGTATTACTTCTGTAACCTTGTGTGACGAAACCCAAACGTTACCAACTGATAAAAAATAGAATTTCCAAGTTGAATATCGTGCCCGGATAATTTAGTAATATTCTTGCTTTCACAAGAGTATACACTCAATACTCTAGGTGGTATTTATTTTATCATCCCTGCCAGATTTCTGTAGTAAAGGGTAAATCGTGACGTTAATTTGTTGAGAATTGAAATAAAGATTCTTCAGTAACTAGGAGTTCTTTATATGATTGACAACACACTGAAACCGATCAATTACTCCCTGCCTTTTCACGTTGAATCAATGTTCATACTAAAATAAGTTTCAGCCAGTGATATTGAAAAGGCTGGTAGTATTTTGTCGAAGGGGTAGTCGTACATTAATATACCCTGAGAATCTGATTCATCCCAGATGAAGCCAAATCAAGGATAGAGACACGATATTTCCGACTAAACCTAGAAGCATAATCCACAACGAGGGCGCTGTGTGCATGGCCGATCCATTTGGTCGATGCTCGTCATCATAGATCAGGATACGAGCTTCGGTGCCTGCCGTGATCGGAGAATACTCATTTAGATACCCTATGACCACATCAACGTCCAAGTTGCCTGGTGAATCCAAGAAGACAAGGATACAGAAGAGAACATAAACATGATAAAGATACAGCTAATATCAGAGTTACAGAACATGAAACTTTCAGCAGTCCGAACAGAAATCATTAACCCCACCCCCGTAGCAAAGGATCAGTCGGTAGAGACAGCTTAGCAGTATGATTGGGGTTTATTTGAAAATCATCAGTATATCAAGGAAATCAGTATCATAAGAAAAGTTCGGCGGGACCGTCTTTTAAAATGTATGACGTGTTGGAGCTTACGGTGAAAGGAAGATCCGAGAGACAACCCATGGCATCGTATGTATACAATTGGATAATTGCCAATTTAAAAGTTTATTTGGAAAAAATCAGGGGTGGTTTTCTAAAAACGATAACCATTGCAAATCAAAAGTAGGAAAATTAATTGGTAAATATCTACGCAGAGCTGGCTGAGTTCACGTAAATTTAAAACACAGATCTGCGCATGCATCAATAAATGTTTTCCTTAATACCCCATTCCACTGACCATCGGAACCTGATCTGAAGCCCATCTGATCCCAATTTTGCAAAAAGTTCAGCGTTCCGATGAGTTCCGATGAAAATTCACCCGACATCCTCTTTTTTGGGGTGCCCGTTTTCCATAAAATCTGATAGAGATCTAACACTGATCGGGGTAATCGGATGAAGGACTGGTAGCGGCCCGATGTCTGTCCGCTGTTTTCATCGGCGGCGTCCGATTGATCCGATTGCGGTCGGATTGTAATTCGAGGGTGACCTGATACTAATCTGACACTTCCAACACTCTCACGACACCAGCCGACACATCGGTTACTATTCGTAGGGTAATCGGACACTGACCCAATACTGGTCAGATTTGTCGCTAAATTCGGCAGTCGAGTATAAAAGCGGGCTGCACCTCCTGACAGTATATACTCGACATGAATCAACTTCTTCCAACGCTGCACCCCTTGGCTGTGTTTTCATGCTCCAGCAACAAACTATGCAACAAGATGCAATAACCCTTGAGGTCCTGGAACGGGGGACTGACGGGAGGCTGACGAAGACCACTTCGTTATTGGGTTCGACCATGGTTGCAAGCTGTTAAAAGGCACTACACCAGACTCTTGAATGAACTGATAATGGACGATACAATGGCATTCTTCAATTTCTTGAGAGTTACGCCAGAATTTTTTGAAGAACTACCCCAGAGACTCGCACCAAGACTCACGAAGGATGATACCAGTGCCAGGAGAGCCCTTGAACCTGGTCTCAGTTAGCCTGCACCCTAAGGCACCTTGCAGGTTCAGTAGGAGGCACAGTCGCACAGAGGAGTCTTCTGGCACTTGAGATTGTTGAGGAGTGCTGGGAGGTCTCTTCTTTGCCTTCTGTCCCCCAACATTGCTGTTCTTTCTTGGAGCCACCTTCAGGATCTTGATGCTGTAGTGTCCGATGAAAATCTGCGAAGTGAGTGTCGGCTGACCCTCCATTCGTAGTCCGTTGGCCGTCAGATGTCACCGATATGTGTCGGATCACAGTTGAGTTAAATGAGCAATTACCCTCCGATGTCACAACGGATAGCAATCGGACGGTGCTTAATATCTTGTTAACCTCCGATGGGAATCAAATTGGTGATGGACGGCTATCAGGGCACGTCGGGCAGACCGCAGATTGTAATCAGATGGGCGTCAGATGACTGTTAATTATCGGACACTCATCAGATTGCCGTCAGACGTTGGCTAGACACGTCCGATAGTTGCACAACACAATTCTGACACACATCGGACTGACTCGACATTCATCCGACACTGACTCGATTTGCGACCGGAAATGGCGTCCGATGTCGAACTAAGCTCTGAGCTTAGTTCCTTCATCGGACGATTTCAGCTCATCGGATCACGCCCGACGCGTCGGACACTGACCTGATAATCGACAAACACAAATCGGATTCATCGGAGTGTGATACGATACTCTTCGGTGGGTACCGGAAGGAAAAAGCTTTGCATTCGATGAGTGACCGATGAGCCAAAATTCTCTGTGGAATGGGGGTATAACAGAGAAGATAACCTAGTTTTCAGAATATCAAATTCCCAAGCCATATGTCTATGCTTATCCAAATAAATTGTATTAAAAAGTGAATTACTATGAATTCTTATACCTCTTTCCCGACTAATGGTTCGTTCCAAAATGATTGTGTATCCTTCCTGACCACCAGCTATGTAGCTGTTCATTGCAACCTCGTATACAGTCTCGTCGTCAAGTGGTTCGTATCCGTCATCGCAAGAGTCACATGGAAGGTTTGCACTCAACACTCGATCACTGTCTGGTCGCGTGAGGTCGTACTCCACTGTAATTCCTACGTAAAATAGACACTTATTAAGCACTCACTGATTAAGCACTCACTGATGCCCCTGTATGATTAATTTCAAATTACATGTACGATTTCCTTTTCTTTGGAAGACAATACCGTAGAAAACAGTGAAGTAGATGGGTTTTAACCAAATAACCATCGAAGGTCCACAATTAAAAATGATTACTTTTGGCCGTGCATATAGCCAACTGCAAACGTTTCTGCTATCGTTTTGGCAAAATTGTTGTAACAATGTGATATGAACGTTAAAACAGAAAATATCCTAATGATAAAATTGGTAAATAGTCGTATGAATTCTAAAATCGAAATTCCAGACTATTTCGACCCTCTTTGTAGACGAAAAAGTGAAGTCATTTCAGAATCGAAATGAGGTCATTATAGTCTCAAATCGTCCACGATGTGAAACCGACTTGGACTTTAAAAGTCTAAAAGGTATACAGTAATCAATATTCCGATTATTCGTTATTTAGTATTATTTTTAATATTCAAAACTTCGGTTAGGATGTTTTAAGCCTGTTTTAACCTGTTTAAACTTTCACATTTCATGAAAAATATGATGTCTTCCAAAGTGGATTGCAGTCGGATCGTTTCGTGTGCGGTCGGCTTATTAAGACCTTATTTTTTTGACATGGAATTAAAGAGTCTGATGACATGTGCAGTTTAATGCTGTAAGGCACTTTTTATTTATCATTTAAATGTTAAAGATGCCCATCGGCTTCGGGTATAGTTTTGTATTTCTTATCTCAATTACTGTTTCATTTCATCTTTCGTCCTTTTGGTAGATGAGGTATGTCAGTCTCAAAACTTTCATCATTGAATACATGTATTCTAAAAGAAATATAATACACTCAACTTAATCTGAAAAGTGAATAAATATGGGAATGAGATCACCTGAAACCTGCAAGAAGGCACTCCTGGCAGAGGAGTCAGCAACAGATTTCTCAAGAATGGTCAAAATAGATTCACCAGTGAGGAGCACAAGGTCGATTGTGTCACCGTAAGGAATCGTGCGTGTCAAGTCACTGACGGTGATGTTGCCTGTTCAAAGACGTAACACTGATTCTCCTTATTGTAATGAACGTCAATTTTAAGACTTTAATAATTAACACTTAATTGTAAAGCCAATAATGTGCACGACCTATTTTTGTCTCCATGGCTGTTGACGTAATCATGCTTGTTGTTCATTTGTTTTTTGTTGTTCTTGTTGTTGTTATTGTTGTTTGTTGTCGGTGGCGTTTCCAGAATAGAGAGGTGTAGAAAGAGGACGGTAAAGATGTAGAGAAAACATAGAGTAGACTAAAATTAGAAAATTAAGATTAAAGCCATTTGTATGTTAAGCAAGTGGGGGAGGTATCGTACATTAAGCCTTTTATTCTTAAGTTCAGTATTAATAATACGTGTACTATCTAACATAACACATCGTGATAAGGACTACCAGCCCTATGCTATGTGTTTATTTGTTTTGATGTTAGTGTTGTAGCGACAACATCAAGGATTAATTCAGCACGGTCATAGAGTCATTAACATGATTAACGTGCACCAATTTGCAAAAGGAATTGTATCTTCCGGTTTCCCAGGTATCTTTCTGGGATGTTATGGTCAGCTCACCCACATCAACTTTTTAAAGACAGAAATACAAAGTGAGATTTATGAGAGGGTGCATATGTTATTTCACAGTCAAGGTTGCTTGGCTCTCTGTTTATCGTCAAATGTTTTCTTTCCATAGTTGTATGGGCAAAAGGCATTGGTTGACAGAAAAGTGCAGATGGAGTGTTAGGGTTCGACCACCGGATTAATCTAACATGATGCTAGCATTATGACTGGTAAGTCCATTAATGTAATATTGGGAAAATGGGAAAATTACCCTCTTCCAGTGTTAATAAAATATCATTTGACCTGGTAGGGGGTACCGTGTCGGACCAAGCTTGCTGAGAATTTGCCCAACTTGAATAGTTTTTTTTTTTTTTTTGGTTCTTTTTTTTTGTTGTTGTTGTTGTTTTTTAAGATTCCGATTTTTCCCCGTTTTCCGACAGGTAATACACATCGAGCGAATCCCCTTTGATATTTGTTCCTTTTTGGAATAATATCCGACTTTGCAGCGCAACTCCCATCATCCCCTCAAAACAGGTCAGAACATTCCAGCTATATTATATTTTGCACCCGTACCTTGTTCTATAGAAGAAGCAATGCTCCCGGCCGAGGTCATGGCGATGTCGACTTCCCACCCCATTCCGTGTGAGTACCTCATCGTATCCGTCAGCATGGAACCCATGCTGCATTCACTGACACCGCATACACTATAGCTTCCAACCAACTCGACTTCGCTTGAACCTACGACTGTATTCGAGGTAGCGTCAACAAGGACTTTCCATGCCTCAACTTCCGCTTCTATATCAGGATCTATCATGAAAGTGTTTTAGTGATTTAAGGCACTTTAAGCCCATTCTCTGACTGAGCAGTAAATTAGACTGTATTTTATATGTACATTTAAGTCTACTTTTCTAAACCTCTCTTGAAGTTATTGTTATCCCAGTTTATGGGATGTTCATATGATTCACCCCTCACTCGCACCCTTTTCGTTTGAAGAAAACATTCATTAACCTCATGTTGTGAGAATCCTCTCTAACTTAAAGGGGGTACCCAATGCTGAAACAATGTTAGCTCATTTAAAAGAGCATGATTTTATTAGCAGAAAATCATCTGCCTAAAGTTTTTTAAAAAGTCGTGTTGCCAAGGAAACGCCCAAATGTGGTAAGATTTCAGGATATTTTTGACCCCTCAGCTGTGACCCGGTTTCAACTGGGTACCCACTTTTACGTCAAAATGACGTCAAAGTGGGTACCTTGTCGCGCACTTAAGCAAAATGCGCGCAAAGTATAATACATATTGTACAGTCTAGCGCGCAGCACAACTGCAATACGCGAACGTGGGTACCCACTTTGACGTCATACCTCATACTCAAATTTTTTGGTCAGCTCATAACTTTTTATGAGAAAAATAGCCAAAATGCATTGATTTCGATTGAAAATCGTCATATTTTTGATGTCATTCTTCTTAGAATTCTATTCTCGATCATATATCAAAATTTTGTTTACCATTGTGTAATCACTTTAAGGAAAGGCGACATTTGAGCGCCTGTAAAGTGGCGCCTGGCAGGAATGCTCCCTTGGGAGTGGAGAACGTGTGTGGGCAAGGCTGAATCCGATGACCGGGGTAATAATAATAATAGTAATAGTTATAGTAATATTATTATCATCATTTTGACCGAGGTAATAATATTTCTGTAAAGTGCTTAGACACATCTCTGTAAAGAGATCTCGGAGAGATGTATTAGGCGCTATATACATGAATAATGATATTATTATTATCCCCATTCCCAAACAAATGAAGCAATGGCTTAGCATTTACCTTTCTCTACGTTTCTGTCCAGTGCAATTGGATTTCCTGCGTATGACGTCATAACGCCGTCATTGTCAAAGGTGATTTCGAGATAACCGAGATACTTCCCGAAAAGGTACGCGCTTACGATGGGGACTTCGAGACTCTCATTGTACGAGGGATTGACGATAGTGGGGTAGTCGCCATCCTTTGATTCTTTGTCGTAAGGCGGATCACCTTGAAAAGAATATGAATGAATAAAAAATGAATAAGTGCTATTAGCTTTAGATGGTTCTCTTTTATCTATATAGATTCGGATGTTTACATACTTCATGTTTACATTTGTTGCTCTATGCTTTGTGCAAGTTTAAAACCTGAAGTTTTTGCAAAAAGAGGCAACAACTTTTGAACAGATTTGACAGAGATCAAAGAATATTTTTTTTTTTTAATCAAATACAAATAGATTTTTAGTATAGTTTCTGACGTAATTCTGCAATTCGACATTTGTTCCATTATCATGATTATACAGCTTTCAGAGTTCAAAGGTTATCTTTTATCTTTTTTTTTCATTTCGGTGTCACATCATTGCAGGGACCGCGGAGCCGAGGGGCTGCAGTCCCTCCCCCCCCCCCCCCCCACTTTTTTGAGTAGGAATGTTTGCCCCTGTGCAATAACGCGGCAATGATTAGCTTGTTCGCATGCTCAGCCCCCCCCCCCCACACACACACACACACCCTTTCAAATACGTTCCGCGGCTCCTGCATTATCAAATATTTCCAGTCCAATTCCGCAAATATGCTACACCATGACAGGTGACACGTGAAACCTTTAGAACAAAATGGCAGTCTAATTCCGCTACCATCTTCGGGAAATAGCCTCATAACTGACCTCCCCTTCACGGAGCTTTCTTCGTATATTATTTTCTGTATACTGATTTCGCCTTCAAAAGGTTATCTGTTTTCTCTTTTGGGGGACGGAAGATGTGATCTATTTTCACTCGTACTGTCAAATTTCATCGATTACATATTATGTAGCTAAAGATTTATATACGATTTATACACTTTTGAGCTCAATTACGACAATTATACAAAGTTACAGAATCCCTTTGATAAACACTTACCTGTGTACAGAAAGGTATTTGGATGACCTCCTATGACGATGTCAACTCCTCTCACAGATCTTGCGATCTCTTGGTCGATGGGGAAGCTGGAGTCGCTGAGAGCAATGATTTTGTTGACACCGTGAGCGTTGATGAGAGCATCGACTTCTGCTTGGACGGACTCGATGACAGGCAAGAATACGAGGTTTCCTATAAATGAATATCAAGAAGAAAAAAAAACAGGTCATTAATATGCTTTAAGGTTCACGTCAATGTCAGTCCTTTATTAGGTTCGTAAAGACGATTTATAATTTCATCGCACGTACCAACATTCATCATTTGAAATATCAAAGGGAAAATGATAAAGGAAAAGTACTGTCAGCCACTTTCGTACAGCCAAGTGTATGTTTGTGTATGCTGTTATCATGTCAAGGGCTAAATTACAAAGGGTTGCAGAAAAAAATTGTAATAAACATTACAGGGTTAATTCATATTTCGGTTCGTATGTCAAGCTTCATGTTTAAAGCAAACCTGAATTCATCTTTGGATTCCTTGAAATGAAGAATTTCCAGAAGAACATTACAGTTCAAAAAAGACAATTTTGAATCAGTGAATTATTATAATTATTATAATTATTATAATATGGACAACGCTAGCAACGTTAAAATCATACAATGCTCTTGCCTGTCGATGCTAATTCGGGTGTTTCTGGTTTGGTTACTCCGACCACACCCACTTTCTCATTCCCCACAGTAATCACATGACTCCCAGAGAGAAGAGGATCCATGGCTGGTTCATTGGTCGTGTCAATGTTAGAACTCACGGCTGGGAACTCGATCTGGTCTAGAAAGGGTATCAATCCTGGGACACCTCTTAAGAACTCACTCTTTGCCAGTCCCTAAAAATTTCGGATCACAAGCATTCATATTTAAAAATAGTTTCGCACAAATTCGCAGTATACTTCATTAAGACAGCCGTGTTTAGTTCGACTGTCTTGCCTTTTTTTTTTGTTTTTTTTTTGACCATAACTGTAATAAATACTCCTTTGTCTACTTCCACTCGCAGGTAGTACAGGAAGTCTGTGTCAGCAATCAAAAGAAAATCAAAATAGATTTCCTGCTTTATCTTTTGACCATGCACTCCGTGGCCTGTTCAGCCACATATCGTTGGATAATTGTATTACACAGATTGTTTATCGACTACCCCTGAATCTACTGTCGGAAAATACCAATATGGGGCGAAGATGTGAAACAACAATTCAGGACAGCTATTCCTGTGAACAATGCACTGTTAACAAGTTATGATAAACCTAAAACATTTCTAATTTGTTTCAATATTTAGCAACAAAATATGAAAGGGATAGAGAAAGATAAGTCCCATATTCTTAAAGTATTGAAATATTAAGATTTATTAAAAGAGTCTTTAACACACATAACATACCATTGCATCGTAACCTAAAAGATTCATGAAGTGTGCCGTTGCATTGCCCTTGTAAACATAGAACCAGTCCGTTCCTTGGAACTGATCCCCAGTATCCAACAAGATGATGTTTTCATTTCCAGAGTTCTTCTCACGAATCTCCTTCAAAACCGCGGCCCGTCGAGCTACTCCTCCAAAGCAACTCTCTTCCGCCTGGAGTTTGGGGTTACATGGTAACCCATTCTTGTCAATTTCCTCGATTCGATCGTAGCAGTCATTGGTGTGCAGAACCGTCAGGTTGAAATCTCCGGTGCAGACATTAACCAGTGAAATAGAGATCAGCACCAGAAACAAACACTTCCAGGAGAGTTTAGACATTGCAAAGATCTTGCTAAGCTGTCCTGTCTCGATAATGATTCTTGTTGCCTCTTTTCGGACGTTTTTATTTCACTGCGCTTCCGTATGCTCTCTAGAACGGAATTAGCAGCGGTCATTATGGAGCTGAAATGTGCAATTGGTCCATTCAACATCGATATAATTTAAGCTGTTTTTTCTTGCGTACGTAACTGTATAGATTTTTTAAAAAACGTTTATTTATCAATTTCCTAGTTGACAAATACCTTTAGTTTCCATAATGTCACCAGCATGACCTGGTGATCGACCTTTCTGCTTTTTGACGATCGTTTACAGCTGCTATGCCTTTTATATGCATATAAAATCTAGTTTGGAGAGTAAAAAAGCAATTCTTAGTACTCCCATGAAAGAATAACGTTTTACAGCAAATTTACCTTGCTATCATAAAATGTTTTTGATTATTCTTGCAAGAAAAATATATCGGTAATCTTACTTGGGCAAATAAATTTTTGCATCCAGTTCCAGTTCGGGTGTTGATGCATTTTATGCGGGTTCGAAGGGTATAAAGAGTGGAAAGACGTTGTGTAAGCAAAGCTGAATCGCAATTCCTGAACAAATACACTTATGGCAAATACATAGATAAGGTTTGATAAGGTACACAGTTATTCAAGCTTCTAATACAATTTAAAAATTACGAGGGGTTTTTGTAGCGGATTATAAAATAAAGGGGCTGTGCGGACTAAATTTGGAAAAGAAACTATCAAGCCATTTCCGCAGTTTTGAAACGCTGGAGAGAGAATACATGTACAAGGGACTTGATCTTTGAAATTGTTTAAGGGCACTGCATGGATACTACCCGAACTTTTCCACTTGAGAAAAATTAAAATCCTCTGCACGCATAATTATGAGAGGATAGATATGCCCCCTTCCGATGGCCCGACATTATTATGCTTTGGCTCCGGGATTTATTTCGTCAAGGGTTACGTGAAGCAATTAATGCCGCTGGAGAAGTCAGGATTCGTCTCTTTTTCTTCCTTGAAAGAGGTTTCAAAGGGTTATTTGACCTTTGAAAATGGACATCATAATTCATGTAAATTTTCGAAGGTCAAATCACCTTATAGAAAGGCTTGTCACGATGCACAAATATTGACTTTTGTATTTATACTATTACAATCAATTCAATCATTCATAACAGCACGGCATTCTCAATATGACAAGACAATACAATCTGACCAGTACGTGAAAAGAAGGCAAAGAATAACGTACAAGAAGTGGAAGAAACTGGGTCAAAGGTGCACAATGGTGAAATACAATACGGTACGTTCCAAGAGGCATGTGACTCCTAGTGGTCTACACGATAGGATTTCAATTCTATTCGTTTCACATAAACGTTTACTTTCTGCCAGCGAATTTCAGGATTTAACAATCATTATTTTTCTTCAAATATTCAGCTTATAATCATGTTGTAACAAAAATATCTTGCAGTAGAATAAATTGCTTATAATGAAGAAAATTAGATCTAACTAACAGAGAATGAAACAAAACAAAATATTTAACCGTGATTTCAAATATGCCGTGAAGAAAAATTATGGATACAAAAAAAACACCTATAAACTAAGAAATAACGCAACGTGGCGCAAAGATGTGGCAGATTTGAAGACGTTTAACTTGACTGATGAAACAGTGAAAGACACAAATGGAGAACTAGAAAACGAATGCCAATTTTACCAAGAACTTTAATAGATATATACGTGTGTTTTGAAGCTAGTTCCTTTCTTTTTGGTGCAGTGTTTGATATACTACATAGGCAATTAGCAGCTTAGTATGAGATTACGTGCTTTAACAGATTCAATATAGGTAATTAACTATGGGAAATAAATTATGAATAAATAGAAGAATCTTTAGTCGATCGTCATAGCAAGACATTTCACATCTTTAAAAATAAATGGATAATAGCTTATGTTTTACTGGCCCTTTCCACGGTATCACTCGAATACTGAATGTATTTATCCCATCATAAACGATACTTAAAATTGTCGGGTGAAAGCTTATGAGATTGAAAAACGTGTAACAGATGTGAACATTTATTACTCCTTTACATTTGAATTCCCTTTGAGAAGGAATAACCAAATTAACTATACTACTTCTCAAATATATTTTTATTTTTTCCGCATATATAAAAGTGACGTGAATCGAACGTAAAATACATCAGATGGTCAAATGTTGATTAAATTGTTCAGAACAAAAATACATGTATAATTTCTTTTTCTAAATGAACTCCTAGTAATATACATGTATGCATGAATAAAACTTGAGAACTGACTTAAGTACAAGGTTACCGAATGACATAGCTTACAATAAACCATTTCTAAACTTTTTTTTTTTTGGATGGGTTTGTTTTAAACAATATCAGTCAATCAATATGCGGAGTGTAGCCGACTGGCCATGTTATTCATCATGGCCTGAAGTGTGTCTTTGTATATTTCTAGAAAGGGAACTAAAGAAAATTGAAGAAAAAATATGTACATTCATTTGGTTATATTCTTCCTCACACCGATGAAAATCCTTATTTCATCTTTGAGGATAGACTGCATTACCCTTTGATGATTAACAGGCATGATAGGAGGAGAAGAAAAATAAGAAGGAGGAGGAAGGGGGAGGCGGGGAATGAGAAGAGTAAGGAGAAGGAGAAGGAAAAGAAGGAGAAGGAAAAGAAAAAGAAGAAGAAGGAGAAGTAGAAGAAGAAAAAAAAAGACTTATGAAATATCTTATCTCTGGTATTTCAAAATCCTAAGGATGGTCTTACGGAAAAGTGGTTGCGCCATCGCATATGCGACAGGGTTAACCAGACTGTTGCTGTAAGACATCCAACGAACAACCTCTGTAAAAACAGGGTTATTGGACACATTGCTTGTATAGACAACATTGATACTACTTGGTAACCAAGTTATGAAAAAAGCCATGGTGATGAAGGTCAGAGTGCGTATAGCTTTATGATTATCAGATGAAGATAGACGACTAGGTGGCCTGTCGTTCCCAATCGTTAAAGATCTTCCTAAACTGCAAGTTGATTCTTCTCGTAGCGGAGAAGGTCGACAGCTGCTTCGCTCTTGAGAGGTTCCTTGGTCAGGTGATGTGAAGTTTCCAACTGATGTATGACTGATTCCACCCAACAAGTTTTTTACTGACTTAGCAGTTGGATGATAAAGTTCGACAGCAACAGCCTCACTGCCCTCAGGGCTAAGACTGATAATAATTTCAGAACTGTCATGTGTGCTTGTGGGATCTTTACGTGTGGTGGTCGAATAGGTTTCTTTGGTTTGTTTTCATTCGATTGCATTTAAGGATCCCATTGTTCCACGTTTGGGTTTAAGATTGAACCTTCTGGTCAAATGTTTGCTACCCGATACCCTTATTCGGAAATAAATCCTTAAATAGAGGATACCTATCAAAGCTAAAGGAAGGACAAATCTAGACAGTGAAATAGGAACACTTGTGTAGGCATTTCTAATGTATCTCGACTCAAAATAACCACTTTCAGACTTCGAGTGACCTGGATTAACCAAATCCCAAATCATCGCAATCGGTATCCAGAAAGAAATGGACACTACCCATGTCAGGGCATTAGCAACGTGTGCAGTTCTTTTCTTCTTCCGTTTAAAATGCTCTAGTGGGTAGAAGGTCGCCACGTAACGGTCCAAGCAAATCGCAATAATACCCAGAGACGACACACCAAGTACAGTGTTCTGGACGCCGATGAAGACATACCAAGATCTTTCTCCAAATATCCACTTGCCGTAGAGAAGGATAGTACTGCGGATCGCCATGACGAACCCTATCTGAAGATCAGAGATGGTGATGTTTAGAATATATTGATTTGAGTATGTTCGCACTTTTCTCTCGATGTGGAATGCGATTAGAATCATAATATTCAGTGCAACTGTCATGAGAGACAAAAAGAGCAGTACACTGAAAATAGCTAGTGACCTTTCAGTACGGTTGGGGGACATTTCAGTTGCCTCAGTCGTATTCATCGGGTAGAACGTAGTACCCACACGAAACGCTGAATCGACCATAATCTTAACTATTGAGATGACATGGACATAAAGTGAAAAATCATGGCGGGTCGTTGCTTGAAAACACTTTGAAATTATATCGAAGATAACCCTGCTGATGGGTTAGCAAATATTCACGTACCCACCCGTGCCATCATCTTCACTCCACATATTAATAATTAGTGTTTGCTTGGTCTATAAAGTTGAACTGGGAGTAGATGTATGATTATGCCTCAGTCACACAGCTAAACACACTGAAAACCGACTCCAAACTGACTCTTGACTATCAGAGTTCATGTATTTTGAAAGAAAAATATCTTTTGTAGGTCTCATGTCGGTGTCGAAAGTATGACTGGGGAATTCCATGTCAAAGAGACGCCACATAATTCATTTGACTTGATCGTTTTGATTGACAACCATTGAAAGGCTGCTTTGGTCCTATTTTCCGGGGCCGGTGGCAGACGTGAAGATGATTACTTATAATGATATACATATAAATCAGAATTGATCGCTCCTTGACATCGCTAATAGCAAAAAGCTATTGTGTTATGATAATGGGTATTTGAATAGCCTTATATCCATCGCGGAAAGGTTCTTACAGCGGTTGCTCCAGGCGCAGGGGCGTAGACAGCGGGGGGGATGAGGGGTATGCATCCCCCCCACCTCACAAGGTGGGGGGGATGACATGTACAATCATCCCCCCCAGGTTTCAGGGAAGGACAATAATAATAATAATAATCATAATCATAATCATAATAACAATAATAATAATGATAATAATAATGATAATAATGATAATGATAATAATAATAATAATAAAAATAATAATAATAATGATAATAATAAATGATGATGATTAGTAATTTATTATTATTATGCTTATGATAATAATAGTTATCATCATCATCGTTAATGCGACTGAAATGAAAATTACTATCATAACTATAACGACCATTATTCTGATTTATGTAGTTATTTATATTACTTTTGGGTAAATTCGGCGCCGTCACAGTTTTTTTGAAGTGGTGTAACAACAAAATTTTAAAAAAAGAAGATAAATGGCGTGATGCAAATATGCAATAATGTGTATCAGTCCATATTCTATATTTGGTTGTCACGGTGCGTATATTTTCTATTCATATCTGTGCATCATTGGCGTAAATCCTGGGGGGATGGGGGATATATCCCCCCCCCCCACTTCTCTCAGAGGGAGGATGGCGTGAACAAATATCCCCCACACACTTTTTAAAGGAAGAAATGATATTTGAATTAATCAGTTAATAAAATTTTTAATAATCTGTCATAAACAACCATCATATTTTAGAATTTCTATTTGAAAATGTGATTTAAAACGAGAAAAGCACTTATTTTTGGCTCGCTCGCTTCGCTCGCTCGCAAGATAATAATCAAATTGTGTGTAAGGGGGTCTGTGCAGGTGGGTGAGGGCGTTTATACTTAAGTATGAGTTTGACAGAAAAAAAAAAAATCTTGATTTCTCGTGAACGGCATATCATCCCCCCCCCCCCCCAGGTGTGAGAACCTGTCTACGCCACTGTCCAGGCGAATCCAATATTACCTCGGCCCTTGCTAGGCTTTGTGTTCACAGCATTCAAGACATTTCTTGCCGTCGGTACCCATTTAACACCTGGGTGAAGAACCGCAAACGTAGATTAATATCTTGCCAAAGACAATGATGCCGTGCCGCGGTTCCATCCTACCATTCTTCATAGTTGTAGTCGATATGTTACTCGGACTATGAACCGTATTAGGACAACTCCCCCGGGAGGACAACTCCCCCGGGGACTGGGGGAGTTATCCTTGGGGAGTTGTCATCCGGGAAAGGTGTCCTCCGGGGAGAGTTGCCCTCAGGGAGCTGTGCTCCAGGGGGAGTTGTCAGGTGGGAATTGTATCGGGGGAGTTGTCCTAGAACCGTCATCAACACTTGTTTCCAATTGAGAGGAATGACACAATGTAGTAAATGCTATTAAAGTTACCAATGCTTACAAAGATGATTCATAGAAAAAACAGCTTCATTCCATTAAAATCGTCAAATAATAAATGATATGTGTTCACTTGCCAACCAGCCTCATTCTTCATCATTAAGTTATATTTATGTCCTTTCAGAATTTCCTTCCCCATCAACCATAAGTAATGATGTTGTTACCACTAATACTTTTTTATTTGCCTTTTTCTTCACACTTAAGTTAGGTCAATTAATGAATCAATCAATCAATCAATCAATCAATCAATCATCCGTCAAATAAACACAGTTATCATACTCTTGAACGGGGAACTAGTGGAAAAGTTTCAGAACAGGCGTGGTGAGAAATGCTCTTCGCCATGTATGATGCAATAGATCATTTTCTTGTGTGATCATTTAAAAAGTGTTAACATTGTATTTTCAATATGAGAGAGTACCGTTGTAGTAATCACATAGTGCATAAGATTTGAGATGTAATAATCCATTTGATTTTAAAAAGATAATGCGTAGATTACCAATTTCAAATGCAATCACTGGCACAAGAGTAATTTTTGACAATTTCTCCTAGAAATCGTTTTTGGCTGCATCTCGTACATTGTAGTTTTACGTGTGATGTCCATGCATTTAATAAGATTTCATACGGCTTCTTAGACCATGAAGAAAACCTATCAAATTCAACTCCTTACAAAACCAGCGCCAACAGGTATGTCACTTGAACTTAACGGCATCTCGCAATCCGCCAGATGGTCTGGCGGAACAGGGGTTGGGCAATGGCATAGGTGATAGGATTGATCAGACTGTTGGAGTACGACGCCCAGCGAACGAATTCTGTAACACCGGCGTATTTACTCTTGCTGTCGAGGGCTATAATGGCTATGCTACTCGGTAACCAAGACAGAAAGAACGCCACTGTGATGAAAGTGAGTGTACGCATTACTTTCTGGTTGCTGGATGACGACAGGTGACTTGGCTTCATACCGTTGTCCCTGGTGATAGACAATTTCGAACGGTTGGTGGTTGATGTTTCCTGAGGTGGACGAAACTTGATATTAAGCTGTCTGGATGAAGTTTCTTGTCGTTTTCTCCGGAGGTCATCATTTATAGAGAGGTTATTCAGGTTATTTTTTGATTGCTTTGTGGTCGAGTCCTTAACATCCGTTCCTTTTTTAACTTCGGCAACAACCTGCTGATAATCAACTTCTCCCTCGTCGTCATCAGTTTGAACACCGCTGACTCTACTATCTCTTCTGGCACCAGGGTCCTTTTCAAGACCTTGATCGTGAGACTCTGTCAAGGAAATGTCGTTCGTTGTTTCACTCTGATATTGCGCGCTGGTCTCGGGTACGGCTCCACTTACAGTTCTGATGGTAAATCTCCTGCGAATACCTAGACTACCGGAGGCTTTGACTTGTAAATATATCTTTAGATAAAGGGCAGTGATAATGACGATTGGAATAAAAAATCTGGCGATTGTAACTGCAATACTGGAATAAAAATTCCGGCCGTAATTCACCCAGAGAAAACCTTTCTGAGACGACGAATGATCTGGTTGGACGAAGTTCCAAATCGTTGTCATCGGAAACCAGAAGGAGAAAGCAACTACCCAAGTTATGCCATTGACGATGTGCGCGATTCTTTTCTTCTTTCGTTGAAAGTGCAGGATCGGGTAAAACGTAGCGAAGTAACGGTCAAACCCTATCGCGATGATGCCAAGCACTGATACACCAAGGACCGAGTTCTGGATACCAAGATAGACATGCCCGACAATGTCTCCGAAGATCCACTTCCCGTAGATGTTGACAGTACTGCGGATTGCCATGATGAACCCTACCAGGAGATCAGAGATACTGATGTTGAGGATGTATTGGTTAGCATAGGTACGCAATTTCTTCTCGATGTGGAATGCTCGAAGAATCAAGGCGTTCATGAGAACTGTCAAGAACGATAGCGAAAAGAGTACGCTGAAAATAGTTATTGATGAGCCGTCAGTAGAGTCGACTGTGGTATCAGTTTGCCTTGTAGCATTCAGTGTTTCATACGTAGTGAAGGAAACGATTGTCGACATGGTCGAGTTCTCCATGATTTCTCAGTTTTCCAGAATCAAAACAGCCCTGTAACAGGTTTAAGAACAACAATGAATCTGCTTTGAGATCAATTAAAAGCACTTTATTCCAACAACTTGGGCTGGACTTGATGTGTTTGCCAATTAAGTGCAAGTAGTAACTATTCTTGATAATCCAAAGTTTTCCATTTCTTTTTTTAAAGATATATTTAATGACGACTATAAATTGCATCTTACCAATACACCTGAATTAAAACTACATTTCTACTAGAATTTCATGTAAAGATGGCACATACTTGCCTAAAGTTTGTCGGATAAGAGATGACTCTTTCTTTAGGAAAATATAATCCAATATTCTGAAATTATATTGTTCAAACCACAAGTGGAGCAAACAGTATATGTTCGAATTGGAGATCCTTATATATTTATGACGTTCGTGGACAAAATTAGTTACGAAAATCCTCGTTAGGGGAGGCATATTTCAAAAACAGATATGCCGAATGTAAAGAAATACTACATCAGTGGGTGTTATAACCCTTTACAAACTGAAAGTAACAACCAAAATGCAAGAATGAAAGAAACTGAAAGTATGGCAAGAATTCTTACCTGTCCGGCAAAGTGATTTTCGCTCCAGAAAACGAGGGGATCTGATCAGAAATTGTAAGCTTAAGCTCTACTTATAGACGCCGCAAGTGCATGGTAAATAGTGGTCACTTCTGATTTCTGATTGGCTCCTTATTAATCGTGATTGTCAATCAAATTCTAAACATCTTATCGATCTTGGGAACTGGGAAAGTGCTTCATTATACAAGAATCTCTGGAAAGACGCTTCAACATTATATGGGTTGGTCGATCTGATAAGAATTAATGCCCAAGGTTGTGTTCAACTTATGGACAAAGGCCAAGTTATGGACAAAGGCCAGCCAGCATATTGTTCCACGGTAACTTTTGATGGAAGCCTTGCATAGTCGAGTTTTAAACATCCTACATGTCCTACAAGTCGGGTTTCACGATGGAGATTGATCTATAGTTAAAAGCTTGATACGAAACCGATTTCGCCTTGTCATACACCACCACACTACTGATACAGCATCTTGTTTTTGTTTTGTTTTTCTTACTCGAGGACACCAGAGACATATATCAATTCTACTTTTGAATTAGATTTAATCTCAAAACTCTAATGCGCAATCAAAGAACTGGGTTCGTTCGTTATTGAAATGATTATTTTGAACAAAAATAGTCTTGAAATATTTGTGTCAGTCGGTGCTTTTTCATAATTTTTATGCATCAAAATTTACCTCTTTACTTCAACTATTTTAACGAAATGAAAGAAATTAGTTCCAGATCTCTTACTCTCTAACAATGATTAAAAGCTTCGCAATAAGCAGAGGTCATACATCAAATCATTGTGTCATACATCTCTAATTTCTGTAATGTTCACGAATGATTATCGTCTGTTGTAATTGAATATTGTTATCAATCTGTAGTGATACCATAGTAATGTTGTTTTAACTTAACCTTTAATTTTGATAACGAAAAATATCAGGAAGCACTCCCCCCCCCCCCCCCCCCCCCACCCCCCCCCCCCCCCGTAAAACACACAGAGTTTATGAAGAATATCTTTTTCATTAGCATCTAAACCCAATATAGCTGAATGTTATATGTTTATACTTCTGAACATTATGATATGCAGTAATCTATCATCTTTTATTTCACGCCCACTCCTCTTTTTCTCTATCCCCCTCTCTCTCTCTCTCTCTATCTCTATACATGGATATAATTATACACATGTATACCTCTCCCCTCCCTTCATTCCCGTCTCTCTCTCTCTCTCTCTCTCTCTATCCCCTATCCATCTCTTTCCCTTTTCTCCATACCTCTCTGTTAGGCGTTTCAGGTCATCATCACCAAACTAATGATAAGTAGAAAACTAATTTTCTTTATTTCAAATGACTTTTTAATATCATTTATTATTGAGCAAGCAGAGTTATCAAAGAGAACCCGATTTCAGCGTCCTTTACTAATCTCGCCTTTAGTTCATAGCTATTCGAGTTTCACTGCCATTGGGTTGTTGTGTGAATTAGTCGGTGATGCCACCTCTAACTTTCCAAGCCCAGGCCAAGAACCATGTAGAATGGTATTGTTGGGGCTCATTTTGCACGCTATTTCATCACTGCATATTGATAGAAGGAGATGATATAAAGAAGTCCCATGGTATAATGAGGGCAAAGTCACCATGGCACTTGGACAGGTAGACATCCTTTTAATTCTGTCGACATAACCGACGATATTATTTCATGCAGATAAACGTTAAGTTTTTTAGATATCAGTATGACCTTTTTCATGACCGCCCTCTTTTGGATAACACCCTCCTATCATTCTGTTTTCAGTAGAAATTTGTGATTCTACATGACTTGTCCTTGATTACCAGAGACTGATCAATCTCCCTCATAATTACTGGTCTTCTAGTTTTACATAAAGTTTATTTGTAAGCTTGAAAATGTTTTTTTCCTTTGTCATCAGATAGAAGACTCCCTTCAAGGTTCAGCAATCACTATTGCTTATTATCCTTCTTTCATTTTTTTTATTATTCAGGGTTTTTCATCGGTTTTTGTTAATGGATATGCAGCAGAGATCCATTCTCTTGCTTAAAAGATTCCCTTCCTCTATCTCCACCCCTCCCCCACTGCCTGATCACTCTCACGAAGATCGCTCTGTGGTAGTCTGGGGCTGTTTGTTCCTTTGATTTTACTGTCTGATCACTCTCACGAAGATCGCTCTGTGGTAGTCTGGGGCTGTTTGTTCCTTTGATTTTACTGTCTGATCACTCTCACGAAGATCGCTCTGTGGTAGCCTGGGGCTGTTTGTTTCTTTGATTTTAGTGTCTGATCACTCTCACGAAGATCGCTCTGTGGTAGTCTGGGGCTGTTTGTTTCTTTGATTTTACTGTCTGATCATTCTCACGAAGATCGCTCTGTAGTAGCCTGGGGCTGTTTGTTTCTTTGATTTTACTGTCTGATCACTCTCACGAAGATCGCTCTGTGGTAGCCTGTGGCTGTTTGTTTCTTTGATTTTACTGTCTGATCACTCTCACGAAGATCGCTCTGTGGTAGCCTGGGGCTGTTTGTTTCTTTGATTTTACTGTCTGATCACTCTCACGAAGATCGCTCTGTGGTAGCCTGTGGCTGTTTGTTTTTTGTTTTTTTTTCATTCTACTGTCTGATCACTCTCACGTGGTAGCCTGAGGCTGTTTGTTTCTTTGATTTTGTCGCTTGTCAGAACGCTTCTAAAAGTTTACTTGGCCTATTATACGCCTAAGTACATGTAGGTTCTACATCTTCACCGTCATGAGTAAGACTGGTACCCTGATATTATAGGCAAGCTTTTAGCACGTTCTTTTCTTACCAAATGTAGTTAACTGATCATTGATAGGGATTCCAAATGAGAAGTCCCATCCTAAAATTTTCTGCCATTTCATGCTGCCAATAGATTTCTTTCTCCCTCGCTCCTTCCCCGTCATTTTCATCCTTGTACCTCTCATTGCCTCTCTTACGTGTCCACCAAGATCACTGCTAACCCCTCTCAGTAATTCTTACACTGCACCTCCTCACCACCTCCTCCCGCTTCTCCTCAACCTCCTTCCTTCAACCGTTACTATCCCCATTTTGGTCTGATTCAATGATGAAATTCGTCCGATTGATAGAGACGTGGTCCGTTCTGCAGCCTTGTCTTGATCTCGACCATCTTGGGCACGATATCTTCGAGAGCCTTTGGTCTGAGATGAGGTTTTCTTATGCAATAGTGATCACCCATCGTTACGAGATCATCATCGTTAATGAACTGACCGATCTTCCTGAACTGTACTCTAACGGCAGAGATGTCAGTGCTAGCTGAGACATGTGCTCTGTCATCGATAAGCTCGAGCGCAATGTGAGGATGGTCCGACCTTTTGGACTCGGGGATCAAATCTGTGAAGGATCGTTGCTCGGTGTAAGCCATGGTAGTCACCATACCCATGTCAGTGATCACAGCATGCCAACGCGGGCCTTGATGCTCTAGAAGGATGTTATCTCCCTTCATGTCATTGTGGAGAAGCGCAAAGTCGTGGATGATGCTCACACCCCGCAACAAGTCTTCGACAATTACAGCCATGTTTCATCTCGACACAGCAGAGATAGGATCTGTAGAATGCAGTGCATCGTGCAGCTGGTATGACGTCCCCGTCTGACAGTTTCCCACAAACTCGGTGACTATGCACATCTCTCTGCTGATGGTGATGGTACCAAGCATCTGGGCAAAGTAAGGGCAACCGCTTAGGAGTTCTGAGTCCAAAGCTTCTTTCCTGGTGCGTCCATGGTTCGCCTTCCACTCGTGCTCGACCACTTCGCCCCTGAGGTGAGCTGGGACGAATGGCCTCTTGATGGCAATGGCCTTGATTACACCATCGAGACGACCGAGTAAGACAACTCCGAAGGCCCCGTTGCCTAGCTCATCCAGTTCTAGGGGGCCGGTGGGGTTAGACGACTGGTCGAAAGGTCTCAGGGTTGAAGGATAGAGCTTCTTGCAGTGGAGAGTAGTCAGTGTAGCTACAACAGCATGGTCTGACTGGTTTTTGGACTTCGCTGGTGGCGCTGTTGGGACACATTTCATTGTATCTCATCCTGCAAAGACAATGATGTATAGAAATAAACAGTTATTCACATAACTAGCTGGAGGAAAATTAGAAGATGGTAACTCGTTTTGCCATATGGGCGTACTAAAAATAGTAGGCAATTCAGGAAGTTCGGAATGGTGGTTCGCAATTCAAAGAGAAACTAAGGTATAATATGAAAAAGGCTTATCCCTTAACGTACCGCTCAACTGCCATCTCCGAATCAAGTGGCTTATTTCTTACTCTTCGTGAAATTAAATCAGACTTTTTCTTATAAATCTTATTTACCTTATATAAAAAGTGTGTCTGCAAATTCATGAAATAGCATAATACTTCTGGGAGCGTTTCATCAAGTTTCTTGTCCGTGATTTTTTTACGGACAACTGTTATAATCTACTGAAATCCTTCCATCTGACTGGATGAGAGCAAAAATACTTCCTTCCGCTGATATGCTCAATAATTTTTATTATTAAGAGAAGTTTTCTTTCTTCTGACTGGCGCATAATTTCATTATGAACTGTTTTCTTACCTTTCCACTAGTTCGTAGAGGCGTTCGATCCTCTCAGCCTGCCTATCCGCGTGGTATTTTAAAAACCTGACTTTGTCCTCCATGCTTTGGTTATTTTCTTCCAAGGTCCTATTCTGCTTGATTAGCTGTTGTGTGAGTCTTTTGGCTGCTTCATCGCAGTCCATTAGGTTTCCAATCTAAGACTCGAGAATGGCCTTGTCTCTCTCCAAGTTACTAGTGATATAATAGAGAAAAATGAAAATATTATGCAATAGAAATCTCAAACATACTTCATCGAATTATATGTTTACAAAATAAAATTCATACGAAACCCAAAATACGTCATGTCGATAAGTATGTATTCATAGATTCCGATACATATTCAAAAGAACTTGCCTCCTGCTCTTTGCTTGGGGAACCTATTCATTTTCTGTCTGACTGACAGACGATAATTTTTCAATTCGTGCTTAAAATGTCAAGCACCTATTCAAACAGTTGTCTAAAAACTGAATTGAAAGAGACATCGCCTTTGAGTGCTTTTTTTTCTAAGTTCTCGCCATTTAGACAATTTGAATGACCATCGCTGCCTTATAATTTTCAATGCTTAAATAAGAAGTTTACCGCCATACAAAAACTTTGACCGTCAACATCATAAGGAATAATTCAACCCACTTCCCTTTTCCCTCTGTCTCTGTCTGTCTTCTCAGTTCTGTCTCTGTCTCTGTCTCTCTCTCCCCTGTCTCTTTTGCTCTTCTTTTTTGATCTTTATCATGACAGATTTCTTAGCAGCTTCATAAAGCACTAACTACATTGTTTTGATTTTAAGGGCGATTTGTTGACTTCTTATGGCATTGACTGCGCGTTAACTTACTTGATGCGAGAGTTCATGCTTAAAATGTATCTTCTGAACTGCGTTTCTTTGTCGTCTGTCAGATTTGCCTGAGCCTTTGAAAGAAATATCGATTCAAAAAGAACGGAAAGGACTGAAACATAATGAGATTGTATGAAGTTAAGTATTTCTTGCATTTACTTCATCCCCCACGCCAACAAGGAATGACCTTGCCGATATTAAACAAGTAAGGAGCTACTTCGATCTTTTTTCTATATATCTCCCCCTCCTTTTCAAAAAAAAAATTGTGTTGTACTTTGTTTTGTATCTAGCAACTATGTCTGATTTAATTCAGCAAAAGTAATATGCAAACAGCAACAAAAAAAAGAAGAAATTTCCATCTGAAAGGGAAGCTGAACTACAGAACTTGCGCTCAGGTTGTATAGTAATTTTGAGAGGCATTCCATCATTGAATTTAATCATTAATTGGAATGTGTTCGGTTTTTATTTTGGAAATCTTCCTCGAAGAACGGTGAAGCTAGCTTTGATTTTTGTGGTCCAAAACTTTGGAGTATTTTGCCAGCACATGTACGTTCGTGTTCATCTACAGCATCATTTAAAAGGAATCTAGAGGCATATTTGTTTGTACTGTAGTAAGGTAATCTTGGAGAGCTGTATGTAAATCGCATAAAGCAATTGATTATGCGCTATACAAGTGACAGATTATCATTATCATTATCATTATCATTATCATTATCATTATCATCATTATTATTAATATGATGATCATTATTATCATCATTATTATTTCGCCAAGTTTCCTACTGCTAATAATTTAAATTGAAAGAACTATACCTCCTGATAGTCGACTCCAACTTTATTCTTCTTTCAGAAGACCTACCTATCTTGTGCCCTCTTCAGGGTTGCCAACTCTTCGGTTAGGCTCTGAAAGGCGATAATTGGGGGACATTTATTAAAAAACAAAAACGGGTTATTGTGTTGACAGCATCTTACACAAGAATGTTAATACAACCTGACCCCCCCCCCTTCCTTTAAACTCTCTCATTCAACAGTACAATGAATCGTTTCATTTACAAGTTCCTTTCGTCAGTCAAAAGCTAAATAAAATTTCACGGCATTATCATGTTTACAAGTTTTACAAGTTTTAATCAACGATACTCTGAACATATATGTCAGAAAGTATTTTCTGTAGCCGCCGTAACTGTTTGACTATAAAGTTCATCAAAAATTAGAGCATCTATTATCAAAATATTTTTCCTATTTTATAAATTTTAATAATTTTATAAATATGAATTTGTTTTCTTTGTTTCTCTTTAAATGGTATTGAATTCTTATTGCCTGTTATATGTTATTTTATCGTCCACATGTATATATGTATTTTCGATTTTTATACTTTGTATGTATTGTATATATGTTTTTATGAAGCATGAAATAAATAGCATACCATGCCATACCATACCATACCATAACCTATTGAATGTGAGCTTCCCTAATTGTATGTAAAGGTACGTTTATTAAAAATTATGAGGGTCCTTTCATGTCCTTTTCTCTGTCCCTCCACACCCCACCTCTCTCTCTCTCTCTCTCTATCTATCTATCTATCTGTCTCTCGCTCTCTTTACTATTTCAAAATTAATTCACATTGCCACCCAATATGGCGAAAGGGCTAGGCCCCAACGTGTTGACAGGGCGGCGCCAGGGTATTTTGATAGGGGGCAAGATGACGCGTTAACGTGGTTAATGGCAACGTCGCAGGTAGTGCATGAGCGAAGCAAAAATAGAGCTATTGTACAGTTGCATATAACCCTACCCTCTCTTCACTAGTACTTTTCTTTCTTTCTTTCTTTCTTTCTTTCTTCCTTCCTTCCTTTCTTCTTTTTTTTTTTCTTTTTTTTTTTCATGTCTTTTTTTCTAAGGGAGAAGTTTTCGAAATGGAAGAAAGCTTTTGAGAGTAAGGGTCTGAAGGTAAATCTTGGGAAGGCAAAAGTGATAGTGAGTGGGATGGAGGGGAAAGTATTAGTGAGTAAGGTAGACCCATGCGGCATATGTGGAAAGAGGGTAAAAGCAAATTCAGTGCGGTGTGAGAAATGTGGGAAGTGGATCCATGGGAGATGCACAAAGATGAAGAGGGTGACCCCAAGCTTGGCAAGAGATTGTGTGTGTTGAAGATGCCAGAAAGGAGATGGAGGGGTGGTGGAACAGATGGAAAAGTTGTGTGATGAGGTGGAGTCGGTGAAGGAGTTCTCATACCTGGGGGACACTAGGGTAAGTGTGGGTGATGGATGTGAGGCGGCCGTGATAGCTAGAGCAAGGTTTGGGTGGGTGAAGTTTAGGGAATGTGGAGAGTTGCCACACGGGAAAAGATTTCCTTTGAAGTTGAAAGGAATGGTGTATAAGAGTTGTGTGAGATCGGTGATGCTGTATGGGAGTAAGACATTGTGTTTGAGCGAAAATGAGATGGGGATTTTGAGGAAGACAGAGAGAGCAATGGTGAAAGCGATGTGTGGTGTGAAGTTGATGGATAGGAAGAAGAATGAGGATTTGATGCAGATGTTGGGTTTGGAAGAAGCGGTAGAGCGGTTGGCGAAGGCGAATGGGGTACGTTGGTATGAGCATGTGCTGAGGAGGGATGATGGGCACGTATTAAGAAGGGCCCTTGAATTCGAGGTGAGCGGTCCAAGGAAGAGGGGAAGGCCAAAGAAGATGTGGAATATGCAAGTGGAGGAGGAGAGTAGGATAGCTGGGTTGAGGATGCAGGATGCACTGAATCGTACAAAGTGGAGGGAGGGGGTAAGGGCGATTGCCGCGAGGGTAAGGTAAATCTGGCCACCCCCGTTCACGGGGACAAAACCGGATTCAAATCTTTGGACGACTGACTGACTGACTTTTTTAATCACAAGAAAAATGATAGGGGAACCCTGTAACTCTGCCCCGAGTGTTTATTCACCTGAACTCTGCATAAATCTTTCATGAACAAAGCTCTCTCTTCCTTGAAAGATTCGATCTCTCGACGCAGTTCACCTATCTTCATATGGATCTTGTAGACAAGACTGTCGATTCGAATCTCAGTCAGGTCCTCTGCAACCCCAACATCAATGGCAAAAATCTAGCAATTAAGTGAAAAGGGGGAATGAATAGAAAGTCAAATTAATCAATTAGTCTTACAAATATTATCTAGTACCTAATACTCCTACTGGATCTTGATAACATCGCAGAGGGAGAAGTACATTAAAAGTCATGAAAACGGACGGGTTATGAATGAATATATTGGGCATTTCACACTGGCGTACTGGTGGGGGCTTCTGCTGCCCCCCCCCCAAAAAAAAAAATATTAATTAATTTTAAAAAATCACGTCCAAGAGGTTTTTCAGTTATTTTTTGTATCTCTTTAACACTGTCCTTGCATCGAATTTCCTTAAATATTTAGCCATTGGACCATTTTTATTCTGTTATTCTTTTTATTTTTTCCTGCTTGTCAGCAGCTGGACCCCTCCCAGTCTTTTTATAGCATAGCCTCCCCCTCCCCCCCCCCCCAAAAAAAACCCTATTTGGCTCATTACGCCACTAGTATTTCATGTGTGGTTTAATGTGGAACGTAATGTGGAAAGTGAAAACCTTTCTTCCACACTGGATAAAAAACTTGGAAAGCACTAATGAAAATTTACCGCCTTTTATACCTTAATTATCTCCAGAACCGACTTTGCCTCAACCTCCAGATTTACGATGTTCTTTTTCTGGTCCTGCATATTTTTTTCAACATTTCATTAATTTTAACAAGAAATCGTCGACGTTTGTGGAGAGTGATTAACCTTGTCGATTTTTGTATAGGCTATTTTGTAAGGACATCATGGACGTCAGTCCATTATATATATATATTTATATATATATTGTGTCCCCCACCCCTAAAAATTTGGGGGACCTGACCCCCTGACCCCCCCCCCCCCCCCTGACGCACATGAAGGTCATATATTAGATAGGTCTCTCTTTCTAACCGTGCTTTAAGTAATGGATTTTAGGGGGTTTAATAAGAAATTATAAACCTCTCTTTCCTCGTCATTGCTCTACCTAGCTTAACGAGTGCATTGACAAAAAAAATCCTGCTTTTATTAATGGGATGAATAAAACTTTAAGAACTGAAAGCAAAAACTCAGAAAAGATACAAAGGCACTGGGAATATGAGTTCTACGTTATATTTGAAAGCAAAAGGAAATACTCTATAAGTTTGTCATTCATTCAGTGTTCTGTTAACCTAGTTTTATCATTCTTGAATATCTGTAGCTTTTTATAGACATTCATTCCAAGTTATTTTTCATTCTCAGCCCTGCCCTAAAGCATTTGGACTTACTCATAGCTCATGTAATACCATGAATACAGATGGATTAAAAGAGATTGATTTCCTTTGAAAAAAAAATCTTTTTCAGCCTGCGCCACTTTCTTCTCTGATACTCTTTCGAAATTAATAACGATCATTAAGTTTCACCAAGAGGTACGTACTGGCAACAAAGCTCCTTCATGTGCCTCTCTCTGAATGGTAACCTAATCCAAAAATAAATACTCAGTAACACCGGCTTAATTGACTGATCACTGTGCAGCCCTCTGTAAATAAAAATGAACAATAAAACACACTATTTGCATTTAATCACAAAATTTGGATGGAGCAATATTTTAGCCAGTGGATGTTATTAAAGTTCGTTCGATCTGGGCAATCACGAAACCATGTTGTTATGAATTATGGCATTCGGCTCTTCATTCTTCATTACGTCACTGCAGAATCCACAGTTGCATCGTACTTTCTGCTTTCAATTGTTCAGTTTTATTCAGCCTATTCTACATGTGTCAAATCCAAGGGAACTATATTCCACAGTGTCTTCGCTACATTGCTTGTCTGTCGTATAGCTGTACAAATTTACGTGGGTCGGATCAAGCATCCTAATATAGTCCGAATCAGCTTCATGAACGAAGTCTTTACCAAGCGTTAATATTTCATGTTTATTTTCAAAGATTCGTCTTGACAAATTCTCAGATTTGTCTTGATGAAATTCAGGGATTTACCTTCAATGAATTAATGCAAAATGACTACGGAGTACTCATCGAGAGCTGTAGTCACTGCGTTTGAATTAATGAATATGACAGAGGCAACGCCATCAACAGCTGATCTTAATGACAGATCAATCGTTACTTTTTGCCTACTGCTGTTTTTGTCTCTCTTGACTGTGGCACTCAACGTCTTGATTCTCATAGCGTTTCGCATTGAGAAGAAGTTGCGTACCTACTCGAACGAATATATCCTAAACATTGCCATCTCTGACTTTCTTGTCGGGTTCATCATGACAATCCGCAGCACTGTATATCTCTTTGGCTCATGGATATTTGGACGAACCCTCTGGGCTGTGTTTGTTGGTATTCAGAGCACAATCGTTACTGTGTCTGTCCTTGGTATTATAGCTATCAGTTTGGATCGTTATGCGGCGATCTACTATCCCCTCCAGCATTTGAAACGGAAGAAGAAAAGAACCGCCCACATTGTCAATGTCTTGACCTGGATTGTGGCTGCGTCTTTTTGGTTGCCTATCGCGACCATTTGGAACTTGGTTGAACCACTTGACGGAAATCCCGATGGAGACACTTTTAAATCAAATTACTTAACAAATTTCCATGCCTCTACTATCGTTACAATCTGTCGGTTTATCATTCCTTTTGTTGTCATCGTTTTCTTGTCTTTCAAGATTTATTTCAGAGTGAAATCCTCTCGTAGGAGAAATCTATCAACAAAATTCAATTCGACAAACAACACTAGAGATAAGATGGATAATAACAGCGCCATACGAGATAAACAAGACGATGAAAGCATGTTCATGGACAATCCAGATAATACTTCACGGATAGATGTGAATCTCAGTTCCCTTCAAGGCGAGGACATCGATGGCAAAGTTCATACCAAACAACCACCTTCGATCCGAGCGAATCATAGTGCAGTTGACATAGCCGAAGACTTTGAACGGCAAGATCAGAAAGCTACTGCAGAAAACCAAAAAGTACGATCTATTTCGGCCCAAGTTACATTACCTATCACCGGAAGATCTTCGGCAGTAACTGAAAAGCATGTGAGGAAATCTCGACGGCTTCCCTCATCGGATAGTATTAAAGCCTTGAGGACGCTGACCTTCATCACAGTGGCATTTTTCGTAACTTCTTTGCCAGGTGCCATAGAAATCATGACTTCTACGGAATCTATACATGTTGTGGGTCGATGGTCCACGTATATGAACAGTCTCATTGACCCCGTAACATATGCTATGGCACAACCATTGTTTCGCAAAACTCTCCTTCGGATAGTGAGGTGCAGGAGATAGAACAAGAGCAGTACAGAGTCTCTACGTTTTTCATCAGCAGCGACTTTATCGCGACATGGACAAAGCCTGGCTACAGGAACGCGATGAAGGAGTTAATTGCCAAATCGCGGAATTCTTTGCAGGAGTGGGGCCGAGGTCCAGGGAGGCAGTCAAATATATTCCTGTACACCCGCGACCGGAAAAATCGGTGAAAAGGTAGTTTTTGCCGGTTAAGGCGCGTCACATGCTCGCTTGACGTGTTTAGTGTGCCAAGAAGGCCAAATCAGGAAAAAGGGGTGTTTTCTTAACCTTGTTAGCGCGCTTTTAGCATTTTACCCATCCCTTATCTGGCTTTGTGTTGCCTCGTATTGGTACCCTTGATTAGGGTAAATTTTCAAGGAGGTTGAACACGTTTAAGGGTAAATCTGTGGCGAAGAGCCTAAAAAATACTCGAAAGGGTGTGATTTTAACCATTTGATAAAACTCGACTAGGGTGGTTTTGGAAAAACCCGTGGTCGTGCGTATGAACAGGAATATTTGCTGACTGGTCAATCCGGGGCCGAAAAAATTCGGTTAGCGTACCACGATTCGGTTTATTTTCTCCCTCTTTGAACTAAATATATTCATAAATTAGTCTTTTTCGGAATTCTCCGGACGAAGAAAGTGACCTTATAAAAGACACTCACGAAATTCCTCAGAAGGATGGGGTGATAGTGCAGCCGTAGGATAATAGTGGTGGTGGTGGTAGTAGTAGTAGTAGTAGTAGTAGTAGTAGTAGTAGTAGTAATGATGATAATAATAATAATAATAATAATAATAATAATAATAATAATAATAATAATAATAATAATAATAATAATAATAATAATAATAATAATAATAATAAAATAATAATAATAATAATAATTAAAATAATGATAATAATAATAATGATAATAATGTATTTATATAGCGCATATTCCATATAGTATGTTCAACGAATGCGCTTTAAATGAAATTATTAATGAAACAAGTAAGTTTTTAGATGTTTTTTGTAGACACTGAGGGATTGCTGGTTGCGGAGAGTTTGGGGTAGTTGATTCCACAGTTTGGGAGCAGCAGATGAAAATGCTTTGTCACCAAGTGTGGCTAGCATTTTGGAAGTAGGATAGTTCAGTGTGATACCTTGTGAGGAGCGGATCGCGGGTTGACTGATAGTTATGAGTTCAGATAGGTAAGGAGGAGCGAGACCACGAATGCATTTTATCACATTGATGATGTGATGTCATCATTAGGTAGATAAGTTAAAGACAGGCTAACTTGTGGCATGAATGTGAATGATAAGTCATGATAGTTATAATAGTTCTCAGATTGTACATCTAATGTTCATCACTGTTATATGAAAATTGGTGTCATACTTTGTCAATTTTTATATGGTTTGATTATTTGAGCAAATAAATACCTGAAAAGGTGAAAGAAAAAAATAATAGTAATAATAATAATAACAACAACAATAACAATCATAATGATGATGATAATAATGATAATAATAATAATAATAATAATAATAATAATAATAATAATAATAATCATGATTACAATATAATCATCATAACAATAATTATAATGATAATGATAATAATAACAACAATAATAATGATAATAACAGTAATGATAATAATAGTAATGATAAATAATGATAATAATAATAATAACAGTATTATCACTAGTATTAATAATATTCATGCTTTATGGATTTCTGTTTTGCCAAAGTAAAGATAAATTAGTGTCGTGCCTTGTAATGATAACAGTGATGGTGATGATGATGATGATGGTGATGGTGGTAGTGACGACGACGGTGATGATGATGATGATGATGATAACGATAAAGATGATTATGAGTTCACAAAGAAACAAGCTGCACCTTGAGAGATAATGAAGAAAATCTGGAATTTTGTGTACAAAACATATGGAGCGTTGTCCACAAAAACTTAGCATTTTGAAGCGATGTTGCCTATTTTAGGATTGCCATAGAGGGTAAATCGAGACTTTTCAAACTTTCATAACTTTCTTATTTCTTAACCGATTTTGATTTAAATTTTTGACTTGCTTCTCTATAATGATCCTCTTTTTTCATTAAAAGTGACTTGTCCCCAGGGTTTCCTTTTTCTTTAAGCACGCGACTGAAAATGCAGAGCTTATGGATTTGATCCTCGGCAAGGCCCTGGTGTCATTTTGGTGATACACTAATCTACATTTACCACCGTTCAATTGGGTGTAAAATGTGTACCAGTAGGAAGAAATTTCGTGAATGTTGTTAGCACCGAACTCGGTAGCCTTGAGCACCTTTGTACGGTGAATATGAGCTCTTTGCAAAGTATTATAACACCACAGCCTTGTGTTCTTGTCATTATTTGAACAGAGAAAGAGTACCTCATAAGATGCAATCAATCCTGAATTACTTGTTTAATAATTACATCGGGCATCATCTCCATCGTCTGCAACTGGTGCACGGAATTGAGACCAAAAGAGGCTTTCAGTGGTTGTCACTCAGGTTCTGTTGTTCATTATCATATGTGTTACGTGATGCAGGGAAAGTGGAGGAAGTGGAGGAGGGTTTGTAGATTCTTTCCTCTGTGAATGGGGGTAATGCTTGTTCGGGGAGAGGACGGGGAAGGGGTAGAGCTGTGTGCTTGCTATACAGCGTTTGATGTAGGGGCCCCCGCATCGGTTTGAGGTAAGCCCCATTGCCTCCTTCTTCTCCCCCCCCCCCCCCCCTCCCAAAAAAAAGAAGGGAAAAGGGGGGGTAACATAACCCTCCTGGTGTGTCCGATATGAGAAAATATCAAATGATACGAGATAAAAATCTTAATATTCCCAATCTCTCTTGGTTTTATTCTATTATATTTGTTCACTTTAATAATTCAGCCTTGTACTGTTGTTGCTGTTGATTATTGTTCGTTATTTTGATTTTTGCTTAAAAAAGTTGTTGATGTTACATCATCATCATCATTTTGTATTAAGTAGATGTCATTAACGTCATCTAAATACATAGAGCTCATATTGGGCCTGTTCTTTCTCCCATTTGATATGCTCGATGTAAGATTCAGTTTGGTGTAGTTGTTCCTCTGGAAACCCCAGGCAGCCAGGAGACTCTCAGGGTCTTGGAAGGGTTGTCAACTGAGGATCCGGTGATTGCAGCAGCAGCTTTGACAAGAGCCTCAAAGTTTTGAATTACATTCAAAATATTATCACAGATCAGTCAATACATATTGCTACATACTTTAATTTACTTTAATTTACTTTACTTTAATTGTTTAGTGGCTGAATTTAATTTAATTACATACTTTCATTTTCATTTAAACTCATTTTTTCATTTACTTACTGGATTGATAAAAAATGCCTGGGGTCGGTTGCACCCTTCAGATGCAACACTGGGAGCTCCTTTTTGGGTGCAAAGTTGCACCCAAAAAGGAGCTCCCTCCTTAAGGGTGCAGTTAGCTTCATTTTGCTTCAAGGGTGCAGAGTTGTAACCTTTAGGGAAAGGTGCAAATTTGAACCCTTTTGAATGCAAACATTTCTGCACCCTTAAAGGTGCAAGGTTGCACCTTTTAAGATGCAAACGGGCATTTCCGGGTGCTAACAAAACAAAAAGGTGCATTTCTGCACCTTTTTCGTGTAGGGTGCAAGATTGCACCCAAAAGTGCTGCCAGTGTTGCATTTAGGGTGCAAACTTGAACCTTTTTTTTTCTTAGTGTGTGCCTGCTTTAGAACTAAATAAATAAAAATATATAACACTTCTTCTGTCCCTCCTGCCTCTCTCTCTCTCTCTCTCTCTCTCTCTCTCTCTCTCTCCCTCCTCTCTCTCTCTATCTTTCTCTCTCTCTCTTCCTATCTTTCAACCTCTCTCTCTCTCTCTCTCTCTCTCTCTCTCTCTCTCTCTCTCTTGGTCACTCGGTACAGTTATTCGAACCTGGTAACTAAAGATCTTTAGTTTCTTATCTCAGTGCACTGCAATAATTCATCTTACTCAAAACCACTTGCAATCTTTGGTTCATCTTCATGATAGGCGGCAGGGCATTTTGAGGATTGCTGCAATATTTATGAGGGAAGCTGAAAGCAATCAGTTTTTAAAAGCCCTTCATCCAAACATACCCAGCTTCAACGCTTGCAATATATCAAGACCACCGCACACTATACGATCTCACTTCGACCAGATTTTGGAACAAATGGCATTTTTGCATAATTATGAAAGTTTAAACAAGTAAAATTATCTTATTTGAGGTTCGGAATAAACATAGGAATACTGAAATCGAAATTCTGGTTAAATGCAAGCCGGAGTGAAGGTGAAATCGGCTTCAAATCGTACCCGATGGCAAGATTGTTATGACGTTACTACAATCAGGAATTGACTTTGCTTTTATACCTACAAGGAGGCTCGCAATAGCCCAGAATTTTAACTTTAGCATTCCCTCGACTATTTAGAATTTCGGTCAATATGATTTTCCATGTTTGAATCAAGTACTATCCATTTTCTTTCCAAAATGGATCGCAGACATATCGTGTAATGTGCGGTGGGCTTTATGGAACGAAATGCTATACCTTGAAGTGAGCTTTTCCTTCGTCTAGTTGCTTTTGAATATCGTCATTACCTGGAACACCGCTCTCACCAGCCCAAAATGTAAAGGGAATACATTTCTCTTAATTTCATTGGTTTTTTTTTTTAATTTTTCGTATTTTGCTTGGACATACAAATTTTTGACAAGAAAGATCGGTATGGACATGATTTTGTTTCGATGTAATCATTTTTTCTTTTATATGAGAAGCATAATTCTGTTTGGCACAAAAATATATATTGTACACTTAATTAGTCGAATTGTTTACCATTTTCAGGCCAAATTCAGGCTTTTGTTACGCGTTTAGTTCAAAACACGGTTGCGTCCTTTCTCATTTTCGTTTAAACGCCGATTTCAATCTTCCTCATGTATTTGTTGTTTTTCCTTCTATTTTCTCATCTTTCTATGCTTCCTTATGTTATCCTTTTTTATCCTTTCCTTTTCTCTTTCTGTCTTCCTCATGTTATTCTTTGTTTTATCCCATTTTTTTAATCTCTTCTTATGTTATTCTTTGTTTTGTTTTATCGTTCTATCTTCTTCAATATATTTGTTATTCTTTGTTTTTCATTCTTTCTTCCTATCTTTCTATCTTTCCTTATGTTACTCTCCGATTTATTCTGTCATATCCTTTTCTGTTTTCTTTTTTGTAGTTTTTTGTTTTTGTTTTTGTTTTTTGCTTTTTTTTTATCTTCTTTTTTCCCCCATCTTTTTTATCTTATTCTTTGTTTTATCCAATCATTTCCTCTTTCGATCTTTCTCTATCAGGCTACATAGTATACATACAGTCGAAAAAAGCTCGAGACCTGCCCTCGACATGTCTTTAGAAAAGAAGCATAAACAGCACCCCTTGAAACGGCGTTTACGATGTGCGTTTACGATGTGCGTTTCAAAACGCTCATCCTGCCTTAAAAAAGTGAGCATAAACGCAGCCTTAGTTACCTCTTGCTTGTTCTCGAAATACGGGCAAATATCTACGGTCTGGCGCCATATTGGAATATGGCACCAGACCGTAGATATTTCCCATATTTCTAATAACAAGCAGGGGTTAAACGTTTTTATCTTTTTAAGTGTAGATCTAAGATCTGCGAAATCGGAAAATAGCACTGAACACATTTTAATGTATATTTTACACATATACCTCGCAGTGTCTGAGTGCATAGCACTAAATCAAAGTAACTGAAATAGTAGCTTTTAATCGATTTTGCATATTTTCCTTGCTAATAATAAAGTCAACAGCTTACCTTATAAGCTTGGTGATCTTTTTATTGAAATTCCTGAAGAATTCTTCCAAAATTAAAAGTTGACAATTTTCTACTAAAAATCGATCGAAACATGAGAAGCTTAGTTGGTTGTGGTACGAATTGCGCATGCGCGCGTGGACTAGGGAGGTACGTTGTCAAGAAGATGACGTCATAATCAAACTTTCGGCGAATCGGACCGTCGCTTGATGACAGATTACTTGTGCAGCTAGCCCGCGCTTTACTCTCGCAGAAGAAAATACAGCTATATACATGCGCTACATTATACTGGCGCTGTCACCGTTTTATTCCAACCACTCTGGAATGATACCAATGATTTGTCCAGTGATGTGTCTGGGATTTTAATGATTCATTTGATAATGAAAGATAAAACTTTTGAATGAGAATGTTTGATATCCGTCTGGTATAAACACCAAGGGTAAAAAGAAAATCAAGGCGGCTGTTCTATACGGACATATTCTCAAAACGCCCGTATATGCCACTCTTGAATGACTGAGCATGATCAAATGTTAATCAATAGTTGATATACATGTATAGTTACAATTTATTGCAAGTCTTATTCACCTAAAAGAAAAATTTTAAAAAAAACTTTTCTGCGTGGAATTATCATAAAATTGTCTTTAGTGACGCTCAGGGCTCTCGTGGTTTGTTGTAAAGAATTTCATGAAATCCGCTCAAATATCGGGTAAAATAAACAAAACACAAAGCAATTGTTTATCTCTTTTAAAAGCTATAAATGGGAGGCATAATGCTAACTTTTGCATTTAAGAAAGATTTCCACATTTTTGCACACTGACAAACATAATTATTTGTTTGTCTAGCAACTGCGATAAAAATAGTATTAGACAGCTATTATTAAAACTTCCTCAAAGAAATTTCTATCCTGACTATTTCCCTCACCGCCATTAGATGGCGCAGAGTATAAATGGTATTTTCATTTAAATTTTATGAAATATATACTTAGTGGCGCGAAGGGAATTTTTCATCTAATTTTTAAATACTAAGACTGAAATTTGGTAGGGGAATATCGATGTGTCCGACCCACTCAACATATCGTCTGTTTGGAGGCAGAAGGGTGTTTACTCATATGCTTAAACACATAGTTAATACCCTCTGGCTCTGAATAGACGATATGAATATGTATCTCTAAATTTCCCTCCATTCCTTATGATTATCATAGATATCGTTATCGTGCAATGTAAAAGTGCAATGTAATAGTGGAAGTGCCGTGGTCCAGTGGTTTAACGTGCTTGACTGGAGACGCGAGGGGTTCGATCCCCGGCACGGCACTCATGCATGCCCTTGAGCAAGGCATTTTATCTACATTGCTCTTTTATCGTAAATCAAATAAATGAAGTGCTAAGCATGTTTTTTTTAACCCCATCTTGTACGGACGTAATTTCGTCAGGGGATGATGCTTCTTCCCACCCCCCCCCCCCAAAAAAAAAAGAAAATCAACTGTCGGGTATTCAAAATTTTCGAGCAAGCGCTGAGACAGAGGAAGAAAATCTCGATTTGGACGTGTTGAAACATTGCTTATCAAAGAAAGGCTAAATTATCACACATGCATAATTTCTTTTATTGCAAGATTCAAATTCAGATTCAAATTCAAATTTATTTATATGAAATCCACAATTCTGGATTATCATCAAAATGAACAATACAAAACAAAACTAAGTATAAACATGTAACATAAACAAGAGGATTCAACTGGGATGGGCAAATCCATTCTTCCTCCATGAAATACATGGGGGCATCTGCCGCATCTCCCACTTTCGACAACTATGATATGGGCTTTCCCCATAGAGTTTCGTATGTAGCTTTGTGGTTTTCCTCCTCTTGCGGAAGCAATTATTTGAGCTTTCGATAAAATTTGAAAAGTGATGATTCGAAAAAACATTTCCAATGGTGTACGTTGTCGTTGTGCAGCAGGATTCCGTAATATTGAACTGCTGAAGAAAATCTGCAGGGGACCATGACAACTTAACATCAAAAGTCAGTATATTTTGTCCATTGTCCAAGGACGGGGCGAGGGCGGGCCATATCTGAACTTGCACCGCAAGCTCGTGTATTTCAATTTTATTTTTTCTTTCTATAAAGTTACTTTCTTGAAGTATTTATTATGTTCATCTAATTATTTACGGGACTCCGAGGAAGAACAAGTTATATGTTAGTTAATCTGAAGCGGATCATTCCTAGATTTTGAGTTTCTTCTTTTGTATTCAATGTTACTACCATTCTTATATTTATATTGTTATATAATCTCATGTTTATATTTCAGTTTGTATTATTCTTATGATCGTAAATAAAACCAAACCAAACCAGTGACTTAATGACAGACGGTAAACCTACGTTCATTTGAAAAGAATCGAATTTCATTTTTTCCTTCTCATTATTGCTTTGTTTTGCTTTGCTTTGGTTGTTGTTTTGGTGGTGGTGTTGTTGTTGTATTTGTTTGTTGTTGTTTTTTATTGATATTAGTCGGTATTATTCGCGTTTACATCGTTTACATTGCTGATTTGATAGATATTGCAAACTGCAGACCTGTTTTTCCTCTCATTTTTTCATTTCGTTTTTCCTTTTCTTTTCCTCTTTCTTGTATAGTCTTTGGCGAATCTTCTTTGTTTCTGGCCCTTTTTGTTGATGGGGAAAACTCTCCAAACTCCCAATGACCAGTCCGTCTCTTGTTTCATGATATGTTATGTTTTTTTTTTCTTTCTTTTTTGTTAATAATCATACAATTTCTTAATTTCATTTCAATAAATTTGATTTGATCGTACAATTCCCATCCAGACATGAATTTACTGATTTGGGAACTCATGGGGTAAATTTATGAGCAGTAGTAAATGCAGTGAATATTATTCAGAGCTTTGTTAGATGGATACAATACTAGATGCATTCTAAACATTTCTTGATGATAAAACCCCTGGAAGCTAGGTGGGTTCGACGACTCATTTTTTAAGTAGCACATCATACAGCATTATGATCAGAGGCGTAGCTTCCAGGGAGCTAGGAGAGACGGCCCCCATGCCCTCCATTCCGCTGTTAGCATGTTTAGTGGCTGAAAAGGCGGACGAAAAGAAAATGGGATAAAGGGAATGGCAGTAGAAAACGAAGGGGGGATAATGATTCCATTCTCATCCCACTATAGTACTCCTTAAATAACTTGAACCAACTATGCCACTGGTTTTGACGTATTGAAATAGAAATTTCACGGGTGGCTATGCAAGACTTTAACCTTGAATGTAAAGCGAGAGGAGGGGGCGGGGATTTTGCTCTTATATAAAGCCATCAATAATATATCTAACTTCAACAATTTCTAATCAATATAACCCCACTTAAGGTTTTTAAACGACATTTCATAGTCGGGCAAGAAGGACTCCTTACTAAAAGACGGACATGAAATGGAAATCACTTGGATCAGAAATCTTAAAGAATCGCATTACTATACATCTCCCACAGTTACTATCAAAGTGAAAATTTTAAGTGCATCTAAAATACTACATTAAGAAATGTTTTCCTATAATAGATATGAATAACGAGGAGGAATGAAAGGAGAAACGATATCAATAGCATTTTACACATCATTAACTTTCAGCTCTCTCTCTCTCTCTCTCTCTCTCTCTCTCTCTCTCTCTCTCTTTGCTTTCCCTTCTCCCATTTACATTCTGAATATCTGAGGATCTTGGATAAGAATGGTCTAGAAGATTTTACTTATCCTTTATAAGATCTACACACTGGCGTAGCCAAGGGGGCACAAAGGGGCCATGCCCCCCCCCCCCGTTGATCGGCGAGCAAGCAATAGAAAATCAAAGAATAAAAAACAAAAACTTTCATCGAGTCCACTTCACATAACTTACCCTACCCCTACCCTGCGAAATGAAAGTAAAACGTAATTACCCCTATTACTGAATTTTAGTGTGCAGAAAATACCATTTTCATGCACGAATTTTCAAAAATCTCCCTACCATGGGAGGGGGATACCCCTCTCCCACGCCCTCTCCCACTCAGTCGCTTCACTCCCTTGCCTTGCCCCCACCCTATATGCCACTTCTAATATAAGTTCCCCCTAATACCAAATTTTAGTTTGTAGAAAAATGCTATTTTCATGCACGATTTTAAAAAATCTTCCTATCATTGGAGGGGCGATACCCCCCTCCCACACCTTCCCCCCTCCATATGCCACTTCTCACATAACTCTCCCCTAATACTGAATTTTTGTGTGCAGAAAATGCCATCTTCATGAACGAATTTTCAAAAGTCTCCCTACCTTGGGAGGGGGCATAACCCCCCTCCCACACTCTCCCCCGCTCGGTCGCTTCGCTCCCTCGCCTTGCCCCCCCCCCCCCGTTCAATATTCCTGGCTACGCCAGTGGATCTACAATAGTCCATGATAAGAGTTTGGATCACCAATCTGGCATGTCTGGGGTCTGATCTTGCCATGCAGGGCTCAGGATGATGAGCTAGAACGCGCCTAAAAACGTGCTATTGGCTCCATAGCTTTTCCAATTTTCTTTCGTACAGCAAAATCATCTCCTCCTCTTCATAAATTCATTCATTCCATGAAAATTATATATTTTGCAAGATATAGTCAGTGGAACATATTGCCCTTTTGTTTGTCTATTTTGTTTATTTGTTTGGGTTGTTTGTGTGTTTGTTTCCTGTTTTCCCTTTTTTTCTCTTTTTATCCCTTCTATTTCGTTTCACCTTTTTTATAATAGATATTTGTAAGTAGGCGTATTTGTTTTAGTACTTAATGTATACATTACGGCAACCCTCAACACAAAGTACGTGCTTATACAAGGAATCTCGCCTCCTTCCACCATGTTTTTTTGTTTCTTAACTACGTAAATCTTTCATTAGTATTTGATTATGATAAGGAAATAAATGCATTTTGAATCCGAAATCTGAATTTGACCCTGTATGGTCTTACTACTTCGAAGCATAGGAGGGATGAGCTTCTTTTACACTTTCATGAAGATCTACTCAAGTCTGAGCTTTCTTTCTTTCTTTCTTTCTTTCTTTCTTTCTTTCTTTCTTTCTTTCTTTCTTTCTCCCCCTCTGTCTCCCATTCATGTCTTCACTTTATTGCTCTCTCCTTTTTTATCCTCTGCTTTTGATATTTCACATGATGTCTGAGTTATGTTTCGTCTTTCTATATACTTGCTTTAATAGTGGTGTTTGCACTAGCTATTTCTACGTTGACATGGTGTATCAACTTGTCATCGTTTCGTTGTTTTCACATCATAGGTATCACTCTTTTAATAATTTTGTACATTAATGCACCACACGTATTTGACAATGTACAATGTACAATATGGCATTACAGTCACAAAATGCAAATTTGTGAACTTAAAACGTACGTATTGGGGTTGTTTCTACTCTCTCCTATATGCTATTATTATTATTTCACATGATTTTTCTTTCTTTTTTCTACATGGTATTATAATAGTGCTTATGGCTATTTCTATGCTATGGTGTATTACACTTGCTATCCCTTTGTTGTTGTGTTGTTTGGGTTTTTTTCACAAGTATCACTTTTTGTATTCTGTTCATGAATGCAGTATACTTATTTGATATTTGTCATTTCAGTCATTATGCATGCAAATTCATGAACTTTCAATCAATTTGGGGGTTTTCAATTTTTTTTCTACTCTTTCTCGAAGGTAATAGTTAATGTACGTGTTATCAATTGGGCATTATTATCATTATCATTATTGTCATTTGTTTGGCGTCACCTGTGCCTGGGAGGCGAAAAGCAAACTGAATTTTATTTATTTATATATTTATTTATTTATTTCTTTATTCATTTATTTATTTATTTATCTATCTATTTATTCATTTATTTATTTCGTTTTATTTATACAGGGTGGCCCCGTCAGTAATCAAGTACTGTTTTCCAGGGGCCCTGTCATATACACAAGATAACAATCATGACAAACACACAAAAACATAACTCAATACATGAAACAAGATAAAACAACATTTGGTGAAAATAGGAAAGTGGGGAATAAGACTAAAATAATAGTTTGCAACCAGCATTGAAAGGAAACGAAAGCCAAATGAGAAAAATGGAAGCCCCCGCCCCCCCCCCCCCCCCCATAATAATCTAGATAAAAGTAAAGGTGTGGTACGATATGCCAAAATTTACTTGCCCGGAATGAGAACTATAAAAATACAATCCACGACAGATTTTCTGTAAAATTACCAGGACAACTATTATAAGTAATTACAAACTTAATCAACTTAATCATTATTCTGTTCTATATGCTACATAAATCAACATGTTCATATCATAATCTATGAATCACTGTGACCCTTGGTTCTCTCCTCTCAATATAACTGATAACTGACTGATCGCAGCTCTCTTCTCCAGTTGGGCCATGATGACATTCTATGTAACATCACAGGACTACAGCATAAGTAATGAGATGTTCCTTGTAGGTTTCCATGGTTAGTGAATACTAGTATTCACAACTGAATGTTTTCGGTATTAAACCCTATGTGTGGTTCCCTTAGTAAAAGGCTTCTGATAAATCGAGGGTTTAGTGCAACAAAGGGCTATCTGCATTTTTTATTTGACTGAGATTTCGCCTGAGGAATAGTTCTGAAGAAAAAATCAAACTGTTGGTTTTCCTCTGAGGAGTTGTTCCGAAAAAAAAATGTTGGTGTTCCTCTGAGGAGTAGTTCTGAAAGAGATTTTCGAATTAACTACGGTTACCTTTCGGTAAAGGAGTATATCTATCTCCACTCATTTCGAACAGTGCGCTATGTTCCTCTTTCCATGTCACCTCATTCATGTTATTTCACCTCATTTTCACCTCACTGAAGATAACAAACAAAACCAAAGAAAAGTATCGTGTATCTCGTGTACGTGTTCCTGTGAAATTCATTCCACTGTCATCTCTTTCCCATTTCCTCTCTTTTAATTTTCTCTTTTACCTCTAATGCCTCATTAGTGGGTTCTTTTGAAAAGAATATATCAAAAGCCTATTACTAAGGCAACCATAAATTATGATGCTACGGAAAACCTCCAATTTTGAGCTTAAGTAATTCATTATTCATCTTTATTTCAAACCTATTCAACAGTCACAGACATAAGAAATAAACAGGACCGAGGTTATCAAATAAAGTGTAATTTCCTCAAGTCGGGTAATGTGGTAACGCAAGTTGTGAGTCCGAGAAAGGAACAGACAGACGTAAAGGCATAATACTCAGCGTTACAAACGTGTCAATTAAATGAATTCGTTATACACATGCAAGTCTAGACCTAGGGAAAACCCTAAATAGAGGTAGACTTGTGGAAGAAGAAAAGAGGAAAGGGAAGAGGAAGAGGGGGGTGAGGAAGATCAAAGTAAGTGATATCTCCGGTTATTTAGAAATTATGGACTCAAATACGTTGAGAAAAGGTGAGGTGGTTTATCCCCTAAGCCCCCTTTTGTGCGAGCCCTATTCATTTGTTCAATAAAGTGCGATGATATGAAATACACGTTCGTCACTGTGTGTTTATCAACAAAAAAGGAGGGAAATGAACACTTCATCTTTAGATAGATATATTATTCATGAAGAGTAATATTCTGGCTAGAATTTGAGTCATGGGAGCACGTGTCGCCAGATTTCTTTGACTTTTCAGAATAAACTGATTTACCGTGGCGATTCCTAAACGGTTGAATAGAGTTCGAATCTCAGCCGGGCACTTACGTCTTTTGGCAAGACATTAATCTACAGCTGCCACTCTCCATCCTGGGGGTGTTTCACAAATACTAAGATTGACTCAAATCGCTCTTAACTATGGCAGGCTATTCATTCCACTCTTTGCTTTCACCATCGGTCTCTAAAGGGATGCGCAAATCATTGTCACAAATTTGAAGAATTTACATTTTTTGTTTTCTACATCAGTGAACTATAAAAATTTGTCAACTCTGCAGATTTGTGACCATGATTTGTAATCATTTGAGAGATCCATGGTGAAAGAAAACAGTGGCATGAATGGCCAGCCATAGTTAAGTGCGATTTTAGTCAGTCTTAGTCATTGTGAACCCCCCCCCCCCCCCCCCCCCCCCCCCCCGTTGTTGAATGGGCACCCATTCGACAGGATGCGATCTGTGGATGCGATGCAAACCTCTCTTTGGTTGGATTGGCACGTGTGCTCGTTCTTAAAATGGCGCCTGATGGAATTTTTCTCAAGGAGTGGAAAAGGGGCAGGCACAATACTGTGTGGAACAACAACTCAGTGCAATGACCGGGATAATTAGGGGCGGTACTAGTGTATTTTGATGGGAGAGGCAAGATGAATCTATTTACGTCTTAAAACAAATAGGGGTATTATAGACCTATAGTTGCATGACCAAGACCTCTCTTCCCCTATACTCTTCTTTCTCCCTCCTCCTCTTTTTTCTTCTGTTTCTCTTTTTTTTTATCACTTGAAAATTGTATGGGCGGTCGCCCCCCTGCCCCCGCCTGCTGCGCCGCACCTGGAAGTAATAATAATTACGTGTGACATGTGTTTAGGCACTGTGAAACGTAGTATGATGCATAAACATTAATGTGAGTATAACTTCAACTACCAGTAATGTAGAGGTGTTATTGTCCATGTGGATAAGTCTGAGCATGATTATTATTGCTACTATCACTATTATCATATTATCTAATGCCTTACCACTCATTTCCTGGAATTAGCCTACGCTCGGCTGCATGCACAAGGCTGGTTATAATGCACTTGCGGCATCTACGTCGACCCACTCTTTCTCGTGATCGCGCTACGATATTCATCATTAAATGAATTCAAATATTCATAGTTTGGATTGGCGAGATAATCACCCAGTCCATTAGGAGAGGCATCACTATGATTTTATTTGAACAATATATGACAGGCATACGAGTAACCAGGGTTACAGAGTGTTATAATAAGGGGCCTTTTTGTGCACACCGTTCAATAAAGACTAAAGGCCGTAGATATTGTGTGCTTTTACAAGCCTTGGAGAGGATGCATTGTTATTACCATGAAAGAGGAGATACAAGAAGTATTTTCTCCTATAATTGTCATGAAACACCTTGGCATAATTATTTTGAAGCCTCTGGACTACGAGAGATTTGCCCTCCTTGCCCGGTGGTTATGTCCCTGAACAGGCTATTTTGCTCAAAGTTGACCCTCTCGCCCCAGGTGTAGGCCCTATGAAAAGGGTACCTGGTTTAGCCGGGAGAGCAGCATGGGCGTCAATGTGGGGGGGGGAGGGGCAGGGGGACACGTCCCCAAAACTTTTGAGGGTACGTGGGAGGGCACAATAGCGTATGCCCCCTCCATTTTAAGTTGAGGAATTTTTTTTCTTGCTTATCAGCAAATTTCTGGTGTATGTCCCCCCCAAAAAAAAAAGAAAAGCTGCGGACCATTTTTCAGAGTGCCCCCCCCCCCAAAAAAAAAAAAATATATATATATATAGATAAAACGGACTGAAGCCCCTGAAGAGCAGTAGTAATATTAGATATGGTTAGCCTGGGAAAATGAAACCCAATTATCATTATCATTACTTTTTCGACAGAAAGAGGCACCGACAAAGGGGCATAGTTATCTGGCTGGAGAGTAGAGCTTCCAAAGAAGCGGGACTGTTATAGTTTTTAAGCTTACTTTTCTCCATCGCTCTTGAACAGAATATTATCGGTACTTGCAAAGTGCTGTAAGGACCCCATCAGCCAAAGTGGCCATCTGCTTTAAATGAGTTAGCATTTTTTAAAGTTGATCAGGGAAGAGAAGGTAGAGTGATGGAGTCCACTTGAAATAAATTAACACGACTCTCACCTACCAAGCCCCAACCTCGTGTTTCAACTTTAGATGTGACCCCTCCCTAAAATCGATCCACGCTACGCCCCTAGATGCTTAGATACCGTGGACTCCGTGATCTTGAGACACAAGGAAGTATAGCATGGAAGAATGAGTGTATGGAAGGCAAAAAAATGTCAGTCTGTATCGAGAAGCATGATTCTCCCCTCCCCTCTCTCTCCCTCTCTCTCTCTCGCTGGTTGGTGCTTCTTTAGTTGGACTCTGTATCTCTTTAGACAGTGTTACCGCTACTTGAAGAGGCGTACTGCTGCCGCCACCGGACACAACCAGGCGAAGCCTCCCCTCACTTTGTTTAGAATATATATATTTTAATGTAGATCAGGAATAAAATAGGTAGTGAGGGGAGCAGTAACGTGATATAAAAAGACCTTCAACAACCCAATAACAACCTGGAATATAAACCATTCATTAGGAGTGAACCCCCCCCCCCCCCCCATATGGATCCCCACTGCGCCCTTAGATGCTTGGAAACTCTTTCTTCGACTCCATGATCTTGAGGAGGACACGATCTCAAGAAGGAGTGTAGCCTGGAAGAATAAGTGTATGGAAAACAAAAGTGTCAGACAATCTATATCTAGAAGCTTGAATTCAACCCCCCCCCCCTTCTGTCTCTCGCTCCCCCTCTGTCTATCTCAGTCTTATTCCTTGTCATGTGCCTGATGCTCTATATGTACTTAGTGTTCGATTGAAAGCAAATCAATAAAACAAACAAAGGCATCAATTAAACCTCCATTTTTACAAGGACTTTAAAAGCAATAATGAACTCTTTGGATTCAGCCGATCCCATCTAATGGACTGAAGGCCTTCAAATATCCAAAACATTTCTCACTGATGGTGTTTACGGAATGATCTAAAAGGACGGGTACAATCATATGCTGCACGGCAACATAAAGCCAGTCTCATGTTGTTTGTTTGGGTGTTATTTTGCTTTGTTAGTTTTCTGTGAAATACCGAAACCCATCCGGTACCAGGCTCTGTCTATTTCGAAGCCACATCTATCAGTCAGTCCATTGTGGTGGCACGGGGTTCCTATTTTGAGTTCGACGAATTTCGGTAAGCGTGGTAAGCAAGAGATTTTTATTTTGCTTTTTAATCACTTTCTAATGGCATACAGTCCTTAGTACCTGCATTTCCGTTGTCACTCTCGGCATTTTCATTTTGCCAGCACGTCTGTTTGCTCTTGCTATTGCCAAGTCTTCTCATTGTTTTAGCCCTTTCTAGACATTCCTCATAGAAACAAAAATATGAGATACCCAACAGAGTTGTAAGATAAAGGTTATGTTTCCTCCCACTGACATGAAGTAGGGCAATCAATTATTCTTTCTCAATGAACCAACAGACGCTCCCATTCTTCAAATAATGATATGTTACAAAAACTGACAGGAGTGAAAGAGAGAGAGAGAGAGAGAGATGCATGCAGGGACGTCGTACCATTAAAATCAAGGTATGTTTAAGATCAGAATAACTGAAATGCAAAGAAACGTCAGTTTCCTTTGAAAAAGACTTATAATGATAACAAAAAATCATGATTGTCATCTAAGCATATATTGATTAGTTATATTCTCAATTGCAGTTTATTATAACATCCCTTTCTGTTGTGATGACATTTTGTTCTTCATAAAGTGCGCCAAATCTATTCCTCAAAAATCTTCAGTCTATAGGCAATACATGAAAGTTTTAGTGGCACATGATAAAGACTCGGCTTAATCATGAGCAGAATCTTGAAATAATTATATGATAATGTCTGTTACGTACACTATCCCGATTCTGTCATTTTGGACTTATTCTTTCATCATTTTTCTTTTCAATGACACTTTCCCCACATATTTCATATCCAAATGCACAACCCCCCCCCCCCCCCCCCCAAGTAATGATAACAATGAAGTAAAGAAAAAAAACACTTTATTAAAACCGATTTCTGATAAAGATTCACTTTAATCGAGAGAAGAATCAATGAAGGAGGTGCCGGGGTCAAGTGGTCTAAGGCGCTTGACTGGAGATGCGAGGATCGCTGTTCGATCCCCGGCACGACACTTATGCCCTTGAGCAAGGCATTTTATCTACATTGCTCCTTTTCGTACATCAAATAAATGGAAATGCTATATGCATTATTGATACTAACGTGTGCACGTGTTTTTAAAGAAAAAAAAATGAAATGCCAAAAAATGTTAATCTCCGTCAAATGCGACATCACGTGGAAGCGTCGTGGTCTGGTGGTTCTGACTCTCGTCTTTCAATCAGAGGGTCGTGGGTTCGAATCCCGGCCACGGCGTTAATTTCCTTCAGCAAGAAATTCATCCACATTGTGCTGCACTCAACCCAGGTGAGGTGAATGGGTACCTGGCAGGAATTCATTCCTTGAAATGCTTGCGCGCTGGCGGCTGCCGGGCTAAAGCCAGGGTAATAATATCCAAGTCCTTTGGAAGCGCATAGAGACGTTATATCATAATGTGATATGCGCTATACAAGAACTGTATATTATTATTATTATTATTATTCTGTGCCTGAAACAAATTGAATAGTTAAATCTTTAATTTTATATTTGTACCCGACATATCTTGTTTCTTTCTCTCATGGTGATTTTCTTTTTTGAAAGAAAAAAAATTTGATTTGACTTTTGCCAACATGTGAAGAACCTTCTTCTAAACCGATAAAAAGTTATGATTTGCTACCGACTGATTAATAAGAGTGCCGTGTGCTACAATCCAAGGTTGAATTAATAATGCATAGAATTCAAAATGATGGTAGGAAAGAAGCTCTAAAGATTTGTTCATTTTATCTGCACGAGCAGGTCAAAATGAACTAATAAGCGTGTTTGATATTCACAAAAGAAGTCAAGCAGAAAGAAAATATATATTAATCAGAAGACATCGTGACGATAAATAGGCGATATCTTAGGGTGGCACTAGCTGTGTGTTTTGCTGGTTTCGGTGACGCAGAGCAACAGGGAAAGTGCAATATTTAAAATTGCGCTTAAAAATTTAGTCGTCATTTTCGGACAAACTCGTTGTGCAAATAGAATATCCTCTCTGGCACGGCATACACACTAATCATTGGTAAGCTCCTAACAGCCATACTTGTTTCTGTCGAATGATATATTTGTTACTGTTTATTCCCTTGTCATGATATTTCTGTTATGATTTTACTTTTTCATCAAGTTGTATTTCATTAATCTCAATATTTGGAGTTTTTTCTCCTTCAAGATTGTCACTGTTAACTCTTTGAACAAAATATATATTATACTCTGCTGATTCAGTCATCAACAAGAAAAAATGTTCTCCCCTCCCCCCCCCCCCCCCCTATCTTTCAAACTGATATGATTTATTTTACTAGGTGATCAAAATGGGCGTGGCAGATGAAAATCAAATAAAATTCCTTAGAAGTAGGTTTATTTTCCTTGCATGAATTACTTTATGAGGATTTAAGAGATTCATTCAGTTCTCAAATGATTCTTAATGCCATCCTTGAATTGCTCAGAATAATTGGTGGGGGGGGGGTCCTTCCGAAAGGTCACAGTAGTTACCAAATATTAATTGAAGATTTTTTTAAAGAAAGATATTGCACATAGATAAATTATTTGGCAGTGTAATAGTTCCATCGTTATGCATCATGGAATCTGATAATGATTCGCATTGCTAGGACCTCCATCTCACAAGAAAGGCGTTCATGGCGACCATGGCGATCCATGACGATCTATGAAAATTTTGCATAGCGTGGCAGAATCACCCTCCAATTCCATTTTTTTTCCTCCGTGGTGAATGCACTGCCGTTGTGATGATGTAACAATACCAGCCAGGATGTGCGGATGAGATGCGCAGAAACATAAATGAGGAAAAATCGTCTTGGGAACGGGTCTGAAAGTACGGGCGAAAGGAGCCGCTTTCAATGCTCTTGAAATACGCTTTAGGCGTTGCTGATACGTTAGAGCAGGGGCGTAGCTAGACCTTTTTCAGTGGGGGGGGTGTAGAGGCCACTGATTACCGACAAACATTGTCACCGATTACCGACGACCAACATCTATTACTTAAACCGTCTAAAGCCCATGAGACACTTTTAATTGTGTGCCTCTATCACATTTTCCTTCGTCTCTCCTACACATTTTCATTCAATTTCAACCAGATTTGGTGGTTTTTATATGAGCGAGCGAGCGAGGCGAGCAAGGAAATGATGCTCCTTTTCATTTTAGAAGTGATGATTCTTCATCAAAATACGAGATGGGCCTATACGATATTTCAATCATAAATTTGGTCACTTCGCCTGCAGAATTCATTCGCTTTCCCCAAACATTCTGTGTCTAAATATTATACCAGCGAGCGCAGCGAGCGAGAAAAAAATATATACACTCTTTGTCATGCTATTCACGAGGCGACTTGGATAAATCTGACGTATTTGCTCATTGGCATACGGACTTGCGGACTGACTGTATATTGTCATCAAAATACATTTTGAACAATAAGATATCTAAATAATAGCCTATTCGGTCACCTCGCTTGCAAGCGAGGAGAAATAGATATACTCTTTTTCATGGTAAAAGTGATAATTCTTCATTAAAATATGCGATGGGTCTATTAGATATCTAGATTATTTTTGTCCCCTAGCTTGCCGAATTCATTCGCTTTCAAAACCATCCGGTCTCTAAATATGATACGAGCGAGCGAAGGGAGCGAGGAAAATTATACTCCTTTTCATGGTTGAGGTGATTTATTCTTAATCAAAATACATGATGGGCCGATAGGTATTTAAATTATATATCAAGTCACCTCGCTTGCCGAATTAGTTCACTTTTCAAAAACTATCCTGTATCTAAATATTATACGAGCGAGCGAAGCGAGCTAGGAAACATATACTCCTTTTCTTGGTTGAGGTGATTATTCTTCATCAAAATACATGATAGGCCAAAAGGTATCTAAATTATATATCTGGTCACCTCGCTTGCCCGATCTCGTATTTGAATATTATACGAGCGAGCGCAGCGAGCGAGGAAAATTATACACCTTTTCATGTTATTTCGTCGAAATACACTTGGCCAGTATTAGATATCTAAATCATATATTCGGTCACCTTGCTTGCCGAATTCATTTGCTTGCAAAAACTATCCTGTATCTAAATATTATACGAGCGAGCGAAGCGAGCGAGGACAAAATATATACTCCTTTTCATGATTGAGGTGTTTATTCATTCTTCATCAAAATGCACGATGGGCCGAAAGGTATCTAAATTATATTTCAAAACGAACCCGTTTTTCGATATTATACGAGCGAGCGCAGCGAGCGAGGAAAACTTTACATGCTATTTCATGCTATTTCTTCAAAATACACTTAGGCCAGTAAGATATCTAAATCATATATTCGGTAACCTCGCTTGCCGAATTCTTTTGCTTTTCCTAAACCATCCCGTATGTGAATAATATACGAGCGAGCGCAGCGAGCGAGAAAATTTATACACCCTTTTCCATAGAATGAGTGTTATTTTATCATCCATATACATTTAAATATATGAGATATCCAAATTATGTATTCGATTGTCTATTTGCCAAAAAAGCGAAACCATCCATCATCTACACGAGCGAGTGCAGCGAGCAAGGGAAATTATACATTCTTCTTAATAGTAGAATTCTTATTTCGTCATCAAAATACACTCCTATAAGATATCAAATAATATTCGATTACCTATTTGCCAAATATTTGGGCGCCTCGCTTGCTGTTTCTACCAGGGCGAAGTGAGCGACCGACAAAATAATGCTATATTTTCTATAAACACTGTAGATTCCAGTCCGGACTCAATGGAGGGCTGGGTAACCCGATTAGCGGACGACCCCATCATCACGGTACACTGTCGTCGGTATACAGAGAGCGCGCCAATTGCGTAATATCAAAACTTGCCAAGGATGATGAAGGATCAAGCAAGAATACCCGACAAATTACAGCCGGGACAGCCCTTCCTGACCCGACATGGTCCATCATCCCCCCCCCCCCCCCCCCGCAAGCATTTCATTTCAAACAATTACCAACAAAAAGACAATAATCGAATTCACTCTATATTCTCCCGCGCAAGCACAACCTCGGAACATCTCTTTCTCTCTCCGAGACTTTTTCTTCTCTTTACCTTGTCATCATCGTTTTTCTTATCCATTTTATTCCTTTTTTTCCTCTTTTCCTTTTCCCCTCTCTTTTTTCTCTTTTCTTTTCTTTTTCTTCCTTCTCTTTTTCTTTTCTTTTTCCCTTTTCTTCTCTACTTTTCCTTTTCTCTTTTTCTTCTTCTCCTTTTTTCTTTCTTTTTTCTTTCCTCTTCTCATTTTTTTCTCTCCCCCTTTTTCACTTTTCCCGACGGCAGCGCAGATTTACCGACGATATCCTGAGCAGTTGGGGGTGTCACCCCCCCCCCCCCCCGCTAGCTACGGCCCTGCACTATGGGCATGTCGTTTTGACCTCGATGGCGATAAGGGCGATGGTGGCGATCATTGGCGCTTCAGAAAGGCTAATAATACGACTAAGAAGACTGAAAAGGCTCAAGCCACGATCCACCACACTTTGTCGATTTTTGAGGATCGTAGCGGAATCGCCTTTTAGTAAGATGGGGGTATAATTATTGTAAAAAGTCAGTGACGAGACGATGGGAAATCCTTGAATAAAACATGTAGTAAATGTGCAGCCATTGAGCCGAGGAGTTTGCATCGTTAGACAGAAGAGACGAAGATGCAAAGATGCAAATACAACAGATGATCCTCTTTTATTCAACCCCCCCCCCCCAAAAAAAAAAAGGAAATGAAGTAGAAGTTAAGCACATAATTATGCCTGGTTTACATGTTTACGATGAGCGTACGGAGCCCGTATCCTGCCCGTAACCCCCTATCCGTGCGGCCTCCGTAAGGAGGCAGAAGGCGATCGTAAGATTTCCGTATGGATTCACGGGCTCCGCAGCATCTATGATTTTGCTTCGCGAGGAGTTATACAAATTTGAAAAATCGCAAGCCCGTAGCCCGCAAACATATCGTAGGTGGCATTGAACGATGACTGCACGGGCATCGTGCGGAAGCCTCGGGCTGATCCTGCAGCCCGATGCCTCTGCACGGACCCCGTACGATTTCCAATGGGTGGCTGCAGAGATTTCACGATTATTGTACAATCTCCGAGCGGCCTCTGTATCAATATGCCACGACATGCCCTGCGGGTGGCCAATACGGAAAACGGCACGATGATCGCAGATAATGAAGCACAATCACCGTAGCCCGTAGCCACCTACGATGCCTCCGAAAAATCGTAGACCAAAGTTATCGTACGGCGCCCGAGGCAAATGTAAACTAGGCATAAAATATCATAAGAGGACTTTTAAAAAACTCAAACAAATGTCTAATGATGAAATCAAACTGTCTATTCAACTATTGAGCAATTACAGGGGAAGCGTTTTGCGGCAAGGAAGCAAGTGGTTGATTTCGATACCCATTGGTAGACTTTTGCTAATTTTATGGTAACATGACTTGGCTATCGTATTTTGATTATAATGTCGGACCGAATAATTTTATATTCATATCTTTATTTTTTCTTCTCAGTTTCCACGTAATCATAGGCTAACCAAGATGGATTCTATGACGGAGAGCACAACGTATGTTTTGATGACAGAGCTTGTTCCGATGAACTGGTCAGAGCCTGCCTTACAAGAAAGCGACAGTCCCTCAGGGTCAGTCACAGTTTTTTGTATTCAGCTATTCATATCGGTCATAACAGTGTTTTTAAACGTCTTGATCCTACTGGCATTCAAGATCGAGAAAAAGCTGCGAACCTACCCCAACCAATACATCCTAAACATCACCATCTCCGATCTTCTAGTTGGACTAGTCATGGCCATCCGTAGTACAATTGCACTTTACGACAGGTGGATATTTGGTAGAAATTTCTATTACGTGTTCACCGGCGTCCAGAACACGGTCCTTGGTGTATCCGTGCTTGGTATCATTGCGATTTGTGTCGACCGTTACGTAGCGACTACCTACCCACTCGAACACTTTCATCGGCGGAGGAAAAGCATTGCCCACATCGTCAATGGCATCACCTGGGCAGTTTCTGTGGCTTTCTGGATACCTCTGGTAACGATCTGGAATTTCGTGCAACCGGGTGGCGTGACGCCTAAAGGGAGATTCCTGTTGAATTTCTCCAGCAACACGTACACACTTACTGCTGTCACAGTCGCCCGAATAGCTGTCCCCTCGGTACTCATTATCTCCTTTTATGTAAGGATTCATTTTACGGTAAAAACAGCCAGAAGCAAACGCCTCTCCGGCATATTTGGCAAGCAGCACAGCCATAACACTTTAACAAAAAGTGAGACTTACACAAACCATTGCGAACTTCAAGATGACCTGACTGATAATGTCCCTTCCATAGATTGGCGAGGCAGCAAGGAGGAAGAAAGATCTTTAGCTACGGTTTCAAATCGTGTGGATTTTCCTATCATTAATATGAACGACGAGAACGTTGATTGCAAGGTTCATCCAGAGACTGATCCTAAGGGCCAAGATGGAGATGATGCCGAAGGTCAAAAGGATGTTGATGGTGAGGTCCAAAAGGACGCTGATGATGAAGTCAAGAAGAAAATTGTTGATGACATCCAGAAAGACGTTGATGGTGAAGTACAGAAAGGCGTTGACGACCACATCCTTAATGATGTTGAAAAATGTTTGGAACCTCATGTCGAAGTCAATCAAAAGGATGACGTTGATGTTCACCAAGACATTAATATCAAAGTACCTATCCAATATTATATAGGCACTCATGGCAAAGACGCCAGTGAAGCAGTTGGTGAATCAACAACGACGTCACCAAAGAAGCATACACCACCTATTGCACCCCAAAGCGCCAGCTCAAAGTTGTCCAAACCCAGAAAAAGTCTCAGCAAGCAAAGAATTCTGGCTTCATCCGAGAACAACAAAGTCATACGAACTCTGGCCTTCATAATCCTGGCTTTCTTCATAACCTGGCTACCTGGCACCATAAATCTAATCTTTTTTAGCATCCCTACGTTTGGTCAAGTCTCGTTTTGGTTGACGTATAGTAACAGCCTGATCAACCCTATCGCCTATGCCACAGCGCAGCCTTTGTTCCGCTCGACTATTTTGCGGATTATCAAATGCGGACGATGATTAAATATTCTTTTGACTAAATCTTTCATCTGGTTGCGTTAGATGAAATCTAGTAAGTAGTAAGAACCCGTGTTTTAGTTTTTTTTTTTTTTTTTAAGTGGTTTGCACCCTCGCAAGGCCTCTGCGTCAAATTCAGTTGCCCAATCATGGACATTCAGTGACATGGACGCATCCCACAGGATAGTCCAAACGTAGACGCAACATAGAGGCAGGTTTCTAGACAAGAAATCAAAGACGCACCTTCTAGGCAGAGATTAATAGAGCCTAATGCTCTTCTCGTACCGGGCCTCTTTTGTTGAAGTAAGAACTGCATCAGTGACTGGTAACGTCTATTACGTGACGTGTCATGAATAACTTCAAACTTGGAGTTAGTATGTATCACAACTCACCAGAGAAACACGATCTGATTAGATTTGGTGGTATATAGGTGATAGATCAAAATTCACAGAGGTCAATTTATGAAATTTTAGGTGTTAGCCTCGAGAACCAATTGAGGTTTGAACTTCAGACATGGTCCTAGCTTGTATCTATCACCATAGGAAGACGATCTGAGGCACATAGGAGACACAGTCGCATTCATCTTGGGGTATTTCGGGGGGGGGGGGATTCTTTTTTCTTCTTCCTCCTTTTCTTCTCGCTGCACTCAGACTAAATCAGTACACTGCACGATGCCATCTATAAGTATGACTGGTGTCGCTGGCTTTGTGTGGACAGCATCCAATGATAAATTCTTTTTTTAATAGATTTTCTCTCTTTGCTCCAAATGGGAGCCTGTAAATTGATTTATTGATTGATTGGTTGACTGATTGATTAAATGATTGATTCAAAATCTTTCTTAGAAAATACGTTCTGTGCAGTTTTCATATTGCTGTGATGCCACTCGAGTACTTGCCAAAATTCATGTTCTACAAGGAAAATGTGAAATTATAAAGTAAAGCTTGTGAAGACTATATGCTTCGTTCCACTTCAGATGTTAATAGAATTTTTTTTTCCCCTTTTGGTGGCACCTCGACTAGATTAGTACACAGCTTGGTGCCATCTATAAGTATGACTGGTGTCGCTGGCTTTGTATGGACAGCAGGAAATAACTTCACGGTCAAATAATTGTTAAAATGTAGAGTGCGTCTTTAATGAGGTAATTACCAATATCAATGATAAATTCTCTCTTTGCTCCAAATGGGAGCCTGTAAATTGATTTGATTGGTTGACTGATTGATTAAATGATTGATTTAAAATCTTTCTTAGAAAATACCTTCTGTGCAGTTTTCATATTCTACATATAATGTTGTGATGCCACACCAGTACTTGCCAAAATTCATGTTCTACGAGGAAAATGTGAAATTATAAAGTAAAGCTTATGAAGACTATTCCATTTCAGATGTTAATAGGAAATTTTCATTTTCATTTTGGTGGCACCTCGACTAGATTAGTACACAGCTTGGTGCCATCTTTATCATTGGCGTAAATCCCGGGGGGATAGGGGATGGGGATATACCCCCCCCCCCCCAACACACACACACACACACTTTTTCAAGAAGGGGGATGGCGTGTACAAATATCCCTCCCTCATTTTAAGGGAAGAATTATATTTTAATCAATCAGTTGATTTTTTTTTCATAAAATGTCATAAATGACGGTAATATCGTGGATTTTTTATTTGAAATGCCATTAAAAACCATAAAAGTGGTTATTTTTCGCTAGCTCACTTCGCTCGCTCGCAAAATAATATTTTATGTGTGTGGGTGTCTGTGCAGGTGTATGAGGGTGTGTGTGTGTGTGTGTGTATACTGAAGTGTGAGTTCACGAAAAAAAAAATAGGCTAAAAAGTTGATCATCCCCCTCCCCCTTCCCCCTACTCCTCAAAACGGATTTACGCCAGTGATCTTTATGATTGTCATTAATAGCTGTGTGGACAAGTACAACTGAATTCACGGTCAAAAGTATTGTTGGGAACTATGCGTCTTGAATGAGATATACCAGCATCCGAGGACAAGTCCTTTTTTTTTATAGATACCACCAAGGATGCCAACGACTCAAGAAGTTTGCATAAACCTTCATTCATTCCAACCTATTTTTTTCCTCACGATGACATACAAGCTGAGTATCTATCACCGTGTGGCGTGGCGGAATGATTCATCATAGTTGCTTAATTGTAAGTTTGTTAAAATGTATGTAGATTTAAGGTCCCAAATGTATCTTCTCTCCTTTCCAAATAGGAGAATGCAAATTATTTATCCATTCTTTAACTGATTATCAGTGGCGGCACCAAGGGGGGCATGGGGGGCATTTGCCCCCCCCCCCTACTCAGAATCTTTGCCCCCCCCCCCCCCCACAGTTGCCCCCCAGAATATTTGAGGACTGAAAAGAATATTATACAGTAATTTGTAAATAAGTAGATGTTGTCATAAGCATCATATTCAAGCTGTGAAGTGCTCTAAAATACCATTTTCCGCTCTTCAAAACTTCGATTGAAAAACAAAAAAGTGGTTATTTTTGGCTCACACGCTTCGCTCACTCGTCATATTTTTAAATTTTTTTTCTAAAATGCGATTAAAAACAACAAAAGCAGCCATTTTTGGCTCGTTCGTCATATTTCAGAATATTTATTCAAAAATGCGATTAAAAACCAAAAAAGCAGTTATTTTTATTTAATATTTATTAGAATGTGTGTAAGAGGAAAAAAAAATAGTCTAAAAATTCAATTATCCCCCCCCCCCCCCCCCCCCACTCCTCAAAGTGGATTTATGCCGGCGACTAAAACTCGCGCTTCACGCTTGATTTTTCCATACACGATAAGAAAATTGACTGCCCCTGCTCCCCCCCCAACATTTTCTTTTGCCCTCCATTTGCCCCCCCCCCCCCCCCCACTTTAACAATCCTGGTGCCGCCACTGGTGATTAAATTTTTGTGTTGTAAATAAGAGCCTTTATATTTCATATTCTACATGTATCATATAGATTCCAAACGAATATTTGACAAAATTATTTGATAATCTATTCTGTTCATATTTCAAATGACAGGCCTTTGTTCCTAATTGATGAATTTCAGCCTTTATGAAAAGCAGCTATCGGCTGACGTAAGTGTCCGTGAATAAATAAAATGAATTGAATTGAATTGAGAAGACATTGTGCAATTATGCGGACGGGATTATCAAGATTTTACGAGGTAAATGTTAATATGCCAACTACCATGTACTATATGATTTGCAACCATGTTGTTCAGTTGAAACATCACCAGAATGTGGCTCACAGATTCTCAGTCAGCCACGGCAGTTATGTCTTTTCGCCACTGCGACATTTATCTAAGTTTGCCACTCTCCACCCAGGGGAAGTGAATGGGTGCCCTGTAGGAAGAAATACCTTAAAGGGGGTACCCAATGCTGAAACAATGTTAGCTCATTCAAAAGAGCATGATTTTATTAGCAGAAAATCATCTGCCTAAAGTTTTTTTAAAAGTCAAGTTGCCAAGGAAACCCCCAAATGTGGTAAGATTTTAGGATATTTTTGACCCCTCAACTGTGACCCGGTTTCAACTGGGTACCCACTTTTACGTCAAAATGACGTCAAAGTGGGTACCTTGTCGCGCACTTCTAGCAAAATGCGCGCAAAGTATAATACATATTGTACAGTCTAGCGCGCGACACAACTGCAATGCGCGAAGCTGGGTACCCACTTTTACGTCATAACTTATACTCAAATTTCTTGGTCAGCTCTTGACCTTTTTATGAGAAAATTAGCCAAAATGTATTGATTTCCATTGAAAATCATCAATTTTTAATGTCATTCTTCTTAGAATTCTGTTCTCGATCATATATCAAAAATTGTGTTACCATTGTGTAATCACTTTAAAACGCTAGAGCGCCATAATGGCAGCAATGCTAAAGCCGGGGTAATAATAGTGGAATGCCGGGGGGGATGTTTCATACAGCTGTTCGTAAAGCATAACTTTACGAACGACTTGAATATGAAGTGCCAAATGGGATGCTCAAAGTTTTTGCGATATTTCAACAGTGTGAGTACATTTATCATAATGTGGCAAAAAGGATACTTCGCAATAAAAATGTTTGTAAACAAAAATAATGTTAGTTTACGTCTGCATATTTCAGCTTTAGCTGATGCGATTTATAATAGTGATTGATAATTCTACTTGGCTTGCCATATTCAAGTCGTTCGTAGAGTCATTCGTAACTTTACGAACAGCTTTATGAAACAACCCCAGGAGTGTCAAGTCTGACAGACATGAACGCTATGATACAAGAACCCAATATTATCATTATTATTATATGATTTTTCACATTGCAATTGTGATTCTATTCTTTATGGCATTGAGGTGTCTTAAAAGGAAAAAACAGAATGTACATTGTATCATGAAATTCTTACTTCATGCCATTGCATCGATGAAGGAATTCAATGTAGTGAATAAATTGTCAGCAATTTTCCAGTCCATGATAAAATGTGGCTTCTTTTTTTGTTACTTAAGCCAAAAGAATCAGATTTAACAAACAGCCTACTCAATACTTACACAAACTATCCATTCTCTGATCATTTATCACGTTAGTAGCACGTTTGCATTAATACATAAATCAAATGAATAAATATAAGTTATTTCTTTAAACGTCCTTTTACTCCAAATTCAACTAATTTCCTCCCACTAAGTAAAAATTTTGAAGAAAAAAAAATTATCACAGAGAGTACTAAAGACTGATTCTCAGGTCACAGCTCGTTATTCCGAAGGTTCATTATTCCGAAGGTTAGAATACTCCGAAAATGAAATGGGGTTCGTTAATGAATCCGAAAATAAAATGGGGCTCGTTAGTCCCGAAATGAAAATGGGTATACATTAGTCCGAAAATGAAATAAGGTTCGTTGATCCGAAAATTAAATTTCTTTTTCGGATTAACGAACCCTATTTCATTTTCGAAATAATGAATCTTCGGTATATCGTACCCTATTTTATTTTCATAAAAACGAACTTTCGGATTAATAAAGCAAATGTTCAGATAAACGAACCCTACTCCATGTTCGGATTAACGATCCTCCAGGTATACGAAAGTCATGTGTTCGGAATAACGAACCTTCGGAATAATGAGCCGCACCCGATTCTCATGCAATTTCTTTCCCGAAAATTTCCAAACAGTTACCACAGAATACACACAGAATATAATCTTTAAAGGCTTGAACTGTAAGTCTTTCAATATCAACATGTTTATTAAAAAGAACACGAAGTTTGCAATTTACAAACAAAAATGTCAAGTTATTACAACAAAGTCTGGCTGAACTTCTACAAAAAATAAGTAAAAGTAACTGATAGACAGCATATGATCACATGTTTAAAACTAAATTTAAAATAATAAAACACTTGCACACTTTTTATATCTTTGGGCACTGTTACATCTACTAGTACACTGAAAAGACTGGATTTCTAATTTAAAACTACCCAAACGTGTAAATGTGTAAAAGATAAACAAGCCATGAGATTTTAATTTCAAGAATCCAATCAAATCAGAAACCAAATCTTGTGTGCACATTCCAAAATGTGTTGTCCACATAAACAGAACTAACCCAGAACTATTACAGAAACATGTTTTGTATGCTAACATATCACACAGCAGCTGAGAGGGAATAGTATAGTCTTTATTCATATAGTATTAGGCTTTAATTACATACTGTTTCTTCTCTTAAACAAACTCCATCAAGTGTAACATAGCCTTGTACTCCATTTATAAATTGCTTTTCACAACCCATACCGGTAGTTTTTAATGTATAGCAGTACAGATTTCCATAAGGTCTACTCCATAAGGTCTACTTTAATTAGTGTTTCCTCCTCAAACTGGCATCAATTAATTTTATTTTCCACTCATACAAAGTTCAAAAAAGAGAAAAATGTATATAACATGAACCACAAAGAATAAGTGTTGCCAAATTATGTAGAAAAATAGCTTATTTGTACACCAAAAAGTGTTACATAATTTTCACTGCACTGCCAATTTAGAAAGTTAAAATTAATTTCTTATTGGAAAACGGCATTACATAATGCATTGGAAATGGACTCCAATTTGTCAGTGGATTTTTCTTTTTTTGCTCGTGTATAACATCTGATTCTTGTTCTAAAAATGTTGATGCAGAACCCTAAACACATATCAACTGCATGATTGGAAAGAGCAAAAAGCACTTCAAAGACTGTACTCAGTTTGAAGCTAAAATCTTTTTATAAAGAAAATAAGCACTAAAATCATAAAATTTGCAATGTGATGAAGAGTTCAAAATCACCATTTTTCTTTGAAAACTGGCAATTTGTTAACTTCTCAACACAATTTCTGTCAATTTATCATTTCAGATACATGACTGTTTATTAGAAATATGTAGCAAATGAAAGCAAAAGACTGGTGTTGCCAATTTGAATAATAAATGCTGATCAAATAAGGCTTCAAATAATTCGTCTTATGAATGGATTAAAACTAAGGGCATGAGAGAATCCAGTAGTCAACAAGTTAGTTACTTTTTAAGTTCCCTATTACTATGAAAAGGCATTCGGAACTACATGTACTTTTTATAACCAGGTCCTAGCACAGCAAAATACTGGTGTTGCCAATTTGAAGAAGAAATGCTGATCCAATAAGGCTTCACATAATTCCTGTTATGAATGGATTAAAGTAGGGAATGAGAGGATCTAGTTTTCAACAGGTTAGTTACATCTTAAGTTCCCTATACATGTATTATGTAAAGGCATTATGAACTACTCTCTATAAGTAAGTCCTAATTTTTTTCCATGTATAAAAGCTACTGATCTGGTAATGATAAACTAAAAGAAAAGGAACATTAGGTGCAAGCAACCAGAGCAGAAAAAAATTCAAAAGGCTTATTAATTCTGGTGGAATAGACATTTTGACCTCCCATAAATTACTTGGCTCCTCTGGCAAACGCACAATACTTTTTTCAGTAATGACCAGGAAATACAGGCCTTTGTGCTGTATAATGATGATGATGATGATAATCCTTGTGGTGAGCAGAGTGGAACTAGAAGAGAGATATGAGATGGTAGCAATGTTGCAATTTCTTTTTGCTGCATAAACCACAGAATAAATAATAATAAAAAGTGCTTTAAAACTGGCAGTCACTGAGGATTGTATCTTTTATGTTAAAATCATCACTACACCATTTTTCTACTACAAAATCTAAATTCTGGTTAGGTTTTTCTGATCAAGAAGTGAATGAATTCTAATGATCAGACCCACCATGACAATGTCAAAGGCACTTGATTGTAAAATAATTCCAAACTGCTAGAGTCTGCAAAAAAAAATTGACATCATAACCAGATAAAATATAGGTGATTAAAAAGATGACTGCTGATGGATGGAAAGGGCTCTTAATAAAAAAAAAAAAATCAATTTGCAATGATTTACAGCAAACTATCTCAATTACAAAATATTACACAATGCCAGAAAGATTTTTATTACCTAATAGATATATATTGAGAATACATTTGTTGAATATGCTATGTCTGATGCCCCAAAGTCAGTTACTAATATTGAGATCCTTGTAGTTAGGGGTACAGGGGGGTAAGTGCCAAATGTTACATAAAATGTCAGTTCAACGAAAGACAGAGAGGGGTATTGTTAGGGAAAAAACTACACAACCCCATCCAATATCCCAATCAGATGACTGCTGATGGATGGAAAGGGCTCTTAATAAAAAAACAATCAATTTGCAATGATTTACAGCAAACTATCTCAATTACAAAATGTTACACAATGCCAGAAAGATTTTTATTACCTAATAGATATATATTGAGAATACATTTGTTGAATATGCTATGTCTGATGCCCCAAAGTCAGTTACTAATATTGAGATCCTTGTAGTTAGGGGTACAGGGGGGTAAGTGCCAAATGTTACATTAAATGTCAGTTCAACGAAAGACAGAGAGGGGTATTGTTAGGGAAAAAACTACACAACCCCATCCAATATCCCAATCAGATGACTGCTGATGGATGGAAAGGGCTCTTAATAAAAAAACAATCAATTTGCAATGATTTACAGCAAACTATCTCAATTACAAAATGTTACACAATGCCAGAAAGATTTTTATTACCTAATAGATATATATTGAGAATACATTTGTTGAATATGCTATGTCTGATGCCCCAAAGTCAGTTACTAATATTGAGATCCTTGTAGTTAGGGGTACAGGGGGGTAAGTGCCAAATGTTACATAAAATGTCAGTTCAACGAGAGACAGAGAGGGGTATTGTCAGGGAAAAAAACTACACAACCCCATCTCCTATCTCCTCCAAGAAAAAGAATGGTGGCTTTGAAAGCAACACAATCTTTGCCACTGTACATCAGTATAAACATACTCTACATAATCAAATTACTTCCTTTCTGATCATTCTTTAGGTGACTGGGTTTACCTTCTACGTATGGGGAATTTGACAAATGTCATTTTTATTGCAGAATTCCCACTAGCAGGAAGTGATTTCTGCCTAACGCAGGCCCTAACAGTACATCTGCAACTGTGGTTCAATGTAAAATGCTAGTTTCATGCATACATGCATTTTACTCTACGATATCAACCACTTGTTACACTCTGTGATTGAAAAAAAAAAAAATCACTGCAGGGAACATATACATGTACAAGAGATTACAGGAATTTAAGTACAATGTAATTTAAAGACTTTCAAATCTCAGTGAAACTATACACACATCAGCGTCAACAAATGCCTCACACTGTTGCCAGTAAGGAGTTTTATTGATTATAGATAAAAATGTCTTGCTATGAAGCATACCGTACAAGTTATTTTCTTGGAACACAACTTATTTTCAAATCTTCACAATCTTTGGGACAGGCAAACTTATATGATGCAAAAAATATTTCTATGAAATTGTATGCACTATGACATAAAAATGGTAATACATGAGCAAGAATCTGTGCAGTTCTAATGTAAAAAAGTTCCAATGGTGCCTTTGCTATGCTCATCACAAAAATGAAACTGTCCCTTGGATAGGCCTTTAAATGGAGGTCTTGTATGTCAGAGAGCCATATTATGTACATGTTTAGAATGCAGCACACTCTTAGAAAAGAGCAAAAGGAAAACAGAGGGTTGTTGTAAACATCCTTGTTTCTATCACTCTATAGGAAGGAGAGGCTTTGGTTATTCTAATAAAATTTCCTCATCAACTGACAGGCTTGGATGATGCTGAATAATAGAATTAACATAAAACACTAAGTATATGAAATTTACAGCTTTCACAGAAAACACTCGGCAGGGATTTGAACTCCAAAACTATGTAACTGCAATTGATGGATGAAAACTCGCCATGACTAAAAGTGCTCCTTCAAATAAATTTGCCAAAATAGGAACCTATTACCAGGGACTGAGAGTTAACTAGAATCCAAAACGTGGAACGATACCACACCTCTTAGTTCATCGGATAACTCATCATTTGCAGCTTTTGCTTTTCTGTTTTTCTTTTTTTTCAGTCTTTAGGTATGGAAAACTTTGATCTTGGCAGGGTTTTTTCATTTTCTACATTCAAGGGATACCACCTGTATATATAACATGTTTTGAAATTGCATGCACAGAATCCTATTCACAGACTCTTGGCTTGTGCAAGACCAATGCATTTACATCCTTCACTAGGAACAAGAAAATATAGTAACAGAGAGACGGCTTTGTTTACATCCTATTTGAGGGACTGGGCCTGCATGAGGACCCGTTTGAGCTGCTTTGTCTGAGGATGGTTGGGTTGCATCTGAAGGACCATGGTGATCTGACGACAAAGCTCGGTGATGATGCCAGAGAGATGCTCCCTGGTCACTGGGAAGTTGGTGTCCACAGCCAACAGAGCCTCATCTATGTATCTATGGTAACAGAGAGAAAACAGCATCACAGGGGTTGTTAGAGAAACAAAAATAAATGGCAAATACATAATGATTGTACAAAAAAAAACATGTACGTATATAGGACAGCCCTACATCAAAAAGAAACAAAAAAAGGAGAACACCTTTGCTTTCAAATAACTTTAATAACTGTAGAGTGCATCCAGTTTAAATATCCACTGATTATGATTGCAAGTGCAACAGGACATTGACTTTTTGCTACTAGTATGTATATGTCATGAGCCTCAAGTTCCAGTGCACTTGGTCTCTGTTTGAGACCATGGGTCAGGGGAGAGCTGATACATGTGGGACAATAGAAAGACATGCTCTGGATGACATCCAACGTTGGACCTTGACTTCATCCCAACAGTGAGTTCAGGGGGAGAAGGACGAATGAAAGCATGAGGGGGTCACTTGAGTGCACTATTGTTCAGTATGTGGCAGATTCTTACATGCACTTGATCTTTGTTTGAGAACCCAGGCCTTGAGAAAGCTGTTGGATGAAAGAGAAGAAGGTTGCTCCAAGAAATATCAACCCATTCCCTTCCTTACATTAATCTAACTCCCGCTGCCATTCAAGTTCAAGGAGTGACACATGCATGAATATACAATATGAAGCAGATTCTTACGTGCACTTGATCTTTGTTTGAGAACCCAAGTCCTGAGAAAGCTGTTGGATGAGTGAGAGAAGGACAGGTTGCTCCAGAAGACATCCATCGTCGGAAAAGATTGTATCAGGAGTCACCTCATTGCATGTGAAGACCACCACTCTAAGGTCAGATGCATTCAAAGCCTGTAGGAATGACAATAAGGGGCTTATACAGGGATGCCAACCTGGTAAAAAGCACTGCAGCATTTTGAGGGCTGAAATGGGTTTTGGGGGGTGGAAAAACAGTATTTCCACCTTTTCTGCAATATACATGTGTAGTAATACAATTTTGGGAAAAAAGGGATTTTCCCTGAAACCTGCAGTATTTTTGATAGAAACGGTATAAATTACAATTTAAAAAAAGGAACAGCTGGCATCTCCGCTTAGTTGTTTTAAAAGTTGTGGCAAAAGTAAACATAATCACTCACAGACTGATAAGTTGAATATTGTTTGAACACAGTTAGTCATCATTTCTTTACCAACAAAACAGTCAATTCTTCCAAGTTTTTGTTTTGTTCCTATTTTTTCCAATTAAATTTACATACATGTATTATTTAGAGATTGTCTTTTCTATATTCAAAGTAACAGGATACATGTATTGGATCACAATGCTTCATTGATTATAATTAACATACATGATCACTCCAGTTGCGCTACAGGAGTTCTCCTTCCACACACAAAGACGCAAATACTGAAAATATTTAAATATCTTGACACAATAATATCAAGATGAGTGGTGAGAGCACTAATGCATCTCTTGTAAAGCAACTTTGTCAAAATTGAAGAACTCTGTATGTATTAGGGAGACTCCTTGTTTCTCCTTGGTCTAGCGGTACAGTCAGCTCTCAGTCTTCACCTCCAAACTGACTATGACAGAGTCAACTCCAAACTGACTATGACAGAGTCACCTCGAAACTGACTCTGACAGAGTCACCTCAAAACTGACTCTGACAGAGTCACCTCAAAACTGACTATGACAGAGTCACCTTAAAATTGAATATGACAGAGTCACCACAAAACTAACACCGACAGAGTCACCTCAAAATTGACCATGACAGAGTCAATTCCAAACTGACTATGACAGAGTCACCTTAAAACTAACTCTGACAGAGTCACCTCAAAACTGACTCTGACAGAGTCACCTTAAAACAAAATATGACAGAGTCTCCTCAAAACTGTGACAGACCCCAGTTTGACACTGAGTAACATTCCTTTGGATAGTGAGGCAGGTTAAAGGTCAGTCCACAGAGAAAAATAATCATGTCTAACTAGTGCAAGTCTGTGAAACGTAATTACACAAAGATGCAAATACTGAAAGCATGGTGCTATTCCCTGAAGTCCTTGGGGTTTCTGCCGGAGCGAATTACTGTTGGTTCATTAAAATGAATCAAAATCCTGGGCAACAATGCCACATTGCACATGATTTCACAATTTTAAAAGCACTGAAATATCTTACATAAACACATCAACTAAAATGTAAGTATAACTAAATGGAGTAACATCTCATTACAAAATTGGTTGAGACATATGAAACTTTGTTCAAATAATCACTTCTTCAACTCATATGTTAGAAAGCAGCACTAATGTGTTTCTGTTCTATCAGCTGCTTGAACCTTGACCTCTATAAGCTGCTTGACCTTGACCTAAATGTGCTGGACCAGAGCCTCATTACTGAAAAATCTATTCAACTTTCTTGTACACTCTATCATTTAATCTACTTACATGCATTTGTATTAAGCGCTATATAAATGTTGCATATTATTATTATTATTATTATTGGAAGGCAGCAGAGATGTGTTTCTGTTCTATCAGCTGCTTGATCTCAGCCTATATGTGCTGGTCCCGGTCCTCAATATAAAAAAAAAATCTATTCCTGCAAGTTTCTTATATGATCTATTATTTTATATACTCTCATGTTGGAAGGCAACACTAATGTGTGTCTGTTCTATCAGCTGCTTGATCTTGGCTTGTATATGCTGGTCCCGGGCCTCAATATAGAATCTAATCTGGCAAGTTTCTTGTATGATCTATCATTTAATATACTTACATGTTGGAAGGCAGCATTGATGTGTTTTTGTTCTATCAGCTGCTTGATCTTGGCTTGTATGTGCTGTATGTCCTGAGCCTGGGGTACGGGAGTGGCGGCCTGAGACCGAATGGCGGCCATCACATCCTGCTGAAGGCTGGTCTGATGAGCCTTGAGTGCTGTGCTGATCTCTTCCTGGACGATTACCTGAACCCTGTCCAACACCTCCTTCTTCAACCTACAAAAAACCATTTACTTTACATTATTCCGCTTTCATTTATTATAGTCATCACTTACTTTTAACTGTGAACAATTGCAGAGTAATTTTAGATCATATACTTTGAAGTGTAAGCAAGTTATAAAATGCATAATCATTATTTCAAACAAAAGAGCTACTTTGGCCTCACCTTACTAATAGCAAATATTTCAGAATTTGTACAAGGGAATGTCAATGGTATTTGAAGACTTGGTGTCCCATATGTTATCAAGTCTGACAAAATCAGGAACTAGATTGATATTTACAGTACTTCAAGACTGTGTCCTTTACATTATCAAGTAACAGAGCAAGGAACTTGATTAATATATACCAGTAATGTATTTGGAGGCTGTGTCCAAAACATTATGAAGTAACAAAATAAGGAACTTTATTGAGTTTTAAAATATAACCTTCCTTAAATGTTTGTCTCATCCAAGCTACAAGAGGGCTTCCAACTCAGTTTTATAACCAAGTATCATTAAAATACTTGGTGCAGTTCTCAGTGCATGTCCAATTCCATGGACTTAGCAAAATGTCCACATGTGGCCAATTTAAAAAATGGGAGAACTGACTGATTTGGTGATCAAAGAAGTTATTGTACTAAAAAAAAAAAAAGGAAAATGCACACTCATGTATACACTCACTTTTCCGTGTTTGTGTGGAGCTGCTCCGAGATTTCTCCCTGCACATGTTGGAAGATGGACGACTTGAGATCTTCAACACTTGTTCTCTGTGTCTCTGCCACAGCTTTGAGCTCTTTCAAGACAGGCTCCTGACCCTCCCGCTGTTTCTGCTTCATCTTGGCCAAGTTGGCCTCAAATTGGTTCACATCTGACAAATGAAATGTAAAATACAACATAAAAATCAGAAGATCATAAGACCACTGCTCATCTATGTCTTTACACCATGGCACAAATAGGGAGGCAAAACATTAAAAACATGTCATTGTGTTCTGACAGGACAATTCAATTCAATTCAATTCTTGTGAAACAATATTTGTTAGAAAAGCTTCATGAAGATGCAATGGAGCGAGTTGAGCATAATGACGCAAAACTACTGGAACTCGAGACAATCTTGCGAACTAAAGAGGATGAAATTACGAGGCTGAAGACAAAACATGTTATTAGACATGCAGAGATTATGAGTTTATATTATGGCACAGTATTTTATCACCAATGCTTCTCTCTACCCAGGAGTTTAAATGGATTCTTATTAGGTTGAAAATGTCTGTGTTGTTTTGAATGAGCATTTGAGTCAATGTGGAATGTACTCTACCAAAGGTAAGGGTAGAGTAAACATAAGACCTGTATGGATTAATAAAAATAGTGATACTACAGTGCTTGTGTAGTACACATCACTACCATAGTGTCTCTATGCACTTTAGTAAATGAATCCAGTGGCTGTGTCAGCGATAGACTGAAAGATAAAGGGTGAGTTCTGATCATACAATTTCATTTTGAAAAAAAACTGTCTCCAAGCAACTGGGAAAGGTCCGTTAGTTGTAAATGAAAACAGGTGTCTAGTGTGAGATTTTGGAAACATTAAAGTGATATGAAATTGACTCACTTTCCCCAAGACTAATATGCCCTTCACAATGAAAGAAGTGGATGGGACCACACACTAATGTGGGATGAATATTCAGCAAACATCACTATTTCTAGTTTTATTTTGATTGACACCACTGGAAGAGCGATCCTTTTCAGACACCTTTCTACTATAATATTTTTCCTAACTCACATAAAAAGAATAAGAAAGCTTGCATAATAGGTGCATTCACACACACAAGAGAAATTGAAATTTGAATTGCGATTCAAATTGTGATCCAAATTTCAATTTCATTGCGACCATTCATAAGCAGGGAAAGATTGAAATTTGAATTGCGATTCTAATCGCGATTAAAATTTCAATTTTTTTTTTTTTACCATTTGAGAAAGGAAGTAAAACAGAGGAAAACCCACAAAATTTTCTGCTTAAAATTCTCTTAACATGATCTCAATGGGGGAAAAATACTTTCCAGCACACATCAACAAAAAGTATACTGCAGCAAACTCAATGAAAACTACAGGTAATAATGAGCACTTGATTACTCTCAACAAGAGATCGATGGCCAATGGCGTCAACATTACGAAAATCCCTTGTTTAAAATAGATCCCACCACTTTAGCACATGATCCTATGCATCTTAGGTGGGGTATAGTTACCCGCTATCCAAAAGGCACGTTAAAAGTCTTATCAGTACTAGCATCTTCACACGAGAGGTGGTGGTTTTGGTTTACACCTGCACTCCTCATCATCTTACGTAATAGTGTTAAACAAACTCTTAACACCACACTGCCTGAAAGGAAATGTGAAGTAGGAAATATATCTTTCACCTGTTTTAAGATATTGCCATGTCCAAAAGTCACTCATAATTTAGATGAGAACCAAAATTAAACTTCGAACGAAGCAAAATGACCCAGAAATTGCGATTCTAGCAACAGTTTTAACTCCATAAACTAGCCCGTCGCACGTGCACTAGGCATGTGTAGCCCCAGTGTGTTTCTCTTTCTCCCTTCCTCTCTCTCTCTCTCACTCTCTCCCTTATCAAACTGTGAAGGTCGATCATTTCTTTGGCAAGGTGATTAAGTTGTTCAGCACTTTTGTTTATTTAGGCTTACTGCAATCAGGGTTTCAGTTTTAAACAATGGGTTTTCGTCATGAAGCTAGCGTGCATGCATAGCACATCGACCGCAAACAAACTGGATGCTAGACTATCACGCACAAAGAATGATGGGATAGAAAAAAAAAAGGTTTTATCTCGATTCCGTTCACAAGCACAACGCACAGCAAATAATCATTATTCTGAAAAATTGCACTTCTTACTGCGAGTAGGACTGCAATTAGAATCACGATTATTGGTGAGATTATTCTGTCCACACACAAAATAAAATCAAAATTCTAATTGCGATTAGAAAATCGATTTCTGAATCTCACTTTTTATTTTGTGTGTGAACGCCTTTATCATTTCTTACCCTTTCCCCAGAACTCAATCTTCTCTATAAAAAGAAAAAACACTCACATTCTCTTGTGCCTGCATCAAAGCTGGCATTGATCTGTTCAAACATCGAGGAGCACGCCCTCTCAAAGGCAGGAACGACAGTACTGTGGAAAGTGTCACGGTATGTGTTTTGGATGGTGACTGAGAGGGCGCTTGCTGCAGCCTGCCCCATGGTATCAGCCACACCCTATAAAAATAAGCAAATTGCATATTTTATACACATAATGCAATTCCCTTGACGGGCATTTGTTTTGTTTCCAAAAGATTGTACGAAAGAGGTGATTACAAGGTTCCTTGTTCTGACTGTAACTGTAACTTTCATACAAATGATGCATGACTGTGCAAGAATAACTTGGCTTCTTATTTCTGTGACATATCACTACTACATTTCCACATTTACCAACATGTCTAAAGAGGCTTCATATCTACTACTACATTTCCACATTTACCAACATGTCTACAGAGGCTTCATATCTACTACTACATTTCCAACATTTACCAACATGTCTAAAGAGGCTTCATATTTACTACTACATTTCCAACATTTACCAACATGTCAAAAGAGGCTTCATATCTATAGAGAATGCTGAAATTAAAATTGAAGTCATCCACAAAACTACACAAATTAATCAAACAAAAAGGGCTTACAGAATGTCATAATAATTTTTATCTAAGGGGATCCTACCAATGACATTATTCCATACCTCTTGGAGGAAAATGTTGGCAAGACATCAATCTAGAAAGGTCACTCTCCACCCTCGGGAGTGTTTCATAAAGCTGTTCGTAAAGTTACGCATGACTTTACGAATGACTTAAATATGAAGAACCAAGTGGGATGCCCAAAGTTTTTCCTGACGCTTTAACAAAATGTGACTACATTTCCCATAATCTTGATTAAATTGTGCCAAAAAATATACTTCATAATAAAAAAAAATGTTTGTAAACAATAGCAATGTCCATCTAAAATTGCATATTTCACCTTTAGCTGAAGTGATTGATAATGATTCAGAATCCCATTTGGCTTGCCATATTCAAGTTGTTCGTAAAGTCATTCGTAATTTTACAAACAGCTTTATGAAACGCCCCCCTAGTAAATGGGTATCTGTAGGGAGAAATTCCTCAAAATGCTAGAGAGCACCGTAATAGCAGACATGCTAAAGCACGGTAATAACAGTGGGCACCAGGAATGTTTGATAGATACAAGTGCTAAATACAGGAACCAACTAGTACTATTATTGTTAGGAAAGGGTTAAAATTTGATGGTCACAAGCCCTTGGTTCAGACCCTGGATTTTACCTTACCTTTGACTTGACCAGTTTCTGAATATTCTCCTTCATTAGTTGGTCAGTAGCGGTCAGTTTCTGTCCTATGCTGGTATTCAGTTGCTCCGTCACTGGAACCAGCACTTTGTGCAGCTCTGGAGAGAAGCAGATGAAAATGAATCATTATAACATATAACAAAGAATATCTACAAGGTATTGTTAAAACTATCTGGGATCTATGAAGAGTGCATGCTACAGTTTATTAAGGGACAGAATGTCCACAGTGAGTTTTTCTGCACAGGCTGGTAGATATTTTCACTTGAGGGCTGGCCAATTGGGGGTCTAGGACTGGTTTTACGGATTAGAAGGCCAGCTACAGCAAACTTCTTAGACCAAATTGAAGTCTCATTCTACCACACCATGTTCCATCGATAGAGCCATTTTTGCTAACGAACACCATAGTGTTACAGAAGGTGATCTGGCAAAGTTTTAGTTACGCAATGTCATTATATTCTAAATCATCTCTGTACAGAAAGTCTTGTCTTGTCACTGTACATATGTTATGAGTGTCTGGAGTCTTAAGAACAGGCCTCACATGGTATGACCCTTGCCTTAATTTCTGTCTTGACAGTCTTGTCCCATCTGCTAGAGACCTACTGCCTGATTGATATTGACTGACAAACACTATCCCATATGAAAAAATACTGTTTAATAAATAATGGACAGGCTAGATGTCTGAAATCGTTAGAATAGTCCTCACCTGGTAAAACCCTTGCCTCTATCTCTGTCTTGACAGTCTTGTCCAGTCGGCGGGTGACTTCTTGCTTCAGGGTTGAGGAGACAGTCTCTAGAAGACGCTCCTGCTTCTGCTTGTCAAGGTTAGTCTTCTCCTGCAGGGCAAGGGTCAATCTTTGACCTGTACCTCAAGGTTAAGGAAACTCTATCTAATATCTAACAAGAATCAGCATACTAACTGCTGATAATATTTACATGAGATGGAGTACTGATTACGTAGTACTGAGTCTATAGTACTGAATCTCTAATAACATTTTTAAGATATGGGCTGAATTTTGTATGGTTTGTGTAAGCTCACCTATATCAAGTGTAATCACTGATTATCATCTGCTGACAGTCATAAAGATGTTGGTCCTTCTATGCAGAGTTAAGTGACTTACACGGCTTTCTGTTTCTCAGAAGATGATGCAGTTGATATATATTTATTTTTCTATCCTAAGATAGCTCATTAAAACTGAGACTCGTTACAAGTGCTTCCACTGTGTTAAGAGTCTTTATAGAAGATAATGGACGGATAAATAGTGAACTCACTGACCAATCAACAAACAAGAGAATTAAAGCTCATTCAGATACCCAGTAGCAAACCCCTGGCTTTTTTTTTGGGGGGAGGGTCTTTTTTTTTTTTTTTTTGCTTTATACCATGCCACTTATGATAATGAAATGCGCATTAATGTGTCAACAATAGTTCACTCTCAAATAAAAGAGAGATTAGGTTAGCCAAAGTTGTGTAGAAAATTTGTGATATTTTTTTTAAAATTAATTTTGAATTTGATTGGTTCAAACCTTTTGCTGCTGAGAGGCAAAACAGATGACTTTTGCTGTAGATTTTTTTTTTGCCACCTTATATACCATTCATTTACCAAAAAACATACAAGGGGGTTTACTTAAGGGGATGTACCTCAAAGGTTGGCTGTGTCATATGTGAACAAGAAGCCCTCAAGGTGGATAACAACCACATCACAGAGGCAGACACAAATGGTAAATACACTTCACATCACGCAATCTATCATAGGGAGGTTCAGTAGTTTCTTTCATCAAAAGTTGTACTGCTCAAAGGATACGTTCCTGCTCGGACTGCTTGGTAAACATGGAGTCAAGCTTGGTGCCCAACCCTTTCTCCAGCTTGTCTATCCTGGCCTTGGTGGACTGGATGATACTGTTGCTCAGCTGAGCTTTGTTCATCTCCTGTCTCAGGTGCTTGATCTCCTGCTGTTGGGTCTGCAGCAAGGACATCATCTGTTCTAAATTGCTCATGATCTGATGGATTAAGGACAGCAAATATAATGTAAATATACTATCAGAACACATCCTGACATCTTTACAGCTGTGACTCTTAGGCAAAAGGCCATGTTCATATAGAAACATCTAATCTCTCTCGTGTTGCTGGTTCTGCAGAAGGGACATCATCTGCTCCAAGTTATAAATGACTTAGTGGATAAACAATGGTTAAAATAGTACGATCAGAACATGGCATTAATAGTTTAACAGTGGTAACAGACACCATGTTTACAACAAGTCATTTACTTTGAAGAAATGTTAAATACGTAGTATAAACATTCCCATGTGCAAGTTATTCATGATCTAGTAGATAAACAATGGTCAAAATAGTACAATCAGAACACACCCTCAGAACTTAAACAGTTTATGAGTACTAATTGGAACCGCTACAGTTCGTTATTCTGAAGGTTCGTTATTCCGAAGGTTTGTTATTCTGAAGGTTTGTTATTCTGAAGGTTCGTTTATTCCGAAGGTTCGTTATTCGAAGGTTTGTTATTCCGAAAGTTTGTTTAATAGTCCGAAAATGAAATAATGTTCGTTTATCCGAAAATGAAAAAAAAGTTCATTATTCTGAAGGTTCATTAATCCGAAAATGAAATAAGGTTTGTTATTCCGAAGGTTCATTAGTCCAAAAATGAAATAATGTCCATTAGTTCATTAGTTATTTTCGGACTAGCGAACCTTATTTCGTTTTCGGACTATCGAACCCTCAGAATAGCGCCACAAATGTTCGGATTAACGAACCCTTCTTCAGTTTCGGACTAATGAACATCTACGTATATTCAGAATAACGAACCTTCGGAATAACAAACCTTCGGAATAACAAATCTTCGGAATAACGAACATCACCCATTAGAACACCATGTATACAGCATGCTATGCTCTTATACAAAAGACTAAGATGCTCCCACGATGAACAGTATGAAGTTATTTCTACCTTCATCTCCATAACCCAGCTGGCAAACTCATTCTACCCAGATACAATATCCTACTGGAACAAGCTCCCAAGGGAAACTGTTACTTCTAATAGTACAGATATCTTCAGAACAAAATTGCAAAAGCCCCCTCAATACCTAAAGAAGTAATATTACCACTCTCTTCAGTCCTGAGTAACCCTTCCTGGCGGAGAATTTTGGGAAAAATAACCACAAGGTACAAAGGTACAAGGCTCTTTGAAGAAATGTTGAATTGTAGTATCAAGAGGATTATATCTACCTGTCCGATGTCTTGCTGGTATTTTCCTTGGTCAAAGCTATCTTTTTGCTGCCTTGATAGTTCCCTCTGATCAAGGAGGATATTCTTTGCACTAGTAGTGAAAGAAGAGAGAGAGAGAGAGAGAGAGAAAGAAAAAGAGAGAAAGAAAGAGAAAAAAGAGGGGAAAAGACAGCGAGCGAGAGAAAGAGGGGAGGGAGAAATATTTATTACGGCTATAACCAAAATCTGTTAATAGACCTTGTTACTGGAATACAAGCATCGTGACAGTCCTTTATGAAACAGTAATCTGTTTTAGAAAGAAATGGAGCAATGTGCCTATCTCGAATAAAAGAAACAGCCAGTACTACAAAACATGCATCTACAGTCTGTACATCCAACTGTTTTCATACTATCAGACCCAAACAGCACCATAAACCAGCAGCTTCAGATGCCACAGTACATAGCTATTCTTTCTTTACTATCTTTCTCTCTCCACCTCTTTTTCCTGCTATCCTTCTCTCTCCTTTCCTTCTTTCCCCTTCTCTCTCTCTCTCTCTCTCTCTCTCTCTCTCTCTCTCTCTCTCTCTCTCTCTCTCTCGTTCACTTCTTTTCCATTCCCTCATTCTCTCTCTTTCCCTCTCATACTCACTCATACTCACTCAATCTCTCTCTTCCTTGCACTTCTTAAATTTCCTACATGTATTTCTTATTCCATATTCCAACCACCCACCATCACATACAATCCCTCTCTACCCCTCTTTCAGCATCTCTACTTTTCTAAAGATGTCTTCCAACCACCCAAAGACACAGTCCAGTCCTTCTTATGTACCTTGAAACCTGGTCCTCCAGTGGTTGGACAACAACAGGGCCTCCAGATGCCTGGATGCTACCTCTCTCCTCCTCCTCTCTCACCTCCTCATCACTGCGAGCCGATACAGTTTGAGATTCACCACCACCATCCATAAGTTTAGTGCTACCCCAAAACAATCAATCAATGAAAAAAAAAATAACACTGTGCTTTGGGGTGTTCAAAGCAGCAAAATTTGCCATAGTGCTACTTACTGCAAAAAAATAAGCTAATTCTACAATGAAATTTTTTTCTGATTTTGAACAACACCTTATGCCCAATCGAAAAAGTATGAACACAAAAATGGAACATGTATTTTACTTCCCTGCATCATAAAAACTGGGAAAACTGATGAGAAATGTGGAAAACATAAGTAGTTAGAAGATTTCTTAACAAAAAATGTATCTATTCTTGTATGTACTACTGACTTCTCGACATCGGTTCGGACCAATTGTTTGATTATTATTCACTAATACAATCAACAATATACAGCAATACTTTGACATACATGCAAAAAAAGTCATCATTTGAAAAAAACAGAGTACAACCAGAGAAAAAAAGAAAGAATAATGCATGATTAAAATATCAATAAAGAAAAGAATTATTACAAGCCTAAACAGACCAAGAAAACAACTTCAGGATTTGGAGAAGGAAAATTTGCTTACCTTGAAGGTTGTACAAGTCCCTCTGTTTTCTTTTGGTCTGGTGAGTTTGTTTCTTGTGCTACAACTACTTTGCCATCGTCAACATCAGCTTTCCTTGTATCCACAGTAACAACTGGTGTATTTTGTCCATCATCTTCATCAACCTCTTGTTCAATCACATCATCATCTAATTCCTCCTCCTCCGCCTCTTCCTCTTCAACGTTCGCACCGAGAATTTGTGCCACTTCAGCGCTGGAGTCTGAAATACGTTTCTCCTTGATCCTGGCGCTCTTCTGCAGGAGCTCAGCAACGTTCTCCGATGACTCCAGCAACTGGTCACCCTGGAGATCTTGGATGTCCCCTCCTACCGGAGACGGAGGTGGTGACTTTGGCCCCTCATCCTCATCCTCTTTGATCTGGTCATATGTCTTTGATATCTGCCCACTGCCAATGAGAGAGGGCTTTTGCACAAGGGGGGAAATCTGATTTGATGCAGATGGTGTTGGGGTGAGAGTCACAGAGCTGTCAGGGGTGGAGGCCAGAGTGGTCATTTCAGATGTCCCACAAGAACTGAGAAGATCATCCACAGAGACATTGGTGCCCGTGATGTGGGTGAAACTGCTGCTGGAGCTGGTGGTGCTGTCCCGTAAGAGATTCTGAGGCGTGGTGGTCTTGGTCGGTGATCGAGAGCTGTTCATGAGGGACTCTGGAGTCATGAGGTAGGGCTGGCTGGAAGAGTGGGTTGACTCGGAGGTGAAGGAACTGGTCTCTGCAGAGGGTGTCTGGGGGTCGCGGTGGGGCGACGTGAGAGATGCTGTGTCAAGGCGAGGTGGTTCGTTGTCTGTGGATGCCACAGAACGATCAGTGGCACTGAAGCTCACATCAGACAGACCATCCTGCAATGCTAGAAATGGAGAATGAATAAAAGTAAATACAGAGTAGAAACATGAAATCTGCCAGTTACTCTTCCATTTTAATTATTTTAATGAACTGTTCAAAGGATGCTTAATACAAATATCATACAAACATGTGCTATACAAATATACACCATTGTCAGAGCTATCACACAATTGCTATGGCATATCAACTCAAACCAGCTAAACAGAAAATACAAAAAATGAATGTTCAGTATTGGTTATTCAACTAACAGGAAATAATCTTTCCTTCCTGATAAGGCTTTATTACACCTAATTTATCCGCTCATCTGGAAAAATATCGCTCATGAAATTATGTCACATACTGCATGCTCTGGTTACAATTGGTATGTGATCACAATTCAAAGAACAAATAAACTAGACTGTGCATGCAGATGAATAAAGAACAAGCCTATGGTAATCAAAACCACAGTATCAAAATATCCAACAATTCAAGTATGAAACTGCAGAGCCTAAGAGCAAAATTCCTCATGGCAATCATAAAGATCAAACAAGGTTAGCAAAACACAAAACTGGATGAAATAGGCAGAATCTAGGGTGTATCACGGTATGATTAATAACTGTAATTTTCCAATCTAGCCTTTATGCAAAATCACTGAAAAAGCTAGAAGTCATAAAAGCATTTTTTTTTTTTTAACCCAGTATGGATACCTAGATGTTGCTTGAATATGACCCTTTTTGCTTTCTTTTCTTTAACCAAAAATTATGTAATTAAGAAGGAGTCTAAATCATTTTTCTTTTATATATATATATATATATATATATATATATATCATCATGGATTCATATATCATGAATATAAAGATTTTAAAAATTTCCATCTGAATGGTATCTTTTTCAAACTTTATCTCAAGAATCTTGTTATCGTTTTGTTTCATTAATAAAATACTTATGATATTCCTTTACATGTATAAATTCACGACAATCCATCATTTCAATGTTATTTTGTTTATATTGTTACAAGTACATTACCAGCAAATTCAGTTGTTTGACTGCTATTTGTGAATGTTAAAACGGTTTCTTTTTCAAATACCAAATGAACCATTCACTTCAATTTAATAATAATAATAATAATAATAATAATAATATGCAACATTTATATAGCGCTTAATACAAATGTTTCTAAGCACTGCATATCATTACCCCGGCTTTAGCATGGCTACCCTGATCAGGCGCTCGAGCATTCAAGGAATTTCTTCCTACCGGCTTTAGCATGGCTACCCTGATCAGGCGCTCGAGCATTCAAGGAATTTCTTCCTACCGGGTACCCATTTACCACACCTGGATGGAGAGTGACAAATGTAGATAAACGTCTTGCCAAAGGACGCGAGTGCAGCGGTGGGATTTGAACCCCGGACCCTGTGGTTCAAAGTCCGGAGACTTATCCACTGATCCACAACACCTCTACATTTAACACCTCTATTTAACCCGCTAATACCATGCCCAAGATAACTCTGGCTGGGGTCTATAGAAAATGCATCTTATCCCCAAATGAAATCATGCTAAACGGGTGAAAGATGTAGGCAGAGCTTCATAATTCAGGCTGGGTAGGGTCTGGAAGAAATTGCGGTGGAAGTTGTACAGGGAAGTGGTACAGAGCAGTGAATTGGGATGAATGAGAAGATGATATACCTATGAAGGGATCGGGAAGTGGATGCATATAAGGAAAAGGAAGGCCAAAGACTACATGGAAAGATATGGTGAAGAAAATAAGGTTGGTCTAAATGAAGGGGATGCTCAAGAGAAGATGAGGTGAAAGGAGGGAGAGTCATCCTGGTGCATAAGTCAGTAACCCCTCATAAGAGGGAAAATGCTGACTTTAATAAGCAATGATGATGATGATGGTGATGATGGTGATGATGATGATGATGATGATGATGATGATGATGATGATGATGATGATGATGATGATGATGATGATAATGAATATGATGATGATGTCATGATGGTGGTGATGATGAGGATGATGATGATGGTGATGATGATGATGGTGGTGATGATGATGGTTATGATTATGATGATGATGATGGTGGTGAGGATGATAATAGTGATGATGATGATGATGATGACGATGATGATAACGATGACGACAATAATGATGATGATGATGATGATGATGATGATGATGATGATGATGACGATGATGACGATGCACACAAACTTACAGTTATCTCCATGTGATGTTGTTGTGTTTATGGATCCAATCATTAAATCTTGTTTCACAGATGAGGTTGGCTGAAAACGGATCTGTAGCTCTTGTAATGCCCTATGCAGAGGGGAAGATTTAAAGAAAGGATAATACGTTTAAGTGTAATAGTCACATAAAAATTCCATAAATGCCTTAATTTATATGCACACAAAATGTGTATGTCGACTGGTCTACTCACTCGTCACTTTGAAGAGTATATTTCAACAAATAATATCTTTTTAGCTTTCTGCCTTCCGAAGCTCCTGAATGAATATAGTGTAGTGTCTATTCTGTGATCTTGAACATTGGACATTACCTTGCGAAGACACAGAACATTTTGACCAGCACACTGACTTGACCATTGTCCATATTGTCCCCATCCTCTCCATCTTGGGCTACTTCTTCAAATTCACCTGTAATAAGAATGATTAATGAAACAATTATCTAATTCATTTATAGGAGGCATGCTTGAGCAGAAGAGAATTCTAGGATTTTCTAGATACTCATAATTCTTACAATTCAATCCAATCAAGGAATTTATAGAGCACCAGAGTTTAATTGCTTAATCAAAGGTACTGAACAGTGCCATACGATCCTTCTATACTTAATTTTTACAGCATCACATAACCTACGCAATTAATAAGCCTCAGTTAGTAGCAGCATTGCAAGATGCAAAGAGAATACACTTTGTGAAATGACCAGTTTCTAGTCTTTGATGTCCATAAAAACTGTAAAATCATGAATGAAAGGGGTGACAGAGATTGAATTTGCATTAAAAATCTGAAAACTCACATCCCTGCAGAGTTATATGTACTTTGAAGCTGTTGCTCAAAAGTACAATTTGACACAAAGCAAATCCCTTTTTCTTTCAATGGAGTAGAAAGTAGGATACTATGGAGAAACCAACCTGGTTGTAGTTCTTCTCCATCTTCAACCTCCTCTTGGGTCTGCTTGGTTCGACATCGTCCGGCATCGACGATGGCGAAGCTGAGCATGGGCTGCATCAGGAGGAACTCTGTCACTGAGCTGAAGTGAGCTCTCCCCTCCTCATGCTGCTGGTACAGTTGAATCACATACAAAACCTGCACCGAACAAGCATTTCTTAAAGTTACATACACTTCACATTATCTCTCAAATGTCATGCTTATAATACAGATTTCCCTTTCATAAATATACATGTATAAACGCCGGTTTTCACAGGGCTCCCCCAGGAAGAATTCGCAAAGAATGCAAATCCAATTTTTAAAAAAAAGGCAAATTTCAACAGTTCACCAAACACACGTGGGGGGTTCAGAAGCACAATTGCTGATGCTTCCAAACCCCCACGCATGTTTTTGGAACTTTGGAGGCCTAAAATACAAATGTTCAACTTCCATGCGCATCCTTTGCGAATCGTTTGGGTGTCCTGTGAAAGACCTTTATAATCAGATTCATTTGATTAAAACACATGTACAGCTAAACAAGGATCCTTCTCTATTTCTTATAAACACACACTATGTCTCTCCAAATGTCTCTCAAATACGCATTCCTGGGGTGAAGCAACTCAAGTCATCATTCATCTCGGTTTCAAGGATGACTGAAAATAACTGTACGCCCCATGATTAGCATTTCTACAATTCCACAAGAAAGATCACCCCTAAGAAATTTGAAATCATCCCCTCAAAAAATTAAGGAAAAATAGTAAACAAGATTATTTTGGAGAGGATATTTCATTCATTTCCACAATGACAGCAAAAAAATTTCAAAGATGTTCACTTTACAAAAAAAAAATCGTTTTGGAGTATAAAAACTAACAATTAAGAATATTACAATTGTTTAAAAAAATAGGCATACATAGAATACACATTAAGTACACATCATTACACATTCAGTACACATCATTACACATATACTTATATTGTATAAATGGTAACTAAATGCTAGCTGTATTGTGGCAGAAACCTTAGAAAGAAAAGCTTGTAATTCTGGGCTGCGTTTCACGAAACCGTCATAAATCTAAGTTCATGGACATCCCATTGAAACGCGTGTTAATTCTACAGCATGCGTTTCAATGGGATGTCCAAGAAGTTAGACTTATGACGGTTTCGTGAAACGCAGCCCAGGCTCCCTAACATAAACATCGCAGTATCATTTATTAATTTTAAAAAAGGCATAAAAGGATATAAACACGACAGACAATACAACACCACAAGAAACAGGACAATACATCAATATCAGATGTCCTAGAGATAGTTTTCCTCCAAAAAGATATGACCCTAACCTTTCTTTTAATGTCTGTGGCCATGAGGAAGCTAGCGCTGAGATCCAATTTAACCTTGAGGCAAGGCTGAATGTCGTTGGGGGAGGACCCAAACCGGATCTTCTGCAGACAGACCCATTGGACAGTGCACCATACCTTCAACTCTCGGTTCTGGTCTGCTCCGGTAATCAGGAAACGCCAGAATGGCAAGCTGGAGAGAGAAGGGGATAACGGGTGAATAAACTTTGGTATTTAAAGTAAGAATCCAATTGACATTTTCATATTTTCAAAGTTTATACTTAATATTCTACATTTATACTTTGGCCTACACAATTGCTGGATTGAGTTCAGAATACCAATAACTGAACAACCCACTATCCAAACCATAACTGTAACCACACTAAGTTATAGGTATGCAGTAGCAACACGTAAGAGTTAGTCCTTAAAAGGACTGTTTGGTATCTTTCTTGTGAATTCTTTCGGAATAGTTCTAAAAAGAACTCTTTATGTTTTGATCAGTGTGCTCTGATCGTCATCAGGAGTGGCTTGAGTGGATGACGATCAGAGCACACTGATTGAACGTTGAGTATACTCTTTCTTTAAAGAGAGTTCTTTTTAGAACTATTCCAAAAGAATTCACAAGAAAGATACCAATCATCCTTTTGAGGACTAACTCTTACATGGTGCTACAGCAAACCTATAACTATCATCCCACCATGGAAACCTTCAAAGAACACCTTGTAACCACACTTTTCTTTGCCTTAAATCTCCAAACTCACCTTGCATCTTGCTTCTTGTGATTATCGCAGAACAGGAGAGACATGACTGGCTCCCCATCATGAGGAGAGAACTGGTGAAGACATCTTGGTGGATCCTCTGAAATCTCCCAATACATCTGCCAGAATCGTACGGTACCATCCAGACTTGCGCTGGCCAGGACGGACCCATCTGGCGACACTGCCATGTCGGTGATAGCCTGCAGCAGTGGCGATGAAGATTGTGCAACAGTGGTTAGAGAGATATAACTCAGCAGGGTGCGTACATTTCAAATTGAACAGACATTAACCAGTTTACTCCAAGAGAGGTTCTAGATGGGATGACTTATATGCCAACACATTTTACACATTTATCACACTTCCTTCAGAAGAACCATTTCATTTATACATTGAAAAAAGAGCATGTGATTCCCATAATCATAAAATCTAATGGATGATCTTTCTTTATTGTAACAAGAACATATGTTTGGGTTCCCATAAGTGTACATACACCTGGGTAGCTAAAACAGTATTCTAATTTCAATTATTACATATCACATGAAAGTCTAAATGGGATTGTATTTAATGAAAGGGCTACACTTCAAAAAGGAGGTAGTAGGAGAAACCCAATATATCTGTCCTCAAACTAATAACAATATAATATGAATTTTAAATGCCAATATCCGAAACTTTCGAACAACGCGGGACAATAATGAATATGTAGGTTACATAAAAATAGTTCAACAGACAATCTACAGGTAATGACACTCAAATCCTAGATAAACAGATATGTCTTCAGTTGTGTGTTGAATTGCTCTGTTCAAGACGAAGTTCAAGATTTTGTTCACACAACTTTTGGCAAATTCTCTTTTCTTTTTGAGTTGAAGTTTTAATTTCATTTCATTTAATTTCGTTTATTTCCATTTCCAACATATATAAAGAGAATACATAGGATGCACTGTACAAAGTAAAACAATGAAACTTAACAATGGAATCGTAAATGTAAATAGTTCAGTGTACAACAAGCCTAAGAAAAAGGGTGGTAATGGAGGGGACTCCTGAAAAGCTGTGCTTGTAGATTGCAGCCCCCTATAACTTAGAGTTGTAAAAATAGTGTATCAATAAAAGAAAAAAAGGAACAAACTAATACAAACACCGGATAGACATAACATAAAAGAAGTGAAAGGGAAGGGAAGGAAAGGAGAGGAGAAACGAGAGAGAGAGAGAGTGGAGGACTCTTGCCTAACAACACACACAACATACACGGACTGAACGGGAAACGAATATCTGTATAAAAAGAATGAAAACATAATCAAGTAGTTTATATGCTATCAAAGTAAAATTAATTGAATGAGGGATGATGAGCCTAATGGGCTGGTGCATGGTAATTACCAAGAAGGGATTATTCAAAATTTGAATTTAAAAGAATTTAAACTAAGGGCATTTTTTATGCTATCATCAAGAATAGTCCAGAGCCTTGGGCCTGCATACGTGAATATGGATTTAGAGAGTGTAGTTCTTGGTAATGGCAAATGGAATTCGTCAGATTGGCGTGTGGGGTATTTGTGTATTGTTTTATTTTTGTTGAATATTAGATCGAAAACTGGGGGTAACGTATTATTATTTAACTGGTACATAAACTGACCGAGATTATAACGATATAAATCGCTTATCTTCAAGATATTATTTTCAATAAACAATGCACGTCTCACTCTCATATGTGGCACAGTTTATCGCGCCAAATGTAAACACTAAACAAAAACCGTGAGAGTTTTCCGCTAGATATCTGAATGAGCCTTTAGAAGGTCTTTAAAGCTTGTTCACATTTGCAGCAGTAAACCACCTGAAAAGTAGGGCTGTTTTTGCACGCAAAGTGCATGCAGGGGACACAGCAAAGGTGCTATATTAAAGCATTCTCACATATATTTCATACAGAATACAGAAATGGGACGTAGTATACATAAATAACCTCCTCCCCCCCCCCCATCAACTTTTTTCTTACAGCGGTTTACCTTTGTATGACCATTGATTCTAATGAGTCCGTTGGAAACCTGTTCATACATGATTTCATTGGTGCCTAGCTCTGAAGCCACTACTGTGATATCCCAAAGTTCAGCCTATAGAATAGAAACATAAACATTGGGAATGATAAGTTCACCACCTCTTTCAAGACTTATAAACAGATCCTTGCAGAAACATCCTTTCCTACAAAGTACAAGAAAATAAATTACACACTATCATGAATAAATGATTAATAAATTGCAATCAGCATTATTCAACCATACCAATCATCATCATTAACACATTGTGAAATTATTACATACATTATATTAGGAATTCCCTATTAAATTTTCTTTTAAAATGATAGGTCAGACAAGCCTCTGACAAGCTGTAGGTACATTGAGAGCACCTTTTATTCAAAGGGTATTCAAAACCTCTGAGATCTCAAAATAACCATGATAGTTTCTTTCTTTGGGATACAATCTAATACTGAATAATAACAGTAATTAATAATAATAATAATAATAATAATAATAATAATAATAATAATAATAATAATAATAATAATAATAATAACAATAACAATAGTAATAATAATAATAATAATAATAATAATAATAATAATAACAATAGTAATAATAATAATAATAATAATAATAATAATAGTAATAAAAATAGTAATAATAATAACAATAATAACAATAATAATAAAATTAATAATAATAACAATAATAAAAATAACAATAATAATAGTAATAATAATAATAATAACAATAATAATAATAATGATAGTAGTAGTAATAATAATAATAATAATAGTAATAATAACAATAGTAATAATAATAATAATAATAATAATAATAATAATAATAATAATAATAACAATAGTAGTAATAATAATGATAATAATAATAATAATAATAATACTAATAATAGTAATAATAATAATAGTAATGATAATAACAATAATAATAATAATAATAATAATAATAATAATAATAATAATTTTGGATATTCTTTTCCAAAAATAACGCACTTTTAAAGTATTTGTGCATTTGTACAGCTTTATATTGTTTAATTAACTTTTCTAATGGAATGAAGAAATAAAACCAGAATCCCCCCCCAAAAAAAAAAAAAGAGAAAAACAACAAATAATAACAATGGGAAAAAATTGAGGTATGACCAAAGTAATAATAGCAAACACGTTTGCTCTCTTTACCTTTTCGCCATGTGAGACTGCAATGAGGTTGCTCCATTCATTGGACATCTCATCCTCTGATACATCATCGGGGAGGTAGGGACACCAAACGATGCGGTGGCAGTCACTCGGAGGTAGGTTCCGAACGACACGGATCTTGGGCTCGTAGCTGAAATATGCAAGAATGAATGTATCCAACTAACGTATCCACTTAAAGACCCCGACCAGAGCCGAAAAAAAAATAGGCAAATCATAGAGCAATCGACTTACGGAACAAAATATATATAAACAAATTGAGATTTCATTGACTGTGAAAGGAGTAATAGCATCTGAAAACTTAGAAGCGGGGACTTGGAAAATGGCCACCGGGCGATTTTTTTTTCCAAGTCGGGATTCCGCGAGCAATTGATGACGTCATAAGGAGTAGGCCACTGACGTAATTCACGAATCTGTACGAGTGAGGTATGTACTCTATTGTATTCTTATACTTTCAAATCGGGAATGAGTCTACATGTAGTTCTAGTTGTTGTTTTTTTCGCTGGGGGATGTCAACTTTCCCGTGCTTTTTCGGATGTATGGGGACCAACTCAGCCTAAAATACATGCATTTGCAGATCCACCAATCAAGTTGATGTGTAAACATCAGCATTACAATAAGAAATATTTATATTATGTCATCTGAATGTGAAAAAGCTTTATAGTTGTCTTATCTAGGACAATAAGCTAAAATTATCAATTTTTTCATCGCTACAATGGGCCGCTGAGCCAGCACAAGGTCGGCTTTGACCAGAGCCTGGACTCTCGGTGTGCTGTCTCGGTCGTTGCGCTTCCTAGAATGAGCTGTTGTTTCTGATGAATAATGATATGATCATTATTTAGTCACATTGGCTTCGAGAGACTTGACAGTTGTTTGAAAATATCTATGATTTTTATTATATTCCAGTAATTTGCAATATCAGTTTGATACTCTATAGATAATAGCATTTTTACCTCCCTATGTCCGATATTCTGAACAAAGTATTGCCTAATTCAACACATACGTGAATGGAGTAATTTCATTCGGGAAGCCCCAATTCAGAACGGGCCAAATGAAAGGAACAAAATGAGTATGACTTGTGATTAACTTTAAAAATACAAATAGGTATTATATTTTCTAGAAAAGTATACCATTACACTGGAAAAACTGCAACAAAAAAGAAAATGTTGCAATCCCACACACAGATGAAATGATCCCGCATCAAATGTAAGTACATGCTATATGGCGTGACGCTTTCTTCTTGTCGGCCGGGTTCTACTCCTTATGATGTCATTAATACCCGGCGACGTGGGGGTGCTCGATCGAGGCGAATTTGGGAGGGGGCGGTCAGTTGGATTTTAATTTCCTTTTTTTTGCTGTAATTAGAGGATATATATATATTTTTTGTTAGTGAATTCGTATTCTATGAACCATAAGTTTTCCATGCATATAAGGTTGTATTGACTCTTTTCGGGGTCTTTAATCAACTATGTAATGTCCCTCCACCAATTAGTTTCCTCAGACTGAATCTATGACATACTCTATAATTAATCACATCATGTTCTTTGTAATCAAAGTGAATTCATATCTTATCCTGTAACCTATTGCACAATGCTTTTTACAATCAAAGATTGTATGCATGTATATCATTTAGCGCACTGCATTCAGCACACTGCATTTAGCCCATTGCGTTGGCATGCTGATATTTTAATAAAGTTCATTATTTCCTAATGGAGCCCTATGGGTGAAAATTTGATATATTTTTCTTCTCTACAGTTGTTTTATTTATTGATGACTTTTGTTATTCTAACAAACAATGCAGGGCAATTATTTTATATAAATATATATATATATATATATATATATATATAGACAGAAAGACAAATAGACTGATAGAAAGATAAGTTGACTATGATGGAATAATCTCGGGGTGATGATGAAGTCTAATGACTTTTACAGTTCACCAAAGTACTATGTGTTGTTTGTCGTCTATATTTTCAAGTTATTATTGTATCAATCATTTGGGAATGACTGTATCATTAATCAGAACGTGTCGAGGCCAAGCAATTATTGGAGAAACGGAAAAAGATGCCATTAGAGAAAGATGGCCATAACAAGTTTGAGCTTACATTTACAAATGCAAAGAAAGATAAACAAATTTTGAAAGGGACAAGAGAAACTACCATTCCGTAGGCGTAGAGAATGTATTTTCAGTTTCCCTGAAACACCGCTCTTAATGAAACCTGAAATTAAGAGAACCAATATACCATTTTACTTCTGTTATCTATGCACAACTTTCACCAAAGAAGAGTTCAAATCCAACAGTTTGTAGTATCAATGAAACTCAAGGTTCCAAGCTTGAGAACTGTAAATCTGGCAATCTTAAAAAAAAAAAAAAAAAAAAACTCTCTGATTTACTCGCAAATCAATCAATCAGGAACATTCTCTTTGGAAATGTATGGTTAGGCCTAACTTTTATCCAAATTACCTTGACTTTATATTATGGCTGCTTCTGTATTAATGAACAACTGAAATCACACCAACTCAGTGTTGTTTCAGAGATAGTAATAATGGCATCAAATTCATGGCAGAAAAATCAGACCCTCACCGTACATCATATTCCACATCGTCGGGCTGCTACAGCAAAAGAGCCAGCTACGAAGAGGGTCTGCGGAAGCTTGCAAACCAACAAGCAAAAGCTTATCAAAACACAGGTAAAATTACTGATTGTGGTAAAAGACCTCTTTGCCATGTAATTAAAACAATCAGATGAATCTCTTTAGAGACTGGAAGCTTTTTGTTCACCTGATTTTGCCCCCTTCTTCCTTGATATGCCAGACTGAAAGGTTGCCCCACTGGTCGACACAGCCCAGGATATCAGCATTGTGGAAGGCAAAGGCAATGTCAACAATGATGCAGGAAAATCCTTTCAATAGCGCCCTCACAGTGCTGCGTCGGTTGAGGATCCTCAGCCCGAAACCTGACTGAACTGGATAAGGAAAAAGTATGGATATAAGAATAAAGTTTTGAATTTTCCCAGAATATATTTTGACTGAAAAAAAACAGATGAAACAAAGAAGTAATTGAGTGCCACTGCATGACAAGTTCAGCCCAATAATATGAATAAAGAATCACATGAATCTCAAATTCCCAAATGTCTCAAATTCCTTCCTAATACATTTATGTTCAGGGATTGTTGGGTTCATTCTACTCATAAAGAATATTCAAACCTCATTAAAAAATGAAACAAATAAATAAAACTCATAAATTTCCTTATGAAAGAAAAAAATGATAACTGTGTGGAAAACCAGAAAACACAGTGACATACATACATGTAGGCACGGATCACAGTCAAATATTACCCACATACAACGTATATCATGGAAAAAAACAAAACTTCATTAAATTCATGATTTGATTCTCACATCTAACACTAACATTTTTTGTCGGGAATTCCATTTGGGTCTGGACTGACGTTCTTGAAATCTCCCAACCCACTAAGAAAAATCGAACAGCCTTCAGGAGCTGATTTAGTCCTCTAAAACCAGAGCTGAAAATCTCCTTTGAACAGTCTGCATTACTCACAATCTTACATCTCTGAACAAGCCTACATGTAATACAGCAAGCCTGTGGAAAGTTTTAAATACCTAGATACTATACAACACACTTTGGAATAGAAGACCTTCAGGTCATAGTTGTTTAATTTGATCTTTTTCCTTTCCTGGCAACCCTGTGACATTGTGCACAAGAACTTTAGGCAATCCAAGGTATCTGGGCCCCGTTGCATAAAACTTACCATTAGTGGTAACTCTGCCATCAATGTTGACTAGCATGGTAACATTGCTCAAAAACCAATCAAATTCAATGTTTTAAATAACCTGGAGTCAAAGTTATTTTGATATCCCATGTGCAAATTTCCCGCCGCATTGCAAGAATGACTATGGTAACAAAACAAGAAAAATTTTTAACTAATATTGCGTCGCTAAAATAAAAAAAATAATTTAAAGTTAATAATCTAAACAATACTGACATTGTTAAAATGATTTTGTTAAAAGAACAGATCTGAGATGTTATATACCTTATTTTCCCAGGGCGTAACTGGTACATTGACATCAAATGTACCATTTTTACTTCATATTTCATATAGTCCCTAACTCCAGTACAGCTCTTCATTTTGACAAAGAAAATTTGACGATGGTGCTGATATTGACATGAAAAATACATTGTTGACATTCATACAATTATTCTCAACAATTTGATATAACTTCAGAATATGCAGAACCAAGACAGATAAAAGAAACTCCCAAAAGCCAATGAATTATAGTGACTTTTTAGCTGCTGAAAACAAAGAGAGTAGCTTTTAGTCCCACCATCACACAACAGGTTCATGCATAATATGCTCAACACAAACACAACACATAATATATCAAAAGGTCACTTACTCCTGAGTACATACACAAGGAATGTGTTGTTGACTGCCACCAGGTTTCCAAAGTAGTATTTAGCCTCCCATTCATAGTTCACTACTGGTGTGATTTTCACCTAAAGATAACGTAGACATAAATTTGAAGTTCATATAAAGCACACAATATGTATCAGGTAGGGTTACCATAACATTGAAGCACAATTAGGTATTAAAAGTTTCCTACTACCACTCTAAAGGCTTGTTCAGATATGATGCAACAAACCCCCATGGTTTTTTAGTGTGCAGATATGGCACGGCACAACATACCACTTATGTTAATGAAGGCGCACTAACACATAAATGCTCAAATAAGTTGCACAAACTCATGACATTATATTCTGCGCTAACTTTTTAAGAATTTGATTGGTCCACAGCTTTTTACCACGAGAAGGCAAAAAATATGTCTCTTGCCTCGGCGTTTTTTTTTTTAAATGCTGCCTCATATCCCATTCCCTTACTACACAAAAAAACCGGGGGGGGGGGGGGGGGGGGGGTGTTGTCGCTGCATATCTGAACAAGCCTCAAAGGATATTTTCTTCTTTTTTGTGTAAGAATGACATGTACTACTACATGTAAATACCACAATAATTTCTGAAGAGCATCTAAACTAACAATATTGCAGGGCAGGACTCCACACTAATTTTTGGTAGAGGGTCCAGACTGAAATTCCTGGCTCTGTGTTAAAATTTTCAATTTTGGGAGTCCAGACCTACAACAATGTAAATTATGAGGGGGGGGGGGCATGTATCCTAGGCATCAATCAAGCACGATGAACACTGCCTACACGATTTCTCCTGAGTCAACATCACGTTGAGGGAGCAAAATGATTGGCTCAAGATTTCATTATGAGTTCTGTCCTGAAAAAATCGGTTGCCGAGCATATCCACCAAGATGATAAATTCGTTGAGGGAGACTCAATAGCAGACATACCAACCTTTTATTAGATTTAGCAGTATTTTCTTTATGTCTGAAAAAATTATTATGAGTTGAAAAAGAGTATATCCTACTTTTACAGCCATACAACCGTACAGTAACTAAAGTTCAAGAAAACAGGATTTTGCTTGATACCTGCAGTATTTTCCCAAGAAAACCATTACAAAATACTGCAAAAAAGGAACAGTTAGCATCACTGCATTAGAATATCAGTTAGGTTTGACCTACTGTAACAATTTCCAATTCATTTTTCCACATGCATGTAAACATCGCTTGGCAGATTTGTAGGAGTAGCTATAGTTATAGTTATCAGTCAAATATGACTGACCCCGCTTTCAGACGCACCAACTTATCGTATATTCATACGACGTATTGATATGAGACCTTTCAGACACAACGCCCCGTTATCCAATAATCGTACAGGAGCATTCAGACCTCGCACTCAGTCGAACTTTTGTGGGAAGCTCGTGAATATGTACGAGTCTCTCCCTTGCGCAGTACGAACTTCATGCGGGCTGTGCGCTTCGTGTTTACGTTGCGCTGTGCTGGACTCATCTATAGTAGAGTAGAGGTCAGGCCCTAAGCGCGCGTTGCAAATAAGTCTCGCCTACTTATACGACTACAGATATGACAGCATTCAGACGTGAATTTACATCGTATGGATATAGGATAATCATACGAAACGATGCCCAAACCATCGTTTCAATATACGTCGTATATTGAAACGACGTATCAATATAAGAGCATTCAGACACGAAAAAACCTATATCCATACGTCGTATATCAATACGAGAACTCTCTCGTCTGAAAGCGGGGTGAGCCTTACAGTCATTAGAAGCAAAAAGAAGCACATTCCTTAAGAAATGACATCCTTACCTTATTGCTTCCAGGAATAGCACTATCAACACAGGAAGCTTTGCTGGGAGTGATGTCCACCTCACGTCCATACATAGGGACTGACCCTCCACGATCATCTCCCTCTAGGATACTGCACAACATGGAAAGAAACGAAACGAGATTCATTATTAGAGTAAGTTCTAATTGCATTTATAATTGCTTGAAATGCGAGCTTAAGGACTTCATGTGATAATCCAACTATACGAGCACAATCCCCACTTCCTCAGAGTTGGGCATGTATTCTGATCTTAAGTTTGACATGAAAAATGATGCACAGTTTGTGTAGAATTTTTTGCTCTTTCTGCTCATGTATTTGGTATGATTTTTAGAGCTTTGCATCAAAAGTTATTAGGCCAAACCACAAAATGTGGACCTCTGTTACGAATGGGTCAAACAATGGTTTAACGCAAATTGCAAACATGTCAAACCGGTCTATTATGGATGTGACATGCAAATGAAATGACGACACATCTCATGTTGCCATAGCAAATGGTTTCTCGAGACAATAAAACATGTTCTAGATGAAAAGACAAAAAAGAAAGTTCTTTAAGATAAATCTGCTACAACTGCTTCAAATATTTCTCTCATGGAGTTATCAGAAACATCTCACACAAGTCAAGTTCAAATACATGGCTAATAGCTGAATTTGAGAAACAATATGCAAGAGCCAATGAACACCCAGCAAAGTTTGCCCTTTACAAGAAGCCTTCAGCAGCATTATCATCACCATCATCCTCATCCTAATCATCATCTTCATCATCATCATCATTATCACTATCATTTATCATGATGAAATATTGAGTTCATTATTTAGGTTAGAGCAGCAGAACAGAAAAGACCCCCCCAAAAATGGAGAAGAATACCTAAACAAAATGTAACCAATACAAAATGTAACAGCAATAAACTCAAACAAAGTCTGACACTTTTAAAGTATTGTAACACAAGTATATCAGCTCATTCTCTTTTGCAATCACTCAACGATCACACAAGTATATAAGCTAACATTCATAATCACTGTGAAAAAAAAAAATTTAAATTTTAAGCTTTGGATTTAAACTTAGTACCTGCGGCTGCTTAGTCCCGATTTCCAAAAAGGCTTTCGTATGCCAAGGTATTCCCGAACGATTTTCAACACTGTTGACAAAATGTGGAACCTGTGCGACGGCATTGTCAATACTTGCTTCAACTTATTTTGACGGCTTGCACATCAATATTTTGCAACATGCACTGTGAGTCATCATTCTGGAAATATCTCCCTCTCTCTCTATCTCTCTCCCTATCTTCCCCTCCCTTTTGACATCTATCTCAGTAATTCTCATTATCTCCATACATCAACATGCCTTTCTCCCTCTCCCTCTATATCTTTCTGTCTCTCTTTCTGTCTCTCTTTCCATTTATCTCTCCTAGTATAAGTCTCTATGTCCACTATTTACATTTCTTTTTCTCATCTCTATGCACATACATGTATCTGTTTCCTTTTTATCTCTGTCCACCAATTTTCAATTTTTGTTGCTCTAAAGAAACCTAAGTAAATCTCTTTATTTTTAGTCCTTAATCAATTTTTCACTGTTTCTTTCTTAATACCTCTTTATTCCTCTTTATTTCCCCTCTCTCCTCTTCCTTCTTTCTCTCCTCTTCCCCTCTCTCTCTCTCTCTCTCTAAATCTCTCCTTCTCTCCCCTCCTCTCTATTTTCCAACCCCCCCCCCCTTCATAAATCTGGGTGTCATTCCTTACAGCCAGCTTATAAATGTGGCTAAAAACGAGTCCTTCAGGAAACCAATATCCTTCAAAGCCTTGAAAATCATCTCAGATGGATCTAGGCATCTTTTGACAGCAACATGTCAGGCCAAGGGGAAGGGAGGAGATAGGAAGAGAACAATGTCTGGTCATAATTGCTCATGCAATTATTCGTCATACAAAGTTTTGTCATAGTGGTTCACATCGCATGTTTCGGCTACGAAATCATCTCTCGATCTCAAGAGACAGATGATTTCATTTCACTCCCTCCCTCCTCCTTCCTATTTTCATTTGCACATTATGTATACTTTCTGACAGGGTGAAAAATCGAGCTGTAACAGCCTACAAATCCTTCTCTGGGTTTATATGTCACAAACTATCAAGAAGAATGTCCCTTGAAGGATCCTCCATGTCCCATATGATCATACATGTAATTGTCACTAACATCAACACAATTTGAAAATAAAAATCTGAACCTACATTTTAAGAGAGAGAGAGAGAGACAGACAGACAGACAGAATGAGAGAGAAAAACAAGTATGGACCTGAAGCACACATATACACTTTTTCCATTTGTAATGGAATTTATACATAATTTTCAAATTTACCAATTGACAACTGAATTCTCTCATTATAGGTTTATTTAATTCTAACATTATAGTTCAAAACAAGTTTGCAAATGTTTGATGCTAGTATAGCCAGTACCTAAATATCATTTCAAATTACAAGTCATTGCTACATACCCGGTACATGTAGTAATAAGAGGGAATTAAGATTAGAGCACTGCCACACCCTCAATTCGAATTAAGATTGTAAGTCTCTGGGAAAGTTTTTAATACCCACTTCAAGTTCATGCTAGTCTTTTCCTCAAACCAAAGTTTACACGATTTCGTCACATACCACAGAACATCTACAGTTTTGTCTGTGATGACATATGCAACTCAACGTTAAAAAGACGGATCTAAGTTCACTTCCACATCTACTTAACCCATTGCCTATGGGAACCGAATTACTCCTGTATTAAACCTATGGGAATTAAAAAATTCAATAGTCAACAGGTTCATCAGCGGAGGAAGTATGAAATAACTGAAAAGGAAGTAATGTACGCATTGTACATTACATAGCTGGTTGCTTACATCCGATGAATGCTTCTTGAGGGGCTGGGAGAGCTGATTGTAATGTAAAATGCAAGGAGTACAGAAGGCTAGCTGGGTTTTAGAAGCAACTGGTATCTATGGATGTAAACTACACATGTACATACATGCATCCATGTACATGTATAAGCATGTAAATTGTACATAAGTTCCCAGGTCTATTGCAGCACTTTGCTGTTCAATCACAGAATTTAATCCTGAGACATAAACTGCATAATGCCATACGAGTAAATATATCATACAGAAGTCACAAGACCATCCACGGCAGGATATTTCCAATCAAATTACGGTATCACAAAATTAGAATAATTACTAACATATTTTCATACATATGCATCTCATTCATACAAATGACAGTTATATATTATCCACTTCACCAAACTCTCTTTGTTCCATTACACAGACACATGGATTTTTTTTTCTGAGTAAGATCAGCAACAACAAAATTGTCAATCTTGCCAGGTTTATATAAATATATTGTCGTGATCCACTAAGCATCAAATTCAGAAGAGCCAATAGGCCGATGCTTGTTACAGGGATTATACCACACATCAGCTCCTCTTTAGAGCAGTGGATAAAGTCCTCAGCTGATTCTAAATTTCATGCCGTAGCAGCATGAGCTCACTGACTACCTCTGTAAGCTGGCCATTTACAATTTCACTCATTTCTATAATTGATACCAAACATCCTACAATGACATACATGTAGTCTATAGACTTTGAACAAAATAACTAAAATTATATTTGCATTCCCCCTCCCTCCCCCCCCCCCCCCCCCCCAGTAACAAAAGGAAAAGGGAGAGAAAGAAAGAAACTCTAGAAAAATGGAGAGAGGAAAGAGACATTATATGCAAAAAATATTAATCATGATCCTCTCCTACATCATACCCTCACTCAGGGGCAGTGCTACAGGGGGGGGGGGGGAGGCAGAGGGGTGAGTCACCCTCCCCCCCCCCCCCTCCCCCAATCATTTTTCAAGTTATAAAACAAATTAAGAAGGAGAAGAAGAAGAAAAAGGAGAAGGAAAGAAAAGCATGGCAGAGCTGCCAACTTTAATATTCACCTGTCAGGAAGAATTTGATGAGAAATCAGGGAGAGCTTTCTCAATTACACACAATCCAATGGAGGTAATCGATGCATGAATCAGGGAGACATTGAAAATTAGTAGTTTTTCAAGCTAAAATCATTCAGTTTTCAGGGAGTCTCCCTGACAATCTGGGTGACTTGGCAGCTCTGGTATGGGGAAGATACTCAGAGGGCAGGGTCATACAACTATATAACAGCCCTATTCATTCCTTTAAAACATATAAACTCACCTGTGGGCCAAGGTTAAAGACATGACGTGCAACGTTGCCATGAACGCGTCATTTTGTCTCTCCCCACCCCCCCCCCCCACACAAACACCCTGGCACCAACCCTGTGCTCACTAGACAGGCTTGCACTCTTGCATTTATCTTTTAAGAGAGTCTCAAATGACCCCCCCCCCCCCCCAAAAAAAAAGGGGAATCCAAGAGAGCAGCCTAGCACTACACACTGAATGAAAATTACTTCACTTCACAATACATGTTCCAATGCACATTCCATATTTCACCCTTCTTACATGTATATCAACACACCTGACAACAGAAATGTCAGAAATTGTCACAACCATATGCACATCTTATACATAAATAACAAACATGATCCACTGGCTCTACTGTTGACTTCATGACATGTAGGCAAGGGATATCTGAAAACATGTGAACAATAAAAATTCTCAGTAAAACAGGCTTTTATTTCATTAAAGGGGGTACCCAATGCTGAAACAATGTTAGTTCATTTAAAAGAGCGTGATTTCATTAGCAGGGGGGGGGGGGCACTGGCATGGTACGTACAGTGAAAAGGGTATCAAAATTGCAAAAATCAGGAATAAAGGGTATACTTTTACAACAGCTTGACTTGTTTAGGGTGGGGGAAAACATGACAAAATACTTGTGTAGGGTATTCTGAGATCTAAAGCTAATTACTTGTTTAGGGTCCATTTTGAAAGTCCATGTATGAGCATGGTGACCACCTTGTAATGACAGTGGGCCCCCCGAGCAAAATACAGGCGCTAAAAAGGTGACCTTTGACAATGTGACAAATTCTAGGGCGGACTTTGGTGCAGCTCCGTTGAGTAATTCATCGATCTGCACCTGGTCCGCTCCTCGTGCTGATAAAAGCAGCTTTAAAATAGTGCTGACTACTTTGGGCAGAGTCGTTCAGTCATTCAAAATTTTACAACTTAGTGCGGACCTGGATGGGACCTAATGTAGTCCAGACCAGAGATTTATTGAAAGGGTATGAGATGAGCAAATGAGGAGTTTCCAACAAATGCTTTAACTCATGCAGTGGAAAAAAAATGGAAATGTTCTAATGCTTTCCACTGATTTAATCAATACTTACATGTTCTGTGCAACTTTCTTATCCAGGGAGATTAAATCAGCCATTCCAGTGCCATCTGGCAGTGAGTTCTGTTAATAAAAAAGAAGCAAGGATTAACCCAATGAGCACAATCTAATTTATTTTCCATAGACCTTAGTCCAAGTATCCTGAGCTTAGTATTCAACAAGTTAAAATACAAATTCTTCTGAGGACAAGGGCAGATTTTGCATAAGTCTATCTCCCAAAGATCTCTACTTCCTCACCACAAAAAATAAACATAATTAATGAAACAGACCGCACAAGAATAGAACTTATGACCTAATAGGAAATAATGAATCATGAAATCACTATAAATACACCATTTACAATGTATTTAGTAAAATATTAAGATGCACTATTACATCTGATATTAATTTGCAGGTTTATCAAATACACAAGGACCTCATGCCAACAGATTTTGTTGTCCATAATAAACACCAAAATTAAAAAAATAGATATTTATAAGTTGTGTTCTTACTCAAAAAATTCTTGTTGCATTCTTTTGTATATTTCTAATGAATTGACAATGCAAACCAAATATGAATTACATTTGTTTACAAAAGGACTGTACACACATTCTGGATATGACTTTCAGTAAAACCTATTCATGACTGTGGATCCACATTGTGTGGTTTGATCCAAGAACTGTGGATGTAGAGCCCTAAAAAACATACCAAAAACATGAGCAGAAGCAACAAATTCCACACATTTTGTGCCTATTTCAGTTGCCTTAATATTTGTAATTTGATGCTGACATTTTTTAAAAAGAAAAATAAGCACTAAAATCTTTTAAATTGGCAATGCGAAGGAAAATTCAAAATCACTGGTCTTCTTCCAAATTGACAACTTCATAAATTATCAATGTACTTTTAGCTAATTTATAATCATTTCAGATTTAATAAGAAAAATACTGGCATTGCTAATGTGACAAAGTAAAGCTGATCAAACAGGGCTTCAAAGGATTCCTCTCAAGACACTTCTGCAGACATGTTCTACATATATGTAACACTGTTCTTGTTGTATTATATTTTTGGCTATACTCTCACTAAATAAAGAAAGATATACACGTATTTCAAAATGTCCATGTTTAACATACCTTTGCAGATTGACTTGGAGTTGCATTCATGATGGCTGGGTCACTTCTGTAATGTCAATACCAAAATAATATCAAATTAAAAACAGCATTAAGCCATGATAATGAAGAGAATGAAAAAAGAGTTGAAGTTGAACTTGATTGCTCTGCGAAACCTTTACTACAGGTTACACTTTTGGGGAAGATATGCGGATTGAAATGTACAGTAATCTACCATAAAATATTCAGGAGGAAATCCCCTACGTATGTGATGTACATGTAGCAAGAAAAATACAGGAAATTGTCATTCATTGTCATTTGTGTTCTAACATGTGATTAGTCCTCCAGATTCCAGAATAATGTGCACAAAATGATATCACTTGAAATTATAATCCCCTATTTCACTTTGTATGTAAAAAAGAATTAACATTCCATTAACTTGCATAGAATTTAAAAAGAAATATTAGTCCTTTCTTTGTTTTGTTTTGTTTTTTTAATATTCATAATACCATACTGTGTTATCAATATAAAAGAAAAAGGAATGGGATGAAAATGACTAAAGTTAGAAAACTACAAATCCCTCATCATGGTTGTTTTGTGTTTTCAGCTGAAAAAAGAGAAGCAAAGTCAAATCTTGGAGGACATGCATGTACTGAGAGAATACATGTACAGAACATGTCATAGTGAAAAGTGTGAAATAAATAACTACTCTGTGTTACCCTAGGCGAGAAAACTACATGTACACGTAGTACTGGCAGTATGTTATATTTTATGTACAAATCAATAAGAAATTTGAGCCTGGATTACATGTGACTGATAACAATTCAAGCATGGGTGTCGATCAGGGGAAAGACAGGGGGACACAGCCCCATCCCACCCCCCCCCCCCCAAAAAAAAAAAAAAAATCAAAGCTGAGGACCTCTTCTTTTTTTGCTTGTTAGCAAATTTTTTTTGTTATGTACATATAACCAGGGTTCTCACTAGAAAAAAATCCACACACGGTTCCCACTCTGCGCAAAGCGTGGAAGTTTCGGACATTTTATGGAATAACACCTAAAGCTAGGTGTGGCGGCAGTATATGCCATAGTAAAAGGATGAAAAATACTTCTTGGTAAAGCAGAAGTTGTCTACTAATGGCATAAAAGTAAAAATACATTGCCAAAAAGCAAACAATCTGTGACATTTATCATTATTGTTAAGAATATATACTCAAATATCTTTTTTACTCTTGTTGCCACGCATGGTGCAGCAATTTCACACATGGTTCTTCCTAGTCTGAAACCCTTTACACATGGTATTGGAACCATGGGTGCTATGTACTGGCGAGAACCATGCATATAACCACAAATTAAACCAAGGACCCTTTTCGTGTGTATGTGTGTGTGTGTGTATCCCCCCCCAAAAAAAAAAAATATATATATACATATATATATATATATATTTGAGAGAGAGTCCCCCAAAATATAAAACAGATTGATGCCCCTGAATTGAAAACTCTATTACATTGTGTGTACCTGTACATGTGACTGATGAGAGTATCTTTTTACATGTATGTCTGCCAATAGCTCTAAGAGGTACATTGTACCTTTAATAATCAAGGCCTCAAGGTCAATCAAGAAAGACCTATATCATGCACAGGTACAACAAAGTGTTATGGTAAATAGGGCTTTGCGGATGATGCGCCAGAACTGTGGAACAGCACTTCATACAACGGAAGATAAGCTAACACAGAATTTGGGTAGTTTCTGATCTGAAAATGTACCTATTAATTAAGCAATACGTTACTCCATGTCATTCTCCGACAGCTTCCCCCTTGTTTGTCTTATCATCTTCCCTAAGCACAGTGAGACCCTTTCCAAAGGAATAATGCACTAGAGAATAACTGCTCCACTAATATTATTATCAAGTATCAATGAATCTTATACATGTATGTAATCATCAAAACTCACCTGCCAGGTTGGGACTGCAAATCTGCAAACATGTACAGAAAATGGAAGAAAATCAAAATTAAGATTAGCAGATTTTTATTTTATTGTCATTGTACATGTACTGTACATGTACCTTACAATAAAACACTGCCCTAAATCAAGGTTGAATAAATGCTGATAAACCAGAATAAACATATCTTATTCACTGTTCCATTTTTTTTTCAAAGTCAAATAAAGTGTAATGAAAAAGATAGAGCAAATTCATTCATATCTGAAGTAAGTAATAAATGCATTTGTGTCTGATCAACATCAAGAATAGCTCCCTCTACCAGTAAAATTCTTACAAACTGGCAGAAGAACTAAAAACTATTTTGCACTGCTGCTTTTCAATTCTTGCATGTTCTGCTGTTCATGCCAGTGGGCATAACCACTCATCTAACGTACCACACCATAGGCTATAGTACTATGACCTCGTACTTCTAAACCAATATCATGGTGAAAACACATACATGTGAAACTGTAGTCTGTAGTAGTAAAAGATAGCACATGAATTGACTACCAACTTTAAAGGTAATGAAGAAAAATGACTATATTTTTACTTTTCATCAAATCAAAACATCATGGTACACCTGTGTCTGTGCAGAGCCCTTACGTACATGTACATGTAGATCAGGGTGGTGTTTCACAACGAGTTAAGTTTGACTTAGAGTCATGCTTAAGCACCAGTGCGCATCCGGTATTTAACATGTAATCTCATTGATAGACTTCCCACTAGCGCCCGTCCCCTGAGTATGATCTGACCAATGAGAAGATGCGTAATATACAGCACGCAACAAGGAATTAAAGTTCGATTTTGAGTCAAAGTTAACTCTTTGTGAAACACCCCCCCCCCCCTGCTCTTCTGTCCTCTGTAACAGGTTTTTTTTTTTCCAGATACCACTATTTTTCACTAACCTGGGATATTTTTGCAACAGTGTAACTTTCCACTGGTTCAAAACAAATAGAGCTCTGCTTGAAAAGGACAGAGGACTATTTAAGTTTCACAGAGCACTATATTGATCAGTTAAACTATGCATTAAGCGTTCCAAACCACTCTGTTTCCTTAAAGCTACATGTAACTAAATGATAAAAAACACTGAAAATTTACACCTCTTTCTTATCCTGTAGTATTATATTGCACGGAAAGACACTTTCACTTTTAGTTCCAGAGTGCAAAATGCATACAATGTTTAAAATCATCAATCCATTTTAATACATAAAAGTATTAACAAATCATTAAACCATGGAGGGTGTAAAGAGTTCAAAACTACCACTACTACATGTACATGTATCTTGATTAAAGATAGGATTGATATTACCAAAAACTGTCAAACTTAAAGTCAAATTACGACTTCTATTCCACCACTATCACCAATATCACCAATTTTTAAGGCATTTGCATTCTGGACATGTCTTTTGCTATTCTTGCCATTCCATTTTGTTGTGACACTACCTTATCAGATCATCCTCAAATTTCATGTAACTTGGTTCCATTTCCTTTTTATTTTTCCCCTTTTTTAGGAACAATTTTATATCATTTTATCATTTTTAAAAAATATGTAAAAATGTACAACACTTGAATGGTCATTCAAAAACTATCAGGATTATGTTGAATTTGTGTACATGTAATGTCTGTTGTAAGTAGTCATTGAATTGCCACTTCTTTCTTCAAAATAATAATAATAATAATAATAATGATAATACAAAAATAAATAATATATGAAATTAGTCACAGCTTTCCTCTATTTCTCCTTCTGACACTTCTCTTTACTTTGCTTCTTTTTTTTTTCTTTTTAATCTTTAAAGAAACATCTTTATTAAGTTCTGCATTTGACTTCACAATAAAACATATTCATATCATAAGCAATATAAAATCAACAACAAATAATCATTTTGTATATACTTTTTCCCTATTATGTGCATCTGTTCATTATCATTTTGAGTTTTTTAACTCTTTTCTAAGCATGGAAGAGGTATGAAGAAGTCGAAATGCTTCAAGGATGATGGGCCTAAATTACAGTATGTTCAAAACACTGTTTGTCATATATAGTTAATTTCATCTATTTATCAGGATTTATGTTGTTATTTTTATGTCTTGCCAAAATTGTTGAAAATTGTGTGCAGACAGCAATGCTGAAGCTGTTGGATTTAAAGTTAGACATGTCGCACCAAGTACTATGAGTTTTAACCCTTAACCAGGGTTGTCACCAGCCCAGGGACATTTTAGTGGTGGTCGGGGAGTTTAATAGTTAAAGGTAGTCTGTCCCTTTTGCAAACCCAATTCTGAAAATTCCCTGACTCTGTCATCATTTGAGAGAGAAAGGCTATTTAACCTATCCCTAAAATTGACATAGCGTGAAATTCGGTTTGAAGGAAATAATCTTAGATAATTTATCAGAGCTTACTTTTTTCGTACCACGAAAAAAAGATCTGACGATTCAAATTCAATTTGACCATTAGGGAGATAGCGCACAATGAAAGGATTCAAGTTACAAGCACTGCTATACAGTAGTGTTGTTTCCGAACCGAACTGAAAATTCGCGAATTTGCGTTGTCGAAATGAATCCTGCCGAATCCGAATTTTGTTGCTTGATTCGGAAGATTCAAAAGATTCGGGAACTCCAGCATTCAGTTAAACATGTTTTTGAACATGACAGAGTTTAAGTAATTTCTACTTCTATCATGCGTTTATTTTTTAAATATGACGGAGTTGATATAATTTCTACTCCTATCGTCCGTTCATTTTTAAACATAATGGAGTTTGAATAATATCTACCAACTATCATAAGTTTGTTTTAAAACATGACGGAGTTTAAATAATTTCTATTTCTATCGTGTGTTCATTTTCTAGACATGACAGAGTTTAAATAATTAATTTTCTATCGTGCGTTCATTTTTAAACATAATGGAGTTTGAATAATTTCTACTACTATCGTAAGTTTGTTTTTAAACATTACAGAGTTTAAATAATTTCTGTTTCTAACGTGCGTTCATTTTCTAGACATGACGGGGTTTAAATGAATTTTGCTTCTATCGTACCGTTTGTTTTTAAACATTACGGACTTTAAATAATTAATTTTCGATCGTGCATTCATTTTCTAGACATGACGGAGTTTAAATAATTTTTGCTTCTCACGTACGTTCGTTTTAAAACATTACGGAGTTTAAATAATTTTCAATCGTGCGTTCACTTTCTAGACATGACGGAGTTTAAATAATTTTTGCTTCTCACGTACGTTCGTTTTAAAACATTACGGAGTTTAAATAATTTCTGTTTCTAACGTGCGTTCGTTTTCTAGAAATGACGGGGTTTAAATAAATTTTGCTTTTATCGTACGTTCATTTTTAAACATTACGGACTTTAAATAATTAATTTTCTATGGTGCGTTCATTATCTAGACACAGAGACTCCAACCCCAAGTACCTCTTAAGCGGGAGATTCTCCCGCCGAGACCCCCTAGCAGACTCTGACTCAATGTGCCCGCAGCCCACATCACCAGCATAAAGCACGAAATTCCTTGCCGCCAGAGGCAACTTTTAGGGTTATAGAAGCTCTCTGGTGCTATCTTAGGCTTATTTTTGAACATTATAACAACACTAAATGAGGTAAAATCCAATGATTCAGATTCGTTTTTTCAAAAAGGTGGTTGGGCGGGAGGAAAAAGGAGAAACACAGCTTGGGTGGGAGAATTCAAACTCAAGCGGGAGATTTTGTGAAAATGGGCTCAAAGCGGGAGATCTCCCGCCGAAAAACGGGAGAGTTGGAGTCTCTGTAGACATGACGGAGTTTCAATAATCGTACGTTCATTTTTAAACATAATGGAGTTTGAATAATTTCTGTTACTATCATAAGTTTGTTTTTAAAGATGACAGAGTTTGAATAATTTCTATTTGAACAATGAATCAAGATCGCGCATCCCCACGCTTCGCATGTTAAAGAAGAAAGGAAGTCAAAACGAAAAAAACATGCATGTAAAGCTGAATTCCGACTTTTTATTTTAAACAAATAAAAATAATTCTGAATCCGAATCAAAACGAATTTCGGGAAGAAAAATATCAAACGAATCCAAATCGAATCGAATTTGAATTTCGGCGATTCATTGCAACACTACTATACGGTACGTGTGGTGACCGCGCACGAGCTGCGCGGCTGAGCTAGCTGTGCTAGCTGGCTGCGCTACATTATCTACGGTACTGCGGAGCTGATCCGACTTGCTTATTCAAAGTTGGTAGCCAGATTTTCATCTTATATTAATAACCTAAGCAACATACATTGTATGACCGTAAGATTACATAAACAGTATCAGAAGGGCATATCCTAAACTCATTGACAAGTTGTATGGATTTTCGTAGATTTTGCAAAAGGGACAGGATACCTTTAAGGGCGAGTTGTCTCAAAACCCGAACATGTGCAAATCAGCTGATTGCGGACTTTGTGGTGCCTCAGCCCACAGGCCAGGCAAGGGAGAGTGTGTTGGGATTTGATGTTGGGCCAACTTGGGCAAACATTGTGCAAATACATGTATTCGTTTTGGGGAAGGAGCTAGCTGTGAAATTCTTCGCGCACTTTCATTGAAAATTGCTTATATGCATAGAATATTATTTTTTTCATTGAATCTGCTGGCTTAATAAACCACAACTGCATATTCGTAGGTCGAAATCATAGTATTTTTTCTTTGTCAATGGGAAAATTGGTGCCGGGCCAACGGGTGTAATATTGTATCGAGCGCTGGTTAGAATTTTCGAGTGGTGCAGGGTGGAAGGCTCCCATCGCCACAGATCATTGTGGTCACAATGCTGCCCTAAACATGTTTGACAGTGTTGTGTTACTGTTAGTGATGAATCATTCAAGTCAACTAAATTGCCTTGTATAACAGGAGGGGTAAATTAATACCATATCCTATCATTACAACTTGACACTGAAAACGATTAACCTCAGACTCAGAGACTCACTCACACAAACTTCACAACAAAAAACCCACCACCTTTAACGTTAAATACACAACAACAAAATCATGACATTGACACATGAAACACACAGCTTCTATTTCAAATTCAAGTCAATCTCCTAGTCATAGCTAATGGTTTAGATCAATATCTAATCATCTGATCATGAAACTGTTATTTAAATTATTTTCGTGAAATCATGCCGGGAGCATGATTTCACGAAAAATGTTAAAAATGTAAAAATGTAAAAATGAGTTTCATGATCGATCAACTATTGAACGAATAATAAAATGTAGACCTAATACTTTGTGGGGAATCAGCCCCACATTCAAACTATATTAGAGGTGGGGCCTGAAACACGATATTGCCATGCTCCCGCATCACTCAGACTCTCATGCCAGTCAATATGGCAATAAAGTTTACTTTCACTTTCAGATTCGGCTTAAGTACCTGACACAGTTTGTGGCGAAGCTCCGACTCCGTTATTGCTGCTTGACGTTTGACTCTGACTTGGTTTTCCCACATTAAGCATGTCTTTTAAGATTTGTGAGGCATCTCCCCCACTAAGGAGGCGGTTTAGTTGGCTCCCACTTGTTGGGCCTGGCTCCATGCTAAAATCCAGCAAGAATGACAGCAGGAAAGCCGGTGAAAAAAGCCCCAAAACTTGGCATCAAAATTGGCTAAATGCACTGAGCTGAAGCTGTACAAGCGCTAGCGCATGCATATTATCATGTATGTTGAACAAAGAGACTATAATTTCTGGGACGTAACTATGGTATCTCACGGCAATTTTTTTCCTTCTATATTTTTTTTCTTGCTGTTGTTGTTGGGGATGAAGTTGTTCATGGGAAGGTGTCGATCCCGGGGGGATGGGGGATGGGGGATATATCCACCCCCCCCCCCAATATTTCGGTCAGGGGGGATGGCCTGTACAATCATCCAAAAAAAAATCACCATGAAAAAAAAAAATGAAAAATTTCATAGCCTCCTATAATCCTTGAAAAAAAAAAGTAAAGACAAAGACAGTGAAAATAAAGAGCAAAAAAACAATTTTTTTTAAAGGAAAGGAAAGGGCTTTCAGCGCTCGCTCGCTTCGCTCGCTCACATTTTAAGTATCCCAAACAATGAGGTTATAATATTTTCTTTATAAAAGCAAATCGGTTTGCATCTTGTCTTTCTATCAAATATGGTATGCTATTATTGTTCTACTCGCTTATAGTCTTTTGTTATCTTAACCAACGCCAATTAATATTTTCATCAGGGTTTATTATGAAATGAAACCGGTTTGCTTCTGTCTTTCTATCCAATGTTATACATGTACTATTCAAAGGCGGATCCAGGGTGGCCGAAGCGGCTGCCCCCCCCCCCCCTATTGGCGGAACAAAAAAAGAGAGAGAAAAGAAAGAAAAGAAAAAAGAAGAAGAAGAAAGAAAAATGAAAGAGCTGTGGCAAAATTTCCGCTTGCGCTCCACGCTCGCATGCTTTTATCTTGAGATTTATAAGAAAGAATTACAAATAAAGTATAATTCATTTTATGAGGATTTTTCCGCTCATGATTTGCGCTCGAATTTATTAGGGGGCAGTTAATTGGGTTATCATCAGTTTTAGAATGTGTTCAAGAATAAAATGAGAGAGTCAAAATTGCTCTGCCTTCAGGTTATTGTAAACCAAAATTTCGGTTCGCGCTTCGCGCTCGCAATTGTCACTTCCTCAAAAAGGTACGGTCCACTATTTCCAAAGTTGAACCCCCGTAAAAATCCTAGGTACGGGCCTGACCAAAGACGGGCCTGACGGTGACTTACCCCTATAATGTAAAACTGGGGTAGAGGAACCATTCTCAATCGACACATTCGCGATTGCTGTCAGCAAAAAGAGGGGGAGAGCGAGAGAGAGGGAGAGAAAGAAAGAAAGGAGAGAGGGAAAAGGAAAGAATAAAAGGAGTTAAAGGTGCCTATAATCGGCTTATTTGCTTGTTCATTTTGACGACGAAATAACACTGGTACCACGAAAGAGAGCGTATATTTTTCCTCGCTCGCTGCGCTCGCTCGTATTATATTTCGGCAAGCAAACACATTCGGCAGGTGAGATAAACAAATATATAATTTAGGCCTAGATACTTTTAGGCCCATCATGTAAAATGATCACTTCTACCATAGAAAGGTATATTTCCCCGCTCGCTCGTATAATACAAGATGGTCTTTGAAAGCAAATAAATTAGGTAGGAGAGGTGACCAAATATTCCAGAATAGATATCTTAAAGGTCCATCGTGTATTTTGATGAAGAACTTTCACTTCTACCATAAAAGGGAGTATTATATGTATTTTCCTCGCTCGCTATGCTCTTTCGTTCGTACAATACTCAGATACAAGATGGATTTGGGAAAGCAAACGAATTCGGCAAGCGAGGTGACCAAATGTACCTGCACACATACAAAAAAAAAAATTAGATATCTCATAATTAATACCATCGTGTATTTGGATGAAAAATTAACACTTCCACCATGAAAAATAGTATATTTTTTCCTCGCTCGCAGCGCTCGCTCGGATTAAATTGAAATCGAAGATGGTATGGAAAAGCAAAAGAAATGGGCAAGCGAGATGACCAAACGTACCTGTATACATAAAAGTCAGATATCTCATGATTAATATCATCGTGTATTGGGATGAAGAATTATCATTTCTGCCATAAAAATAGTATATAGATTTTTTCACTCGCTCGCTGCGCTCGCTCGGATTAAATTTGAATACAACATGGTATTGAAAAGCAAACGAATTCGACAAGCGAGATGAATTTAATATACTTGTATACCTATTAAAAAGTCAGATATCTCATGGTTAATACCATCGTGCATTGGGATGAAGAATTATCACTTCTACCATAAAAATTGTATATAGCTTTTTTCCTCGCTCGCTGCGCTCGCTCGGATTAAATTTTAATACAAGATAGTTGGAAAAGCAAACGAATTCAGTATAAGCGAGATGACCAAACGTACCTCTATATGAAAGTCAGATATCTCATAATTGATACATTTTAACATGAAAGATAGTATATATATTTTTTCCTCGCTCGCTGCGCTCGCTCGGATTAAATTGAAATGACAGAATAACACTGCATCACTAAAGGGATGTGTTTTCCCCTATATTTCGCCTCCCTCGCTTGAGATATTTGAAATATAGCGTGGTTTAGGAAAGTAAACAATTGGACCAGTGAGGTGCTGAATTAGTCAAACAGCTTATATTGCTTGAGTGTACTTTTCTTTTATAGCAAGAAAGTGGAATTTTCGGCTCGCTCGCTTCGCTCGCTAGCAAAATAAGAAGCGGGATGGTTCATACTCTTATAAGTAAAGGTTCAATTCCCTAAAGATCTCATTCAAGTATAATGAGGGTGTACCCTTCTGCAATATTGTTTGAAAGCAATTTTTGTGCGGTTAATTGGAGGGAAGGTATATAAAAAAATATAGATTAGACTAATAATGCAGAGATAAGGGCAGCAAAAACAGGTACTACATCCCCCCCCCCCTCCCCCACCCCACCCCCGCTTAATTAGCCTATCCTTCACGTTTGAACCTCCACACCCTTTCTCTGCTCGGTCGCTTTGCTCCGCGGTCGGGGATATTCAGCATCAGTCATCCCTCCCCCCCCCCCCCCACCGCGAACACAAATCGACACCCATGATGTTGTTTTTGCTGCTATTGCTCTTTTCTTGTTCTTCTTCTTCTTCTTCTTCTTCTTCTTCTTCTTCTTCTTCTTCTTCTTCTTCTTCTTCTTCTTCTTCTTCTTCTTCTTCTTCTTCTTCTTCTTCTTCTTCTTTTTCTTCTTCTCCTTTTTCTTCTTCTTTAAGTTCTTCTTCTTCTCCTTCTCTCTCATCTCGGATGGGCTATCCGCCGTTTATATCCAATATGTATAGATTTTGTATGATATGCTATTTTGAACGGAAATAAAAACAAACAAACGAACAAACATCTCCTCTCTTTTTTTCTTTTTTTTTTTTCTTCTTCATAAAATTTGCGGCTGTAGATAATGGGACACAATTTCCTAACTTTTCATGCTTTCCTTTTTTCATGAAGGAAATCTTGGTTGTTGTTGTTGTTATCATTTTTTTCAAGTTGAAATGTTTATAATTTTCTTGACCAATTACCTGTTTTGAAGCTGAAAACTTACTCACTTAGCAACTTCAAGAGAAAACGCTTTATAGCTTTTATTGGGCTTGGAAAAAAGGGGGCCGGGTCAACGAATTTTAAAAATAACCTGTATCATGTTAGTACTAATATCGGCCCAGTCACAGACCTATTTTCATTGGGCAGTTTGTTAATCCGAATCTGTATTTCATATCTTTATCTATTGCATTCGACGAAAAAGTAACATTTTTCATTTCATTGTTTCAAGTTTCTTTCTAGTTTACTGTCACATTTCGCTCTTTTTACTGATTTTCAGAAACTTCACCCCCCCCCCCCCCGCATTTTTTTTTTCACACTAATTAGCCCAGCCATGGGTAATTAGAATCCATGCACCCACCAAAAATAAAGAAGAAAAAATACCATTCAAATATAAAAAGGAATGCAAACTAGTAGATCAGCGGCATGGGTGTCGATTTGTGTTCGCGGTTGTGGGGGATGACTGATGCTGAATATCCTCGACCGCGGAGCAAAGCGACCGAGCGGGGAAAAGGTGTGGAGTTTCAAACGTGAAGTATGAACCATCCTGTTTCTTATTTTGTGAGCGAGCGAAGCGAGCGAGCCGAAAATTCCACTTTCTAGCTATAAAAGAAATGTTATTTGTCGTCAAAGTACACTCAAGTAATAAAGATGTTTGACTAATTCAGCACCTCACTGGCCCAATAATTGTTTACTTTCCTAAACCACGCTATATTTCAAATATTGCAAGCGAGGGAGGCGAGATAGGAGAAAACACATTCTTTTAGTGTGTTATTTTGTCATCAAGCGAGCGAGGCAAAAAAATTACATTCTTTGATAGCCTCAAAGATATCTAGTATTTGATCACCTAATAGTCAAATAATGATGCTTTATAGCGCATCGCTTGCCATCTAAAATGAGCGAGCGAAGCGAGCTACCGACAAAAACTCTGTTTCTTTCTATAAAACGTAGAATTTCCAGCAAAATAAATCAGATGAATTTTATGATGTACCATTTCCCTGTATTCGAGAAAAGCTTTACATTTCGCCTTAAAAATCAATATTCGGACTTGTTGCCGAGGGATGATAAGAGCGCTTGCCTCCTAATCTTGTTTCTATGAGCGAGCGGAGCGAGCGAGCGAAAAAGGGCTATTTTTTAATATTGAGAACAGCTAGGTTCTAGCGTACTGTTACTCCTATTTTATGATTTTAATAACATACATTTTATCAGCATCCTCCTTTCTCATATTTGGTTTGATAGGAATAGGCCACCGGTCACAGGCTATATTATCTCATGAACATTTTTCTGTCATGGGTCTTCTTCCCGATCGACTCCTTGCAGTTATATTATAATAGTACATGTATAACATTGGATAGAAAGACAAGATGCAAACAATTTCTTAATAAACCCCGATAAAAATATCAACTGGCATTGGTTAAGATAACAAAAGATATTAAATACGAGTAGAACCATATTAGCATACTATTTGATAGAAAGACAAGATGCAACCCGATTTGCTTTCATAAAAGCCTTTCCCTTTTCCTTTCCTTTTAAAAATGGTTTCTTTGCTCTTTTCTATATTCTCTCTGTCTTTGTCTTTATATACTTCTCTTTTTCTAAGGATTATAGGAGGCTATGAAATTTTTCATGTTTTTCATGGTGAATTATTGGGGGGGGGAATGATTGTACAGGCCATCCCCCCTGACCGAAATTTTCGGGAGATATTTCCCACATTCCCCCCCCCCCCCCCCCCCCCCGGGATCGACACCCATGATCAGCGGCATATCCAGGATTTTTCAAGGGGCGCAAAGTCTGTGCAGCCACCAAAAAAATTTGATGACAATTCTAAGCAAAAAAGGGGGGTTCTCGGCTTTATCAGGTGTCTATTTTACCTGAAAAGTTCGCTGACAAGCAAGGGAAAAAAAGCTCCGCCAACAGGGGGCTGCAGCCTCCCCCAGCCCCCGGATCTAAATAAAGTTTGTGCTTCAATACCTTTTCCCTTTAAGAGATAGGCAGAGTAGTTTAAGTATTTTCTTTAAATGATTGAAGGTGATTATTTTGAGGTTCGTCACGCATCAATATCGATCAATGATAATTTCACTGGGTGATGTGGGGGCAGCTGTTCATGTTCATGGGACGTTTTATCAATTGTGTCTTTAAAAGAAATGAATTAAGAATAATCAGATGATGGCAGCTGTTATTATGTCAAGGCATGCACAGATATTGCACGATCAATTAATTTGTGGACCGTAAATCAAAATGGAGTTCACTGTGTTACATGGACGACACAGTAAACTCCAAATACACATGTAGTCGATATCTTCAGTGCATGAGTACGATTTGCGCGATCGGCGGCAGCGCTAGCGTAGCGTGATCGAGGACGTACGTACAGGCCAGATCTACGTTACAGAGAGAGGTGAACCCGTTTGGAATAAGTAAGAGTTGCTGCCAAATTCTTTTAGTGTTTTTTTTTTTTTTTTTTTAGTTGCTATCTATTTCAGCCTGATCAAGTTCAGGCAAGCGCGATCGAGGGCAGAGTCGGTCAGTCGTCAGTGTCGATTTCACGGGCGATTTCAGAGCTTCGATACGCGATGTATCCGCGTACCGTACATGTACGTACGTCTGCCGCCGCGACTAGACTAACGTTAGCCTCCGGCCAGCCGGGGATTCCCCATTGACCGGCTGGCTGCGCTTGGTCGTGGAGCTCTAGAACAGTTGAGTTAGACCTAACGTTACATCGGCAAGATCGCGGCGCTGCTGTTGATGTTATACCCAGTTGTTGGGTGTCCGGACAGGTTGTGTATCCGGACAGTCGATTTTAAACAACCAATTGAAAAGGTTCACAAGCAAATCTCTTAAAAGTTTTAGCACAAAATGTTAGACAATATTATAGAGAACAAATATTGATGATGATTTGAACAAATAAATGCATAGTTTTTGTTTAATCCAAAGACAAAAAAGAAGGATTCATTTTTGTTACGTGTCCGGACACCCAACCCCCCATCCTACTTGTTAGACTCTTCACATTAATGTTAGTGTGGACATTTGTTATCATAAAACCTATCAAGGTCATTACAGTCGTGACTCATGAATGTTACATGAATTGATTTTTTTCTGAGATGAGTGAGAGGTTCACACAGGACTAGACTCTAACTTTAACTGTTACCTCACTCCCGTATTACTGGATGATGGTGATGTCTGACGACAACGACGTCGATGATGATGACGATGATGATGATGATGATGATGATGATATGATAATGATAATGCTGTTAATATTGCATTTTGTTTATAGTGTTAATTTCATTTGCCTTTTCTCCCATCACCCTGCCCATCCCCTCTCATCTCATTCAGTCGCTGGCTTGGCCAATTTAGGGGTCGTTATTTTGCCATCAATTCATTCAGTGATTCCATAGTAAATTACATTTGTCAGATGGGGAAAAAAAAAAAAAAATCCTCTCCACTCCACTCTACATTTTATTGGAATGTGGTTTTCAGTTATCTCTTTTGCATCTTTAGAACTTGATTTAATATAGAAAACAAATTCTCAAATTGCTTTTTCACTCCTTTTCTACTCCTTTTACCACAACTCCCCAATCTAAAGAAAGACGCAGAGATGGCTTTACGAACAGTGAGTTGTGCTATCAAAACTATGCATTTAAAAGCAGCACTGCATCAATTGTCAAGGTGTCATGTCAGAACTGTGTCATCTAGTACAAGCCAGCAGCAGACAAATTCGAACTCGGCCCAGACAAAAACTCCAGACTCGCAAATCACCATTCAAGGCAGGTCATTTGTCCGAGATTACTTTACAACAATCACTCCCAAAATCATCTCTAGGGTTGGCACTAATCTTCACAACAAGCCCCATCACCCTTTATGCCTCATAAAAGAGAAAATACGAGACCACTTCTACAAGAGCTTCCTCAATCGCCGTGGCAACCCACTTTTCTCCATCTACGACAACCTGAGCCCCGTCGTCACCACCCAGCAAAACTTTGACAGCGTGCTTGTGCCAAAAGATCACATTTCAAGGAAGAAGGGAGACAATTATTACATCAATGAAGAGTTTATGTTGAGAGCGCACACCTCTGCTCATCAGCATGAGTTGGTGAATGCTGGACTTGATGCTTTCCTGGTGGTCGGCGACGTTTATCGAAGGGACGAGATTGATACCAGTCACTATCCTGTCTTTCATCAGATGGAGGGTGTGAGGCTCCTTACACAACATGAGGTAATGACAAAATCAGCAGAAGAAAAAAGAAACAGACATACAGGTATCAAAATCAGTAATGGCCTAATTAGTTCACAATCAGGCCAATTACACAAATGCAAGTCTATACTAGATAACCTTGCACCCATGTAGGTCTGTACATGGGAAATTGCGGATTAGCTGTTCTATAACTGATGTGTGAGTTTCAGAGGAGCAAGAGCAGTGATCAAAAAAAAAAAAAAAAAATCACTTGATCAAGATGATTAAGATCCAGTTAAAGGAATGGGATGAAAATAACATATTTTATCATCCTAGGGTGTAAAATACAAATATTTTCCAGGAATTTGTTGATTATTGTAGTGATTTATATCCTCGGCTATAGAGGTCTGCAGCCACATGTATTTACACAACTAACCATACCAATGCTCCCTCTGTGTGCAACCAGGCTTGGAAATGAGAGAGGCAAAAGGTGCATAAGAAAAGTAATTTTTAATCAACTTCAGTGAATCTTACCTATTAAAAACTTTTTTTTTTCAACAAAGCTTATCTTTCAGAACAAGTTATACCTCAAAGAGGTTACAAATGAAGTAGGCCAAAAAAGAAAAACTGGCCATAAAAAGCTGGATAATCAGAGAATAGCACTGAACAGTAACACACAACTAACTAAAGCCTTTCGACATGCACTTATCAGAGTATACCGCAAGAATGAACCAAAGGCTGAAAATCAAACCATATAAACGGAAATCAAGGGAAAAAAATATTTAAAAAAAAAACAGCTGGATAAATCATTCAAACCTCATCCTAAGTAGCTCTGAAGCCTAAATGAATAGCAGTAAGAACCTTTATCCAAAGAAAATTTTAAGAAAACTGAGATGAAAACTTTTGAAATGGCTAATGGCAGCAATGTACATGTACACGGTATTTGCCATAAAATTTTGCTTTAGCTGTGGAAGATTATGTACATGTAGTATTGATGATTTTTTTTTTATTTGTATTGTTTACCTGGCTCTGATGTATGTGTTCTCATCAGCTGTTTGCTAAGTGCAATGATGCTACCAATCTGAACCTGTTTGAGAGTAGACCAACAGCAAGAACTCCAGACAAGCAGGAAACACACACCCTGGAAGCTGCCAAGCTGGTGGAGTTTGAACTCAAGAGTGTCATTACATCTGTGGCTGAGATGCTGTTTGGGAAGGGTAGGTGAAGCGTCTAATTTGTGTTAGCATTATTTTTATTTAGTAGATTATCTTCAACCTTTTTGTGGTTTGCTTGTTTAATTTTTCTACTTTTATTAAACCCATATTAAAATAAAGATGGGCTTCCCCTTACTGATTCATTTAACAGAGATGCCAGCATTTCCTTTTTGCAGCGTTTTATACTGTTTTTTTAATCAAAATACTGCAGGTTTCATGGAAAATACTTTTTTTCCAAAATTGTATTACTACACATCTATTGCAGAAATGGTGAAAATAGGGTTTTTCCACCCAAAATACTTTTTTTCATCCCTCAAAATACTGCAATGCTTTTTACAAGTTCGGCATCCCTGATTTAAGTTGTAACACCAAAGATTATATCATATGTTTGGAGCCAGAAGGGCATTAAGTCTGTATGATATGATATGAATTAACACCTTTCTGGCCCTCAACAGACAATATTTAGCTATTTTGTAAAGGGGAATGGAGTTGGTGCACATTGCTCATACATTGCTGGTATAGATTTGATTTTGGTTTGAAGACCATTTCATTTCCCATCCCATTGCTTACGTCCAGCTGACAGACTCATACTTTTGGAAACATATTAGAGGAGAGACCATTTAGAAAGGGGGAAAAAGGAGCATACAGTGCTTGTTTTAATGATCATGGTTATTCTAAATTCAAGAATAGATGTATTTTTAAAGTCAGAGTCGGCAGAACATTACTCTCATGAAGTTATGGGCACCTTTTGACTGAGAGGGGCACCTTTTGTTTGGCAGTCAAAAGGTGCCCTTCCACTTCTGTTGTCCAAGCCTTGTGTTCCATGCCTGTGTTCAAAGTTTAGTTATCTTTGACAAAATTCATAAATCTTGATACTATCAGAATTATTTCTTGTTTGGTTTAGACATCAAGTGTAGATGGATAGAGACAGAGTTCCCCTTCACCCACCCTTCCTGGGAGTTGGAGATTTTCTTTCAAGGAGAATGGCTGGAGGTCTTAGGGTGTGGCATCATGGAACAGAAGTTACTTCAGTCTGGTAAGCTTGATCCTATGACTGCCATTACTTTTGTTCTACCAACCCAGCACTGATCAAGACTCCCATACCTCTATGTTCAGAGTATGTTCCGACTGAAGTTTTGACAGTGCCTTCATGGTTCAGACTCAGTTGCTCAACACATGCTGTGGCATGAATGGCTACATGGTCAATTCTGAACTGTAATCAAAGTCCTAGCTTCAACCAAAGACTGTACCTCGCCCCATCCCTCACAATAAACTTCACCTTGAAGTCTCAGGTAGGCACTTTTGAGGCGACTGTAAAGTGAGGGGTAAAAATAATCATGTCTGAGAAGTTAAGACTAGAAATGAATCCGGGTATAAATGGATAAAGTGCATCGATTGCCTCGTCAACTGCTTGTGGCGCAGTGGTTAAAGCAACTGTCGGAGCTCAATATATTACTAGTCATGCTAGTCAAGGGTTCGAATCTCCGTGACGCTGGCAATTCTTTTGTCGTTATGAAATTGATGACAATGGCGTTTATTCCATTGACAAAATAGTTAAAGTATGATAGATATTCTTCAGTCAGGTCGCTGATAGAAGAACTTCGTTGTCACCCTCACTTCACAATCGCCTCAAAAGTGCCTACTGAAGTCTCACCTTCAACCCAAGTCCTAACCCTAAAACTGTGTTGGGCAATGACTTCAGAGCATGTATGGAATAATCTCAGATTTTTATTTTTTTTTTCTTCTTCTTTTTTTCAGTTACGCAGTATTTTCATAGCTAGTGTAATTTCTCTTTGTGTATATTTCATATCCATAGCATTTTTTTAAACAAAAATTACAATGGATAATGTAATTGTTGATAATTTATAAAAATACAAATCATCAACTTGTGTCATTTTACATTTTAGAACTGTAAGTACGTGTATGAGATGTTCCTAGTCTTAGTACTTGTCTGCCCCCACAGTCTGCCATTTCAGGTATGGCCTCTCTTTAAAATGAAAATTTATTTTTGTTTCTAAGTAAAACAAATATACTGACCATAGTATTAAGCATTGTATGTTGTCCTGTGGTATTACCTTTCCACAGCTGGAGCAGGATCTTCTATAGGCTATGCCTTTGGCCTGGGACTAGAACGCCTGGCCATGATCCTCTTCGACATCCCTGACATTCGACTATTCTGGAGTACAGATGATCGGTTCCTGGCCCAGTTCAGAGACCAGGACTCAGACAAGGTCAAGTTCAAGGTAAGGATGAGTTGCAGAATACTAGTTTACATGTACTAGGTGTTTTGAAAAACATTTGACACTTTTGATCATTAAATAACCAAAAAGTTAGAACTTGTAAAAGACTGAGGTTTTTAACGGTGTAGAGTTGAAGGTTGTCAAATATATTCAGACCAGGTTTTGTGAATTTCCCTTCAATAATATTCTTAAAACAATGCTCTGAATACTTAATGAGATTTTCACTTTTTATGCCTCCGCCCACCGTAGGTGGTTGCCGGAGGCATTATGTTTTCGGGTCGTCCGTCCGTCCGTCCGTCCGTCCCGTTTTCGTTCTCGCGATAACTTAAGAACCGTTTGACGGATCAAGTTCAAACTTGGCTCATGTATGCATATGGGAGGGACAATGATCTGATTAGATTTTGGAGTCTCAAGGTCAAAGGTCAAGGTCATAGAGGTAATAATACACATAAAAATGGCTCGTTCTCGCGATAACTTAAGAACCATTTGACAGATTGGCTTCAAACTTGGCTCATGAATGCACATGGAAGGGACGATGATCTGATTAGATTTTGGGGTCACAAGGTCTAAGGTCAAAGGTCATAGAGGTCATTATGTACATAAAAATGGTTTGTTTTCACCAAAACTCAACAACCATTTGACCGATCAACCTCAAACTTGGCACAGGTATGCATATGGGAGGGACAATGATCTGATTAGATTTTGGAGTCTCAAGGTCAAAGGTCAAGGTCATAGAGGTAATAATACGCATAAAAATGGCTTGTTCTCGCGATAACTTAAGAACCATTTGACAGATTGGCTTCAAACTTTGCTCATGTATGCACATGGAAGGGACAATGATCTGATTAGATTTTGGGGTGACAAGGTCAAAGGTCAAAGGTCATAGAGGTCATTATGCACATAGAAATGGTTTGTTTTCACCATAACTCAACAACCATTTGACCAATCAACCTCAAATTGGCACAGGTATGCATATGGAAGGGACAATTATCTGATTAGATTTTGGAGTCTCAAGGTCAAAGATCAAAGGTCATAGAGGTCATTATGTACATAGGAATGGTTCATTCTTGTGATAACTCAGTAACCATTTGACTGTTCAACAAACTTGGCTCATGTATGCATATGGAAAGGGCAATGCTCTCATTAGATTTGGGGGTCACAAGGGCAAAGGTCAAGGTCAAAGATGTCATTGTATAAATGAAAATAAAGCAACATGAAGTGCCATTTATTTCTGATCTGGTAATGGCGGAGGCATAAAGTTCGACCATGCGCGGTCGAAGATTCATCTAGTTTAGGAAAATGCAACCTCAAAATTCAGCACACAACAATACCAATGTGTATTGCACCTGTCATTTCTGCCAACCTTTTGCTCTCCAGAGTCATTATTCATTCATGACTCTGGGTTGAAAGAGTGCACAGTGGAAATTCAGAGCATTATGTTACGAATATGAATGAAGAAAAATTGATAAAGCCTAATCCAAATAAATTTGACATCCTTCAACTTAACAATGTGACAAAATCAGGCTGATGCAAGTTATGCTTTTTGAGTTATTAAAAATCAAAAGTGTCAAATGTTTTTTTAAACACCTATTATGTACAATAAAGTTACACAAAAGTGAGGGAAACACACTGAAGTGGAGAGCAATTTATATCTTGGAAGCTAGAATAAAAGGAGAAAAAAATGCTTCGGCAGTTTCATGATTGATTTTTGAAATACAATTTTTGAAAATTTCTGTTATGAAAATTGTAATTTTCTATATTTTTCTATGGGAAATCCAATAGTGTATTTTCTAAGGGGAAAATACACAGATAAAAATAGTATTTCCTTTGTGTAATGAATTTTGAAATAAAATTTTATGTTCATTTATCTGAATTTATCATTTTGCCTATTGTGAATACGTACTAAGTAGTAAACTTTCGATCATCAGAGTCAAATAGTATATGTTTTAATTTTTATGTTTTGATAATGACACATGCCGTGCAATCTTTTGACTTTTTTCTTTTCTTTTCTTCTTCTTCTTTTTGGTATATTCAGCCATTTAGCAAGTATCCACCAGTCATCCAAGACATGTCATTCTGGTGTCCCGAATCAGACTACGAATCCAATGACTTCTATGACCTGGTGCGCAATGTTGGGGGAGAGCTGGTGGAACAGGTGGTCATGATTGACGAGTTTAAGCACCCCAAGACATCAAGGAAGAGCCATTGTTACAGGATAACATACAGGAGCATGGAAAGAACACTGGTTCGAGAAGAGGTGAATAAGATTCATGCCATGATCAAGGAAACTGCCGAAAGAGAACTTAGAGTTGAAGCACGATGATATCACTACCGATTGCCTTACAATTTATGTATTATGATAATGATGTTTATGATAATGATCGTACACACATTTCTCATGACAGCCATTTATCCAAAGGGATGCCCAAGGTGTCTACGAAGTATTGAATCATGACCTTGGCATGAGCAAGGAAGCCATATCACATCCTTTGAAAAGAAATGGACGAGTTCCTTTCTCCAGGTTCATAGATCACTACACCTGGGCAAAGAGAGGGGAAAATATTAGGAGGATGCTAGGTGTTACAGCTGGAATTAGAACTTGCTTGATCTGTGGTCAGATGAGCAGATGCCCCTTAGAACCAGATGAAAGTATCAGACATGGACTGAAACATTCGTTTGGTTAGGATGGTAATCAAACAGAAAAGCTGATACAAATTTTGCCAAGGATCATTAAGGTTTAAGTGCAGACTTGATAATCGAGTGGTGAATGATATCATAGTTATATGAGGCTAACATAAAGTTGTCATTGGAAACACATGTACACTTTTGATTTAATATGAAACAAGTGGGTATGGGCTTGAAGCTGGAAATGTCGGTGGCACCCTACATATCAGGAATGCAAATCTTTGGAATTTAGGATAAGATAATTGCATTCAAGGAATGATTGAGTAAATTTTATCCTGTTGGAATTGGCATTACGTGAGTATTTTCATCACCCGATAAATTGGGTGACTGGGGATTCAAATAATGAGATCTAAAATCATGATATTGAGAACTTCAATAAAGAAGTCCAGCCTTATACCAAATTGTTTTGTAAGAAGCAGAAACATGAGAGTAACAGATTACTGAAAGTCTCAAGAAAAATCCCATGAGGAAGTTATGACTATTCAAAGTTCAGAAAGTAACTGCATAACTTTGCAACTTCAAGTTGGTAAATACTTTCCTTTGCAAGATTCTCACATATTATTTTGTTCAAGTTCACGTAATGGGCAATTTCATATAAAAATCAATACATGACTGGCAGCTCAGGGGCTGAAATTATCATATTTAGAATGTGAAAATACATAGAAATTGATAATAGATGAAAATAACATATGAAATAAGAATAACAATAAAGTTAAGCATAGAATAAATAAATACAAAACATGAATACAAATTAGAATATCAAAATAGGACTGAAAATTGAACTGAAATACAGACTATGAAACAATAATAAATTAATTCTGTATAATTTTAGGAGTAAATATTACATGTATGAACATTTTACTGGGAATTGACTAATGTGTTGTTAATTTGATTATTTTCAATATCTGTGAAGAAAGTAATTTCTCACTCTTCAGCCTAAAGAATGAAAAACAATATTGTACACTACCTATAAAATTAAAGTACTTTCGAATACTAGGAATATATATTTTTTTTCTTCCTATTTTTTTTTCCAAAATATATAGGCTTGTAAAGGAAATCATGAAACTGCCTATGTGGAAGGATAGAGTTCCGTATTTAATGACTTTATTTCAATGATGTTTATCTCAAGCTTCTGTGCTCGACTGGTGTTTTTTAAATTGCATGTATTAATATTTTTCTGCATTTATCACATGTAAGTTGATGTCATGGTGTACTTTCATCCACTTTCATCAGGAGATGTCATGGAGAGCTTATAATAGGAATGGGAAATTTTAACACAAATCAGATTTCAGAGGGCTCACTTGTTTTAATTCAGGGCTTTCATGTGCAAATAAGATTAACATGTTTCATGCAGTGTATACATGTATAGATACTTCCAGCCTTCACAAGTGTTTTATCATGGTTTTACAGCAAATGTAATCGAAATGAATGATATTGTTATGCACAGAGAATTATGAAGGAAAAAACTCTACATACTTAAGACTAATTTCTTCTTTATTCTGTTTAGGTGTTCATATTTTGGAAGGTGAGGGAAAATAGGGAGTGTAAAGAAATGCAGAACAAGAGACAAAAACTGAAAATGTGAGAAAGATAAACAGGAGCATTATGTATGCCAGATTACCAAGATGTACAGGAAGTGTGCGTGAAAATTCATACATTGATGATCAATTTTCTATACCAAAAAAAATAATAACTTTCTTTTGTGAATATTTGTAGAATGTATTTAACCCTTTGGCAACTACTCTCAACCATCGTCACAATCGTACGATTAAATTAAATATTCATAATATGTGTAGTTTCCTCCTTTACAAATGTAATAACCCCCCCCCCCCCCAAAAAAAAAAAAAAAAAAAAATTCTCTCTGCCTCTATCTCTCACGCAGTCATCTCTGGCTTGTGTAACATTTCTTCCTTTCACCCCACCATACTTAAAGATAAACTGGAGTTCTGGTCATGCAATCGTAATGCGAAAGAAACTGTTCCAAAGCAACTGGGAGAGTTAGATTATTTGTATATCAACACAGGTGTCTAGTTTGAGATTTGGAGATTATCGAATTAAGAATTTCACTTACTTTCCCCCCAAAAGTACTTGCACTGCACAAAGAAATGAGTCTATGGGGCCACACACAATCTGGCATGAATGTTACCCCCAAACTTTTCAGCTTTTTCTTGTCATATTTCAAATAAGAGAGCATTTGAAGGGCAATACTTTCTAGGGGACATGTTTACTATGATATTCTTCCTAACTGACATACAAAAAATAAGAAAGCTCACAAATTATTTTTCACCTTCACCAGAACTCACGCTTCTCTTTAAGTTGGACTCCTTTGCAATTCAAATACTGAAGAATATGTTAACCTAACAAAAATACAGAGGCATATTCTACTAAAATAAACCAAGCAGGGCACATGATTTTCAATGAAACGTGATTATTCTCTTATAAAACAAAGGTGAAGAAATAACTCTACATCTATACTGCTAAGTCCCAACCCTGAATGAATGCAGTCATATTTACATCAAAGTAACAATGGCATTTCTTTAGACCCATCTGATACATGTATGTACCACTTGCAGGGAAATGATTTTGCCCAGATATTCAATAGAGACCAAACAAGTTGGAACCTAATACATGTATGAAGTCTGGAATAGTCTGGAGCAGAGATGAGTAACAACTTAAATTTGGACATTAGCCTGAAATATGACATTCCTAAATACATGCATATGTCATCAATGCCCAGAAATACAAAGATTCAAAACACAGAAAATGAATGCTTTTCAGAAAGTTTTCTATAGCTCTTTCATCGTAAGTTATAAAAGCTGAATGCATGCTACCTACTCATCTTCCTGACAAGTTACAAAAAATATCTACAAACTTAATTTTTTCCCCCAATTCTATTCACAAAAATAAATGAGCATTCTACACTTCAGAATTAAACATAAAGGCTCAAAAATATGTCAGGATCCCAAGGAGGACAAATATGTTATCACCTAGAAGGCCTGTTCAGATATGATATGACGCGACAAGCCCCCTTGATTTTTTTTGTGTGTAGTCAGTGAAAGGGATAAAAGGAGGAAAAAAAACATGCAGAGGCAAGAGGCATACTTTTTGCCTCTTGGCAGCAAAAAGCTGTGGACCAATCAGATTCTTAAAAAAGTAAGCGCAAAACGTGATGTCATGAGTTTGTCTGCGCAACTTTTGGCAAAAATCTCTTTTATTTGATCCTTGACGCATTGACATTAACATAAGTGGTGTGGTTTGCTGCACCAAATCTGAGCACTAAAAAACAATGTGTGGGTTTGTTGCTTCATATCTGAACAAGCCTTTACTGCAAAAAAAAAAAAAAATCAAAGTGATACAATGTATAATACACTTGGCTTATTCCTTTGAAAGGTCTTAACTATGAAGAGAGGCTATGTAAACTAAAACAGCCTACCCTGGATTCTTGACAAGCTCGAGCTAGAGACTTTCAAAATGGTCAAAATATACGATCCAAATAAAAGCTTCTTTTTGAGTTCCATAATTTCAGAACTAAGGATAATAGTTTTTAAGCTAAGCAAAAGTAGAACTAACAAGAGTATACGTAGCGATTTCGTGTCCATGAGAGTGGTAAATATGAGGAACAACCTTCCAAACTGTGTTGTGGAGGTTGAAATTTTGAAAATAAACTACCCCTTCAAAATACAGAGCAGCCTCCCCCCCCCCCCCCCCCCCCCCCCCCCCCCCCCCCCCCCCCCCCCCAGCTGTGTCAATACCACCGGAGTCCTATCAGGCAACCAGGATCTGGACATAGAGGCATCACCATCAGCATACAGAAGTCGACCCTAAATAACCTTAAAGGTGCCTTCACACATGATGCGACAGTGTGTTAACACACTGTCTCGACACACTTTTTGTGGACAAGCCTATGGGGTATAGAGCGACAAAAAATGTCGCCAAGGCAGGACACATTTTTGTTTGCTGCCTAGATACAAAAAAATGTGCACCAATCAAATTTCTAAAAAGTTAGTGCAAAATTGTTGCCATGAGATTGTTTGCACAAGTTTTGACAATATGCTCTCTTATTAAGAGTTAATGCGCGTTCATTAGCATATTGTGTGAAGACAAAAAGTGTGTCAAGACAGTGTGTTAACACACTGTCGCATCATGTGTGAAAGCACCTTTAGTAATAAATTTATTAAACGTCAGTGTGATGCATTCTTCCAGGTGACAATATCACCTTTGCCTTTGACTGGACAGGTATTTGTGGATATCAATCGAGTCTTGACCTATCATGGAAATCTGACGCATTAACAGGTGGCTTTGATACACCACTATCTATTAATTATTTGTGTATTCAATCATTGCTTTTATTTTTATATTTACAAAAGGTGGGGTCTTTGCTTTGGCATCCTACAGGCCCGGGCTGATATAAGCACCACACTCTGTTTTTTTTGTATCTCATTCTCATGTGATAGCTGGGCACTATTTCTAATGGAAACTTGGAAATGAAACAGACCTTGCATCAATCAATTTATCAATGAAATAAATCCATGCATCAGAGTAAATCAAAAATAAATAAAAATGTACATTCAAATTTCCCTACTCCTATACTATGAATGGATGTATATGAATAAACTTTAGGGATGTAAACACCGTTTGTTTTTTTCCAAATAAATATATTTGCATATACCATAATAAATTCATTTTCAAGTCTATAATACAAGTACTTCCATGGATCATGAATTAAAAAGGGACAATTTCATCTGTATTCCATTAACCAATTGAAAACTGAATTCTCAAATTCCAATTCCCTTAATGCATGAATGACCCTGTTCCAGTAACCAAAGGGTTAAGTTGAATCATTCCATCAAATACATGTAGAGTGTCACTTAAAATCAGGTAGGAACAATAAAAACTTATTTACGACAAAAATTACACTTCAAGGAATTATTCATATACTGTTTCAACCATCAACATGCTTTATAACATTGGAGGTCACGCTGTGTGCGAGGACTATCATTTATGGCTCATAGAATACAGTACATAGACATCTACGTGTATTAAATATTCCAAACCTTGATTTTTGCGAGGAAAAAATGATAGCATGCTACATGACACTGCTCCAAAGTTCTCTACATCAAGACATTGTATAAAACTATTCTCATTGGAAGCCATATCAACTCTACCTCTACATAGTTCCATCTTTGTAATGATTGTAGCTGCAGTGGGAGGACTATATTATCACAGCAAAAAAGGCAATCTTTCATGACAAATCATAAATACACAAAAACAACAAATATGCCCAAACAACTTAAAACTAATCACATTCCTGTTAGAAAACACCAACTATAGGTGATGTTATCACCTAAATTAAACACATAAGGGAGTTTTCAACACTATTTCTAATCATCCAGTTACTTCTGATTTTAACACCTTTCACTTGATTGAATAATGAACATGAAATGGCTTTAATAATTTTGAAGTTCATTCAACTGAAATTGAAATCTCAAGCTCTGGAACCAAAAAACAGAACTGGAGCAAAAGAAACTTGAATCAATCTTTCATGAAATGTAGATATTGTAGTGAATAAGTAAATGAAAATGAGCTCTTATTGATATACATGTAAGTAAATTCTTTTTAGCAAAAAGTTCACGTAATGGTTTTAAACTGTCAGTAACAACTGTGACAAATTCTGTGAGAATTATATTCTGCGCCAATACCACGATTAAAGGCAATTTTTAACTAAGGGGAAGAGGAAAGCTGTTCTATTATTGATGAACTTCTTCAGCTGCAGGTTCCTCTTGGATCTCTACAGTCACGTCCTGAATGTTGCCCATGTTGTGAAGCCAAGTGGCTGCTGCCAAGTCTTCCTCGGTCACTAAACGACCTTGCTGGTCAAACTCCACCACGATCTGAGTGATCCCTTCTCCTCCCTCTTCTGCAGCCACCACAGTCTCAGTCGATTCACTTGTGCAGACCTCGGTTTCGTTCTCCACCTCTGGAACAATGACGATGGTCTCGCCTTCTTTTCCGAGGGCGAGCTCTTTTGCAGCCAGACTGACCAGGTCCCCAAGACTGTTGGCATGGACAGGCACCTCTGTTTCTGCCGTTTCCTGCGAGCTGTTCCCTGCTGCTGCTGCTTCTTCAGCTGCCTTGGCCTCGACTTCTGCAGAGTGGTCTTCGAGGGCTAGAATCACTTGCTCTAGCTTCTTCTGGACTTCTTCTCTATCATCCATGATGGTAACATTCCTCTTCTTGCCACCTTTCTTGCCAGGGACAATGGTCACAACAGAGAAAGACTTCAGATCTTCCTCAGCAATCATTTCCTCTGTTTGTATCACTTCTGCTGCGATGTTTTGCTCATTATTCAAGGCATCTGCCATACGTTCATTCTTCCTGGTCACACTCTCTGCCACCTCAAAGTAACTGATGTACCTATCATCATCAGCATGGTTTTGGCGTATGTGGATGACATAGTCCCTGAAGACATTGGTGGAGTAGTCAGAGCACGACTTGCACCTGTACATCTTCAACCCAGAGTGAGATTTGGTGTTCAGGAGGTGCTTCCTCAAGTTCTGTTTATTGTTACATGAATACGAGCAGAAGGGACAATGGTAAGGCTTGAGTCCTGTATGAATGATCTTGTGGCGGCTGAGATGGGTGGAGAGACGGCACTTATAATTGCAGTTTGGAAAGTCACAATGGAACGGTTTTTCACCAGTATGAAGGCGGATATGTTTTGTGAGGGCGTACTTAGTGGATGCTTTATATCCGCAGTCAGCACACAAGTAGGGTTTCTCTTGTGTGTGCATGCGTTGATGGGTCAGCAAAGAAGATTTGAATTTGAATGCAAAGGTACAGCCTTCAAATTCACAAGGGAAACGTCGCTCCAGGTTGTGTTTCATGTATTTGTGTTGCTTCATCAGGTACTCTTCACAGTAGCCCTTGCCACATATGTCGCACTTGTAATCCTTGGTTCTGACAAGATGGGTTCTCATATGCCTCTCCATTCCATGCTTAGTCAGACTCTCAGCTTCACATAGTCCACACTTGTAAGGCTTGAAGCCCATGTGACGATACTTATGCTTCTTCATGTCCGCCCATTGTACACAGGAGTACTCGCACAGATCACACTTGTATTTACAGCTTGGATCATGAATCTTCATATGATTCCTGAGGTTACCTTTGCTGGAGAAGGTCTTGTTGCATTCTGGACAGCGGTTCTCGATTTTGTGACCCATCTCTTCTATATGTTTCTGCAAGAGTTCTTCTGTCTCAAAAGTGTCTTTGCACATTCCACATCTGGGAATAGCATGGAATTCTTGATGATTTTGCAGCTCCACCTCAGTCTTATACTTTCGGTGACACTTGTCACACCCAAAAAGTTCAACTTCTGCTTTCTGGGCATGACTGATGGATGCTAGATGCCTGGCATAGTGGCCTTCATTCTTGGTCCTGTAGGAACAGATGCTACATTCAAGAATCTCCTGTGAAACTTCGATTTCAGCATTGCTTTCCTCCTCCTCTTTGGATTCAACGGCACCCAGCTTTAACCTTTTAGCATGTTTCCTGGTGCTGCAATGCATATCTATCTTCTTCTTTGAGGAGCAATATATGCGGCATACAGTGCAATAGAATTTACCGTTTTTAATAAGAATTGCTGCCTCTTGATTCTGAACTTCTCCTTCATTTGCCTCTGCAGCTTCAATTTCCTGCCAACCACCATCATCCTCACTGGAAGCAGCTTCATTTTGTTCTTCACCTCCTTCCTTCTTCTGTACTTTTGTAGTCTTTGTCTTTGCCTTTGTACTCTTTGCAGCAAGTTTTTTCTGTGCCGCTGCTTTCAGTTTCCTTCTATTGTTTAGGCTCTTCTGATTCTCCTTTTGAAAGGCTCTCAGCTTGACCATTTGACCCACTGTTTGTTTTGAACCTGCCTTCTCTTCAATTGCCTTCTCTTCAATCGCCTTCTCTTCAACTGTCTCTTCTTCAACCGTCACTGACTTTAACTGCTTCTTTTCTTTTTCTGATGTTTCCTTTTCTATTGCTTTCTTCGGTGGCCTTCCAACCTTTCTGCGAGTAGAGTCCTTAGTTTCACCCTTTGCAATGACATCCTTTGGCTTGGAATCCTTGGGTTTCACATCCTTTGCTTCCAATTTCTTCACTTTAGATTGTTTGCCTTTGGAATCCTTGGCCTTTGCACCTTTGGTTTTGCCATCATCACCAGACATCCTTGCCTCACTCCGGTCTCTACCAGAAGCCAGGTCTGCGTACGATATCCTGATTCCTCTCCGACCAGACCTCCTGGGGGAATCCGCGGTCCTCTCTTCCACCTGCTGCCGTTCGGGAGTTCTCTGGGGGGAATGTTGGGGCGTGGCTGCTTTTCTTTTCCTGCCATGTTTCGTGGATGAGCTCTCCATCTCATCACTGATTTCAGGGTCTACCACCATAGCCTCAATCACAGTATATTTTCCATCCACTTTTTCCTGCTGCACATCTTCCCCCGTGTCTCCTGAATGAAGAAAAAGGAAAAATGATGTACTATTTGACAATTATCATTGAATCAGAGATATACACTTCTTCTTTGAAAGGGGAGGGGGGGGGGGGAGGTACTCATTTCAACACAATCTATTTTCAGGAAATGACAGAAAGCAAAAGAGAGTCAAACAGAATTCAATTCTGGATTACAAGCACTATCTATGTTAAGTATGAGGAGCCAAATAATCAACAAACAACAAACAAAAAAAATGGTACAGAGTACCGAAGTGATGCTATGGTCAATTGTTATAGTGTAGCGATGGTTCCAAACAAAAAAATCCTTGCGCCAGGCATTAATCAGTGGGTTGAAGCTGGGGACTTGTATCCTTACCAACCATTGTCATCCCAGATACTCGGGCTACTTAAAACTGTTTAGAACCAGTTTCCTTAGTGACGAATTGCTGCGATGTCGCACTTCAGTACTCTATATTGAGCTAGTCATCTAGACCATGAGTTAATACATTTTGTTCTTTTGAATAGTTTTCCACTGAAACCCTTACTAAAGGGTCCTGTCAATACAGTATATGGACCATTTATCTCATCTTGAGCATTCTATACTGGACAAGTTTAACACAGTATGAGAAATTACATACAGGGGCAGAGCTCTACAAACCCAAATACCCGCTTACCCAGGGCAAGCAAAAAATAAAGAAAGGGCAAGTGAATTTTGAAGTCAGTTGCCCAAAAGGGAAAGTAAATTCAATCAAAGTTATGAGAACAAATGAAAAAATCAATATAACACTCATTACTCATCTTTAGCAATGGCTAATTAATATCAATGTTGCAAAATTTAATTCACTGTCATGAATTTTCATAATTTGTAGAAAAAGAGCAAATGAGATATGTTTACAGGCAAGCAAGATATGTTTTGGACAAGCAATTTTCAAAGAAACTTGCCAAATGGGCAAGCAGGAAGACAAATTTTTGTAGAGCCCTGCAGGGGTCACTATCCTTCAGCCTAGAAAGGCTTTTAAGCTGCTGAGCTGTGGAGAGCTTTATATGGAGATGATCATAACTTACCATTGTTTTCAGCCTCAGGATTTTCAGCACCTGAGCACTGAGACTGCCGGTGCTCAACATACGCCATCAACCCTTTGATCTCAGTGTCGCATCGTAGGCAATAGTGATCATCATCTCCAGATTCCATGATAATAAGAATGCTGAGGATTCCTGCAACAACATAAATTATTTCAATATGATAATATTGTATCACAAATAACATTTTCGGTATACATGTATTATTTTTATTTTTTTTATATACAGAGCAACTGCGAACAATAGCCAGTCTGGGTATCAACAGATAATTGTTGACAGCTGGCCATACCAGCAGTCCCGGTAAGGAGAATCCCAAATAGGCCAATCAAAGTAGTTCATTACAGCTCAGATGATAAAGGCAGTATCAATTCCTAAACATAAACAATTCCAACTTATGAAACCATAAAATTAAAAGTTATAGAGCACACAGCATAAGAGGGTTCAAGTGAATTCCAACAAGGGGAAGAAGGCAACATTTCATGACAACAAAAAATTGACTGTGAAATCCACGTGAAACAGAAATCAGAGAAACAATTTAGTGAATTTCTTTTTTTTTTTAAATTGGACCAAAGACATGATAATTTTCAAGACTTGAAAATTGAGATCACACCTATGTCTGTGAATCTAATTCTACAGGAAAGTGGGGACAAAGACATTCTATCCCTCTTGTTGTACTGTATCAAGCCTTCAAGGATTTCAGTTTCTCTCCCAAGCATCTTGTCATATGTGCCAAGTATGAAGCTGCTCCGTCAAACGGTTGTTGAGTTATCGCGAGAACGGACCATTTCTAGGTACATAATGACCTCTATGACCTTTGACCTTGAGACCCAAAATCTAATTAGATCATTGTCCCTCCCATATGCATACATGAATCAAGTTTGAAGTTGATCCATCAAATGGTTGAGTTATTGCGAGAACCATTTCTATGTACATAATGACCTTTATGACCTTTGACCTTTGACCTTTGACCTTGAGACCCCAAAATCTAATCAGATCATTGTCTCTCCCATACGCATACATGTGCTAAGTTTGAGGTTGATCAGTCAAATGGTTGTTGAGTTATGATGAAAACGAACCATTTCTACATACATAATGACCTCTATGACCTTTGACCTCAGACCTTGTGACCCCCAAATCTAATCAGATCATTGTCCCTTCTATATGCATACATGAGCCAAGTTTGAAGCCAATCTGTCAAATGGTTCTTAAGTCAACGCGAGAACAAGCCATTTTTATGTGTATTATTACCTCTTTGACCTTGACCTTTGACCTTGAGACTCCAAAATCTAATCAGATCATTGTCCCTCCCATATGCGTACACGAGCCAAGTTTGAAGTTGATCCATCAAACGGTTCTTAAGTTATCGCGAGAACGAAAATGGGACGGACGGACTACCCGAAAACAAAATGCCTCCAGCGGAGGCATAAAAAGAGTTTCTTGTTCATATTTTCTCAGAAAGGAGACAATGGAGGCCCTCACAATTTACTCCAATTTTTACTCCATATAAAATGGTTTTCAGAAAAGATTTCCCAAATTACAGAAAATAAAAAATGTTGCACATGTACATTGTAAAACCAGGAAAATTGACTGAATCACGTGGCAGGGGCCACCATGTGTAAATTTTAAAAACCCTTTTGCCACCATGGGTAAATTTAGAAGGGGAAATGCCACTATATAAGCATGAAAGTGTATAATGGCACTTTTTGTATGAACAAAAAGTACCGAACCAAAACAAAGCCAGACGTTCCATTGTTTGTACCATGCATAAATTTTTCCTCCGTGCCTAACGTAACGCTTCCACCATGCATAAAGAAAATCCTGGTGAGAAGCCTGCATGCCGCCCATTATTAGATTCCAAATATCGAAATTTTCCAAATCCAGAAGGGAGAAAAAAAAACATTTTGTAGAGGATTGTGATATGGACTTAATTCGTCATTTTGCTTCATTTATCACAGACTGTGTTCATTGCTGGTACGGACATCTACTGAGGTAAAGACTGCAAGTGCAAGAAAAAAAATAGGTGTCTTTGTTTGCTGGTCTTTTCCATTATTTACATGTAGGTTGCATTCTTAATGAGACCTCATTTTTCAACTTGGCAGATGAAACACCCGGTATGTTAGGAGCATCATTACATCTGATCAGATTTATTTTGAAGGTTTGTTTTCTGTTTTCTTGGAAAATTGAGAATATTCACTTACATTTACAATACCTTCCAACATTTCAATTTAAAGCTGAAAAGTGAGAGCAGTGTCATATTAATCACTTTTCAAAAGCAAGAATTTAATGTACATCATGACGTCCATTATAGTTTCCAAATATTTTTGAAAGGCGGAAAGCCAATACTCTGGAAACTTTCTTCAAATTTTTCTTGGAAAAGTGAGAATATTCACTTTAATACAATACCTTTCAAGATTTCAAACCTGAAAAGGGAGATGAGGAAATGGCCCATTTTATAGTTTCAGTCCTTCAGTAATCAATACCACGAACTATTTATGAAACTGACATACATAATCATTCTCAAAGGAAGCAGTGCCAGAAAATAGTTCAAAATGAAAAAATATGTTCTGCTCTAAAAGGTGGGGAATGAAGGGCTCCCCCAGAGATTTTTCAGAGGGTTGTCCAGCCGGATATTTAGAAGAGTGATGAAAATGATGAGTGAAGGCTACAACAGACCCAAAACAGGCTGTGTGGACTTCCTTAAAGTGCTCTAAAATACATTATTTTACTATTCAAAAATGAGAAATCTTCCCTCAGTTGCTACACATAAAGTGAAAAAGGTAATCAGTTGATTTCCAGGTATAAGATATGCATAGGCATAATTTTAATATTTGTCTGCAAGAGTGACAGAATGCAAAATTCTAGTTGGACCTACACAACGTATTGTGGGATCAACAATAATCAAGGGAATGGGTATACGGATCTCCCTACAGGAAATGTTCAAGGGGTCCTCTCCCTCCCCACGAAATGAAAGAAAAAAAAACAAACACTGTGACCTAGAAACTTTAAATAAAAGATTATTTATCATCTATTATTTATCCAATGGAGTCCTCCATAAATAAATACAAACCAAAATACATGTATTTAACATAAAATAATCAAATAAATAAAAAATCTTAAGTACATATAAACCTGTAGCCACTCATCCTGTGTACACGGTCAATGAATTGACCTCGTCCCACAAAAGTGACAATTCTGTACCGAAACTACATAGCATGCTATTGGAATGCTGTCGACCTACGAGTCTGATAAGCATCGGTTTTCTTCTTAAAATTCACCATTTACAGTTCATTCATCAGATATGAAGCAGAAAGTGGAAAATTGAGGGCTTGTTATAAACACTCCGGTCACGTTCTGGTCATGTTCTGAAATTATCGACTAAAAAATCCTATGGTATCTTTAAAGGTTTTTTTTTTTTTTTAATTAATTTTTTTTTTGTACAGTTGATATTTCAATATAACACGGACATAGATTTTTTTCAGGAGTAGGTGCGGAACGCGGATAGAGCGTCAAAAACGCCCCAAAATGAAAAAAAGCCCCCTAAATCACGATAATCTAACACGCGAAAAGGGTATGTAATTACTAATTTGCACCGACTGCGAGACCAACTGTAACAAGACCCGTGAACGGAAAATCCTATAACGCCTGTGTAAACATAATGAGACAGTGCATTATCTTGAGATAAAAACGACTCCAAACTTTCAATGGACCCCAAACACTCTCAAGATATGAAAATGGGAATATCCTCGTTTAGGGTGTGCGAATCTGGGACATCTGCACAAAATCCGTGTTTAGGGTGTCCTAGCGGCCTGCCCTTGAATCCTCGTTTACGGTGCTTTTTTTCGCGGATGCTGTCCACCCTTCAATGGAAGTGACCCCCCCCCCCCCCCCCCCCCCCCCCGGGGATAATGCCCATTCTTAGTTCATTAGCCTCCAAATGAGAGGCTAACAAACTAGACCCTAACACTAAACAGAGACAGAATTTTCAGTCTGCACTCGACTACAGTAGGGCCTCGGCCAGGCAGCGCCAAGCCAACTACCATCCCGGCCAAGCTAGCCAGAGGGTTTCGGTTGGACATCGTTGTCGAGGAATGTTGGCAAAGCAAGTCTTAAGTAAGTTAAGTTAGCGCAGCGCTTGGCCTTAACCTTCCTTTGGCTTTGCCTACACGAGACTTCTATGCAGTGAGTACGCGTGCTTTACTCTTGAACAGAAAAAGCCGACGCTTTATCTACTGTATCCTGTATCACGCGCACAACATACGAAAGCACAACTTCAACAGGATCGAAAAATAGCGAGAAATAAATGGTTCCAAATTCCACAAAATACTAAACCATGATCAAAATGTTCTTCAATATGAATCTTAAGTAGCAATGGTGGTATCTTGCTGAGAATTTGTAATATTACAGACAGATTAGCTTACCAAAATTACTACGATCTCTAAGAAAATATTGGCGCCCGCTCAATTATCCGCCACCATAATGTTGACTATGGGACGCTAAATGTAAACTAAAGGTTCTGTAGCAATTTTGGAACCTTGGTTGGACCCCCGGGGTTGGACCTTTCTTTCTTTTTTTCCCCAGTGGATCAGGAATACGCTGGCAGTGCCGAAAATCCAAACCTGAAAGATCAAATAAAGCTCATAACATGTTGTGAGTGACTTCTTCACTCCAAAATTTCTGAGGAAAACAGAATTTCAGAGAGAGAGAGAGAGAGAGAGAGAGAGAGAGAGAGAGAATACTAGCATGGGGGAACTGCGCAAATTCCCTCATTAACCAGCTTTTAGTCATACAAAAACGGGCTGTTAGAATAATCAATAATACCCATTTTCGTACCCATACAAACCCACTCTTCCACTCGTGTAACCTTTTAAAGATTCACGACTTATTTATCTATAATCTTGGGATTTTCATGTTCCAACTTACAATGCGTGAACTCCCCAACCCCATATCTTCCATGTTTGTCACATATTCAGTTCACTCTTATTCAACCAGACAAAGCCATTTTTATCACCTTCCACGTACTCGAACAGCACTAGCCCACAATACAATTATATTTACAGGACCAAAACTATGGAATGACCTAGCTCCCCCCAGAATTTACTAACAGCAGCTCATTGTATACATTTAAACGCAAATTAAAACTATCCCCCCTAAATACTTACGCGATGGCTCCTTAGTCCCTTAGTTCCTTAGGTGTGTGTGTTTTGTTTGTTGTTTGTTTGTTTACCTTGCCCTTTTCTCTTTTTTTTCCTTTTTTGTACTTTTTTTAAAAATAGATCTCTCAAAATAACACGCAAATATCACAGAATTTTCTTTAAACCTTCTAGGGAATCTTTAATTACAAGCTCAGCTGTTTATTAGATTCTCTCATATTTCACTTTTTAAATTAATTTGTCTGAAGCTCATGGTGAATATATTAAGGTCTACGTGTTTGTATGTTCCAATTTCCCCTTTTGTATTATGAATCGTCTTATTTATGATGTCATTCATATGTATATTTATGTATTATTTCTCACTTGCATGCATGTATCATCATTTATGTGAAATATGAAAATAAATTGAAACTGAAACTGAACTGAAACTGAAAGAGAGAAAAGAGGAAGAAAGGTTGTCTATATTAAACGTCTTCACATGCCTCTCTTTGGGTCTAAAATTTCTGTTCGGGGGAAATAATTTTTAAGTCAAATATGGCTTTTTTGTGACAAATATTAATTTCAGATCTCTTTGGGTCTCAAATTTCTGTTCGGGGGAAATGATTTTTAAGTCAAATATGGCTTTTTTGTGACAAATATTAATTCATATAAAGTGCCGGGGAACGGTGCTCCACCGGCCGCGGAGCCTGCCCCCCCCCCCCCCCCCCCCCCTATATAGCAAAGCCGAATCTTCAGGATTGAAGCAGAGTACTGCCAAGAAGAAGAAGAAAAATAAAATAAAATAAAATAAATCAATTTCTCCACTAGTAACCGTGACTGAATATAAAGCTTACAGGGTCATTTGAAAAGGCACTCGAAAGTTACATCAAGACATTGCCTAGCCTTTGGGCAAGGCCTCGCGCGCTGCTTGTCCGCCAAGCAGGGTTTGAAAAATAGACTAAACAGTGTGCATATATGGTAGTGCAGTGATCAGTGAACCGAGCCGCGTCAGCGGCGAGGCCTTTGCTAACTTGCGGAGCTCATGCATATGCATGAGGGTCACAGCAGCTAGCGGTGTGTTATATGGATTCGTTATATTAAACTACTGGGGATAGATATTCATATGTACTAAATAATTAATAATATTTAGTTCAATTTTCAATAAAAACAGATAGATTTATCAAGAAAGTATATACAGAATTTGATGACTAGCTGTATTTACTATTTTGCCAAATATGTAGATCTGTCGTAAAATTTTGCTCTCCCCTTTTTCATTTCAACCTACGCATAGTGGTTCGCGCGATCAGCTGGTCGATTATTATTGTACAACATGTCGAACGTGAATAATAAATATTCATAAATTCTCTCGAATTGTCTACTCTGATTGGTGTATCGGATTCGAACGGGCGGTTTGGGCGGCTTTCTCGGTAAAGTTATGCATCTTATTATCTACCGATTCGGTAGCGGGAATATAATACAGAACAAAAGAAATAAACTACAACAACCACTCAGGTTAGTAAAGACGAACCTTCGGCCACGGATCACAGTTGTCGTGTGATTAGTCTATATGTATTCATTCGTTTAGGGAAACAACAGCACCAAGTGCCTTGGCTAAAGGCTAGACATTGCCATGCAATCATTCCCAATATTTTCTTTTTATATGATTAGGGCCTACAGACCTATTCTTAAGTTTCGTTGGATGGTCCTGAAACTTTCATTGATACATTTTTCTTCTCCTTCTTCTTCTTTTTTTTTTTTGGGAACTGCCTTTATAAGTACCATTAATCAATCATATAATAGCTTCCCCTCAAAATATAAAGGCGCGTTTCCAATCCCAGCAAACACTTAACGTTTTCAGAACGTTTCCTCAAAGTTTTTTTTTTTACGTCTTCGTCTAAAACGGACGTTTTTAAAACGTACATATAACGTCAAAGTTTGTACTTAGCATTTACCCCAAAGCGCAGTTTTTCTGGAAAACGTTTTTAAAATGTCAAGGGACGTTACAACGTCCGGTACCTAACGTGTACAGAACGTTTTTTCCTGACCTATTTTTTATTGAAAGTTTATTAAACGTATTAAAAACGTCCAATTCCAAATCAATATGAATGAGCAAATAAAAACACTCTTCTTCAACAAATGTAGAATCGTTACCAAATTTCTTTTTTCCAATGTCCAAATGAACAAATAAACACGTTCTTCTACAAAAAAATCAGTCTGTTGATATCATAAATGAAATATATATTTCATTTAAATGAAATACACAAAACGTTTTCAGAACGTTCACAAAACGTTTTTTATAACGTCCGCTACTTCTTCGTCTGGAAACAAAAACGTTCTTAAAACGTTTTTAAAACGTCTTAATGTTTTCTGCAGGTCCTTAGACTGGAAAGAAATCGATCATGAATATTCACGAAAGACCTAGAATTGACCAAAATCATAATTTTAAAAAGACAAATGGCAATCTATTTTGGCTTTTCTGTAATGCAAAATTCTATACTGCAAAAATAATGCAAAAAAATGATTGTAATGTCCAAAATGCAATTCGAAGAGGTATTTTGGGGTCTAAATTAAAAAATTGTAATCGTCAACTATTTTTTAACGGTCATTGCAATCTTGTACTTATATAGAAAGACTTTACAAAAGTTCAGTACATAGGTTTAGGATATAGGATAGGATAGGTTAGGATATAAGCACAAGGTTGTTAAGATTACAGGACTGCTAGTATCATAGAACATTAAGAGGATTCTACTGAAAAAAAAAAACTTCTCTTCAAGATACTTTTTTTAATCATAATTTATCAAAGGTTTTCTGGACATTATTAAAAGGTTCTTTCACGGTTTTCTAAACGTTCTTAAAAGGTTTTCTGAAGGTTCTTAAAAGGTTTTCTGAACGTTCTCAAAACGTTTGTAAAACGTCTAAAGGTTTTCTGCGGGTCCCTAGACTGGAAAGCAAATGCATAAAAGGTTTTTAATTTTTTTTAACATTTAGAAAACGTTTTACAAATGTCCAATAAAACGTTTTGTGGACGTCTGCAGATCGTCCACAGAACGTCTATAACGTCCAAAAGGTTTTCAGCAGGTCCTTAAAAATTTTGAAAGGTTTTTTATTGTTTTTTTTTTTTAACGTCCATTTGAAACGTTTTAAATACTTCGAAAACCTTCCACAAAAAGACGTTCTGAAAACGTTTTGACAAAACGTCCAAATAACGAACTTAAATGTTTCAAGAACGTTCAGAAAACGTCCCATTGTTAGCTGGGATATCGGATCATGTACTCCAAGATGAGACAGTAATAAAGCTTATAGTCTAGTATATCTTATACTCTTTATACATGTAGGACCACACGATGTTGAACGCCAGCATTTTATTTTTCGTATTTTTGGCGTATACACGGTTGTCTTCCCGGGCTGCCTGAATTTTCTTCCAACACCGTCGTGGGCTTTCATGGGGAGTGATAATTTGCTGACACCAGAAAAGCACTGGAAATACCTGTAATAGAGCTTACATCTCTGGAGCACAGCAAACAAGCTGTCCCACCATAGACATTCTTCGGCCTGCTTCGGGCATTGTCGGGCTCTATTACGGGTATTTCCAGTGCTTTTCACAAAGTCTGGTATCAGCAAATTATGATCCACTCTCCATGAGAACCCACGGGCCCACGACTAAGTGTCTGTAAGTAGGGAAATTCTCTCTTTGTATCACAGAGGAGTTGAGTGAATTATCCCCGGTGTTGTCACTCTATATTCAAAGGTGTAACCATGATCATTCGGCAACCCAGAATTATTTGGCCCCTATTTCGCGGTGTTTCAAGTACATTTTCAGCCATTTTTACCCCTATTTGGCACAAAACGGGTATAAATATTGGGCTTTCAAAAACACCCCTATTTTTTTTTTTTTTTTTTTTTTTTTGCATTCCAAGTACACTTTTTGCAAACAAAGAACAGAAGAAAAAAAAACCCACCCTTTTTTCAATTTCGTTTAGAGGTTAAAAACACCCTTTTTTCAATTTTGAGTACAAGCTCATGAAAACAACCATTTTTTATTCCGAAATCGCGAACATTCCTTGTTAAATTCGCGAACATGCTCAAAAAGGACCCCCATTTACGCAAAATTTCGAACGATCATGCGTGCACGACGTGAATACAGAGTGACAACACCGGGGAATTATCAACACTTACACAGGGCAAATCCCCGGGGTAGATCTAGTGCAAACAGGGGAGTTTTGAAAAAAAAATGACAAGCATGCATGCATGCAAGAATAAGAAATTAAAACAAAAACAAAAACTGTAGGCCTATACAATCATCATACGGGCCTCAAAACGAGACACTGGGAAGGTATACTGCACATCGATCTGCCCCTCCCTCTCCATCCTTGGTGATATACATCTGTCATATCGGACCTTTTCACCTAATCAAAGTTGGAAGTAAATTGTTTGTTGTGTTTGTTTGTTTGCTTGCTTTTGTTTTTGCTTTTGTTTTTGACGTGGAAACCCAGTTTATTTATTTATTCACAGTTAAAACAATATTGTGCCCGCATTCAGCTGAAAGCTGTTTTTCAGCGAGGCCGTGATAAAAATAAGCATTGAACAATAAATATATAAGTATGAGAAATGAAATCAACAAACAAAAGATATGTAAATTATAGATCGAACGTATATACAGGAAAACAAGAATAAAATCAAATCATAGCGACAAAAAGATCGCTATAGGTACGATGAGCGTACGCCAAAAAGCTGAACAACAATAACAACAATATTGTCGATGTATCGTAATGTGGTTTACCCCGGGGGATCACTCGCAATGGTAGGGGCCTACCATGCTCGTCCAAGTTGGACGGTAAACGGTGTAATCTTTGGCTGTTAAATTCTACCCCTAAAAATGACGTTTAACGCTATATGATGTAAGATTATGTGAAATATACCCCTAAATGGCATAAATGGTGTAGGACATTGTAAAATATACCCCAAACGACGTAAAATGGCGTAGCCTTAAGCTTGGCCCTTGGGACAGTGTAAAATGCACCTTCATTGTATAAAGTATACCCCTAAAATGGACAAAGATGCTGTACACCATCTTTGAATGAATGTGCTAATATGAATGAAGAAACATGAATTAATCCAGATTCCAGGTTATAAAAAATGTCGAAAAAACATAA